>JAYKKT010000054.1:1607500-1725000 GCA_036023115.1 Brasenia schreberi | reverse complement strand
CAGATGGTTCAGAGATCTGTAGGTATCCCTCTTTACATAACAAAGGCCAAAGACAAAGGCGAACAGGATCTTTGACACCTCGACGCACCGGCAATTTTCGTCTTCATATCTCAACCTGAGAGAGAGAGAGAAAATACATCATCATGCGTTGTCATGGTGGCCGTCTCTTTTGCTGAGCATACCAACATGAATTTCCAACCTGCCGATGCCGGTGCTAGGATTCCAGACTCCGTCGACTCATTGTCTCAGCTACCCTTTATCCGGTCTGGCATCACGGCGGACAAAGAGGGCATTACCAACAACAGCAACAGCCGTAGCAGCAAGAAGGAGAAGACCATTCGGCTCTTTGGCATAGAATTCAGTGAGATGAAGCCCAGCCATGGCAGTTCCGTCGAAGAAAACGACTCAAATGAGACGATTTGTGAAGAGAACAACAAAGAGTTGGAAGATGGTAATAGCAGTAGCAACAACAACAGCAGCAGCAGCACCCCTTCTGGCGATAATAATGATAGTAATGTTGGAAGCGGCCTTGGTGACGGTGGTTCCGGCGGAAGTAGTGGTGGTACCGGAGGCGGCAGTAGCCGGAAGTTCGAGTGTCATTATTGCTGCAGGAAATTTCCGACATCCCAAGCACTAGGAGGTCATCAGAACGCACACAAGAGAGAGAGGCAGCAAGCCAAGAGGGTGCACCTCCAGTCTATCATGGCACACCCGGTAGGTTCGAGCCTGGGTCCGGTGTATGGGCTCCTAAATTACAATCACAATCACCATCACCAGCAACGTGTGGTACTAGGCGTAAACCGCACCGTGTTAGGTGGGTTCGAGCCGTCTTCATACTCATGGGTTCCGAACGTCCACCATACTGTAAATGGGAGCCAACTGCAGCCAGTGTGGAGAGTGCCTCTAGCCCAAAACAGCCACACCCATGATGGGTTCCTGCCCCACCCACCCCTCCCTCTGCAGCTCTTTTCAGAGAACTCGAGTGAGCCCAGGCTCGCTCATCAGAGTGCGTTGACTTCATCTACTAAGGACAATGTGAGTCTTGATCTGCATCTGTAACTGTTCCTTTCTTTTCTTTACTAATTAATCGAAGATCGCCGGAGAAATAGTGAGCTGTATGTCAGTCAATGCCGGCATTCTACCTGCGAACATCTCTTTCTTCATTAGATGTAAGAGGTTTTCCTCTCATTTTGACATGCACATGTTTCTCCTTTTCTTTATTCTCAGAATAAGAAATCGAACAGATCAATTGACATCGTATAGAATCCACGATTGTACGTATTCTTATACTGATTTCCTACTGCGGTTCTAGAAAGATGTGTGCAAACTGTATTTCATTGATGAGAGTCACCTATTTACGTACGAATATTGGGTCTCTCTCTCTCTCTCTCTCTCTCTATATATATATATATATATATATATATATATATATATATATATATATACATATATATATTGGGTAATTTTAACGAGTGGTCCACAAGATCAGCGGATTATATTAATGAGAGTCACCCAGATGCTCTTTTATCTAAACGTCTAGCTTTAGTTGTTGATCTTAGCCTTCCAAATACTTCCAGTTGAGTGGCTACGATTTGATGTAGAAATAGAATGATCATCATCATAAAAGCCGTGCTGTTATGAAACATGCCTTCGATCAGTGTTCTCACGAGCGCGCGCGCGTCTTGAGCCTTTACTCTTATTTTGATACGTTGAATGTAATCTTCTCTCTTGCCTCTTCACAATTATTTGTTGGGGGAGGGTTGTATTGGATCAAATCAACTTAATTAGCTAGCTAGGAATATGCTTTTAGAAAGGAAATCATACAAAAAATGAATCTAAACACATCTAACCATGCAAGATTCAATCTTGGAAACAAAGAGAAAGCACAAGAGTTCCGGCCACTTAGAGAGGTGTCATACAAGGAGTTACCACTTTGTGAATAACCCTAGTTATTCAAAAATTGCATTGGACTCAAGGAGCCACTTTGAGAATATTTAACAAGAGAAGTTGCGAGCCATTATCAAAACTAATTCACCATCTTAGAAAGTAGAGTAGAAACCAATTATTGGAGTTTATGAGTCGTCTAGAGGAGTGGAATAACAAGAATAATTTGAAAATATATCTACCCTCAGTTACTAAAAAGAGGTGGCTGCTCACATTGAGAAGCATCGGAGGATCGATCGGTCAATATCCAACATGAAACTCTTTTTTCCTTTCTGTGTTTAGTAGGAGTTTATAGTTGTAGCTGTTTCTTTTACAGTTAATAATTTTTTTTGTAATTTTGGTCTTGGTTAATTAGAATTTCATAATCAAACATGTAACTACATCCTTCTTTTAGTCCCATTGTAAGCTCTATCTTTTTCCATTGAGTTGCATAATCAAACTTACCTCCACCAACCCATTAAAAAAAATCTCGGTTAAAAGTTCATCAAAAATCCATTTCTAAGTGATTTTCTTATTGAGATCATCTTGTCTACTTTTTAACGGATCAAGAATTACTAAAATTCAAGTTCAGACAACTGAGACATGAAGAAAACAATCCAATCATATTAGTGGCATTGGCATGTGAGATCTTATTGGAGAAAAGGCTACAACTTCACCTATTCTAGTCATAATCAACCGATTTTTTCTTTTTTAGAAGGTTCTCTACGTTCTCTTTCTGAGACACAAGGAATTGAGCAAACCAAAAATGGTAAACTATAACAAAAACAATCTGCTCCCTATCAAGAGGCATGATATCCTGCCACTAACTAGATCTTGATAAGATTAAAAGTTTCAAAAAAATCTAATTCTTATTAGAATTGCCTAATTTTTAGTTCCATAGATGACTCTTCTTATTTAATTTCTAATGCACTAAGAATTGCATTGACCGGAATTGTATTGATGGAGATACTTCAAAAATACCACTGCTCTGTGAAATTGTTTTGCCCAAACCAATTTCCATCTCGAGGTAACCTGAAACCTAGATGATTTCTAATTTTGACGTGAATTTCATTCGAAACTTAGCAAGGGCTTGAGAAAGCCGTCAGGGTCATTATAGTGACCATTCTCTCTATGCTACTTGGCTCAAGGAGGCCTAGGACTTGCAGCTCGCCTGATCTTGATTGAATTTGATGCGTTTCCTCTCAAGGACAGCGGTTAATGAGCTCAGGCCCCGGAGCTGGACCACTAATAGCAGTAGGATCACGATGTCATTCAAAGTGTTAGATTCCGAGCAAGAACTTAGTTTCAGAGGTAATTGTTTATTCACACACATATGATCAAATTCTACTGTTCAGCTGAGTAGACTATGAGAAGATGATCGAAGAACTGAACCATGTACTACAAGATGGTGGCCGATTTGTTCATTCAGCATTCAAATCGCAACCATCGGATTCTTCAGAACATGCATTTATGCTACTCGTGCTTCACTCAGATTGCAGCAGGAAGGTGGCATCGTACCCATTTATTTCCTACCACCTAAAACTTATTTTATTTGATCCAAAACCTATTGTGGATCCGAATCATGATCTCGTTAGGATGGTACTATTGTTGTTCGCATGGATCTAACATCAAATTGCTAAGCTAACTTGGACTGCACCAACATGTTTTCAGAAGTTCGGCCGAGCTTGGTGCATTGCAAGAATGTTGAAGCAAACCCACTAAAAACACCAAGGTCACATGGACTCACTTCCAATCAGAACTACAATCACTTGGTATAGAACAGTTTCGATGAAGAATTAACGCCATGTTGTTTAGACATGGCTGGTTCCGGATTGGCAGTTCCAAACCATTGGTCCTGATTAACCTCGAACGTGAATGGAAACCAAATCAGGACCGGGCTGGTAGTTTGAGTCCCAAACCATTCAAAACGAGGACAGTATATAAGAACAAAATCAGTTTTTTCAAAACATTAATACAAAAGGTCGAACCAGTGGTCTGAACCACCGGTTCTGGTTTCATAGTTCTTCTGCCATGGAGATGGTATATACCGGATCATCCTGAAGATATCTTTTAATATCTCAGGACAGCGATACTGTAGTTACTGTTGCATAAACTTGGATAACCTGTCTATTCTCATGGTGGAAGCTCTTGTCTGTTGCTCTCAGTTCCTTTCCCTTTTACATTTTTTTCTTTAACTACTGATTTTTCACTCATGGTTCTGCCTGCAGCACAGAATTTTGGGATTGACGGAAATCCGATTGTGAACAATGCTTGTTCTATGGCATGGAATAGTAACTGAAGCTCGATTGTCTGGGTGCTAATGGTGATCGAAGGTCATGGGTTCATGTTGCCCATGACAGACATAGATATGTCTAAAGAAAACGTTCAGAGAGAAAGGGATGAGTTTTAGATTCAATCTCGTGAATGCTTTCGGCAATACTAAAATGAACTAATGCACCTGGGATGCAGGTGGTGAGTTCGATTTTCGGGGGCGCATGCATGGCTTCAGCTTCAACAAAAACACAACCAATAAAAAGAAAAAAAAAGTAAAGATGCCAGTGGGTACAATTTGAGTTGGGTCTAAGTAATTCTTCTCTGGTTTGATCAACTCTTGCCAAATTGAATTCGGATTCAGATTCAGAGTTGACTGCAACGATGGGTACTGAATCTGATCCTTATTGCTAATAAGGTATATTAAAGATGTAACCGAGTCACGTAACTAACAAAATCCGAAATCAGAGTGAGGTTAGTTGATGGCCACTACCAATGGAGTGTTGCGATAATAACTACTAATCTTTTTCGCATAGTAGGTGAGGTCGACTAAATGAATTCTTTGTTTTCATAGAGTAACCATGCTAAGAGATTTTTTAATTTTTTTCCCATATTTTTGTTATCTGTCTCTTTTAATGTTCTCATCGTTTGATTCAGTTTTTCGTATCTTTTTACTCGGGTTCCTTTTAGTTATTTTTATACTTGTTCAAACCATTTTAAATGATTTTATGTCATTGATCATTTATCGGTGCTACTCACAATATGTTTACGGTAACCACATTATTTTTTCATGTGTAATTACATATCTATCTTACCATCTTAAGTTTTGTCATAAATATTTTTTATATCCACTTAAAAATCATATAACATAGTGGGTGAGATTGCTATTCAATAATATTTATCCTTCAATTTTAGTGGTATCTTTTATCATATAAAACACGTGAATCACTCCTCTATTTTAACTAACCTCAATTAATTTTATGCATAAGCTCTCCTTCACTTTTATCATCACGGTGAATAACTCGTCCTAATTATTTAAACCTTTTTTTTACAAAGAATGCAATGTATATGAATTGAAGGTTAGATCAAGTTAAATTGTGATGGGGCAAGCAAGGGAAACCCAAGACAGGCGGGTTGTGGGGGTGCCCATAGCAAAGAGGCTTCACTCGCAGATCCTCCACTGGCTGAACATGGAGTTGGTCTACAAGAATGGAGTTCACCGCCAGAAGCAATCAAGCTCCTTTGCTGATGGCGGTCAAGATTGGTATCACTTACTCTACGGAGAAGCACTGACTCCCTCCCCCGAGACTTTGGTCGTTACCCAAGAAGAGTGAAAAAATGAGTCAGTCACCAGAAACCGCAATCCATGTATTGAATCAACGAATCCAACTTTTCTCATTAATGGATTCAGATTCAGGTCGAAGTCAGATTTTGAATAACGAACCCTTCACTGCACTCGGCTTCGATCTGAACCACCAGTCCCTGGTGGATTGCGAGACGTTAACGGCCACTCTAACTCTAACTCCACTACCATAACTGAGAGAGAGAGAGAGAGAGAGAGAGAGAGAGAGAGAGAGAGAGAGAGAGAGAGAGAGAGAGAGAGAGAGAGAGAGAGAGAGAGAGATATGTTGAAGTTTCTATCCAAGGTAAAGATTGAGTTCAACGCGTTCGACAGTCGGACGGCGGCGTGCATGGAGTTCCTGGCGCAGTGCAACGCCCGGAAGGCGAAAGAATCGAACCCGGCGTGCCAGCTGCTGGTGAAGTGCCGGATCGACGACCACCTTCCTCCGATCACAGTCACCTTCGTCAATGGCGTCGAGGAGGTGATCGACGCCACCACCACGACGGTCCAGGTCATCCGCCAGCGCATCCTCGACAAGGGTCAGCTCCTCGAGAAGGAGCAGATGTTTCGCGAAGCCGGTGAGCCCTGGTCCGTCCTCATCCCCAAGTTCGAGCTCCACCAAGCGACCCCGGGCACCAAGGTTTTTCTTCCCCCTTGTTATTTCCGTCTCTCTTTATCCTTTGCCATTCTTGCTTGATGCATTGTGTGGATTGTTTCTTTCAAGCATTTTGCCCAACATCTTTTCGATGGTTTCGGAGCAAATGTTGAAACGGGTGGAAAGCGAAACAAGGTGGAGTGTTGCACTTATAAACTCATGTAGATGATAATCTTCAGAAAGATCAGAGCAAACTCGTTTTCATATGCTATTACTTATTAACAGATTAATAATTGATCACTCTTTAGTAAATGCAACAAATTTTAGTGGAAAATATCACGAATTAGCTGGCCTCATACTTGGCACTCTATGCACGAAGGCATCATTTCATACACCTACCTGATAAGGTAATACTTCCATTGAACAAAGGAAATAGCTGTACGTGAATGTAGGTTTAATGCATTATGGTTCCTTTGGCCTTTTTCAGCCCATCTTTTGACATTGATATACATTGCATTGCTGTTTCTCTTCTGGGTCTTGAACTATGCCGACACAGTTATCTGTTTAACTGCAAATCATAAAAGGATGCCTCGCCTATGCTCGAACGTCCTTGCTAGGTTCAACTCTATCTGTTTTCAACTCGGAACCAGGGAAAGCTTTTCATTGACATAGGTGTATCAGCTTTAGAAACCTTTGATCTAGTGGCTTTCATTTGCTTGCATTGCACAACTTGGCAGTGGAGGATCTATTTGCCAGAAACCAAGAACTTTTCACCAAAATCTGCAAGTATTTAAATGTAAGTGCTTGTCTGGTACAATCTTTTCTTGGGTATCACTTGAAGAAGATTCTAGCGTTACTTAACCTGAAGTGAGGAGTGCCAGAGCTCTATAACGCATTCAGCTTTGCTTTTGACAAATGGCATTTGTCTTCAGCTAAGGTGACTGACTGGTATTTAGAGGCTCACTGCAGTCAATGCAGTACACTTTCCAGAATACAAGCAAGAACTTCTGCATAGGTTCTAAGACAAGTGCTGATTCTGTAACACCAAATTCGATATGAAACGGGCAATATTGGACGTGACCTCAGTTAACGATCAAATTAATGGTCTGATCCAGTGGTTAGGGAAGTTGAATCTGTAGGCCATAAAGATGAAACCGATGAGGGATTTCTAGGTGGAAAAGAGTGGATATAAAAGAAGAAACCGGAAATATTTCTTCCTTTCTACCTTGTTTTGAGCAAGTCTTTACTTCTTTTGATGGAGCCTTTGAGTCTTGTACTGCAGAGGTAGTTGACATGTCTCTTGATTCTTGGACATTTTGTTGAAAAAAGTGATTAAATGCATCATCTTGTTCTCTTCCAAAGAAGCCCCTAACCTTGTAAGTCCCTATCTATGTCATCCATTTGGATCAGAAAGCTATGGCCTTCACAAGACATGTCTCTCCCTTGCTCTTCTCAGATTAGGGAAAAGGAGAAAAGCTGGCTGTCATCAGAAATGACGATGCTGAAGACAAAGTTAGCCCTTAGTACCTCAGCAAAGTTCAGTTTTCTCGTTTCTGCAATAGAGGTGCTTCGAATTGATGATGCACCTTTAGTGGTTCTGAAGCTGTATAAGCTGCCTTGAAATT
Source organism: Brasenia schreberi (assembly GCA_036023115.1). Taxonomy (NCBI): domain Eukaryota; kingdom Viridiplantae; phylum Streptophyta; class Magnoliopsida; order Nymphaeales; family Cabombaceae; genus Brasenia; species Brasenia schreberi. Next base: position 1,717,244 of record JAYKKT010000054.1, on the reverse strand, counting down.
CTGTCATGGATGGTGGCCTATACTGCTTGAGTTTCACTGTCGGTTAACCATTAAGATTCATGATGATAACCATCAGTTTACATATTTTCCATCCAGCAAAAAGGCTATTAGTTTGTCAGGTGACTTATTTTCAAATTCTATCATGGATGTTGGTGGCCAATATTGCTTGAGTTTCACTGTCGGCAGTAACCATTAAGATTCATGATGATCACCATCACTTTTCATATTTTCCATTCAGCAAGAAGGCTATTAGTTTGTGTCGGGTGCAGTATAAATCTTATTCTGACATGCCTCGTATCATCTTGCAGCCACGGAAAGCAGCGGAGAAATAAATAAATTTGGAAAACGCTGGGAGACGAGTTTATAGGTGGCCTTGCTTGATTATCCTTTGCAGTGTGATGTCAGAGTTATTTCGAGCACTGGCAGTCTACAACCAGAGTTCACTTGACTCCTGTTCCAGAACCTCTGTATCATCAGAACACTAAAGTGAAGAATCAGTTTGCCGTTTTGTCTTTATCTCAAAATGTTCCTTCCTAAGTTCACTTAATTCATTGAGATATTGAATCTACTGTGGTGTGGTTTACTTGGTTTTCTCTTTCCTTTGTTTCCTAAACTTCTCTCCAGAATTGCTGCTGCTTCAGGATAAACCTAAGGTTACAGTGAAACCGCCATCAACAAACCACCTTGCTGCATATTTGTAGCTTGGATGTGGGCGCAGTCTGCATCTTGTTGGTAATGTAGCGACATACTCTTCCAGTGCTCCTCATTACTAGCATGCAGATTGCTGTCGAAGCAAACAGCAGTATGCTTTTCTTTTACCAAGTTAAGCAGAAAGCTACTAATTTTTCTGGGTAGCATCATGGACAATCATTTGTTGAGCTTTGTACCGAATCGTTTTGCCCAAGTGGAGTTTATCTTTGACCTTATACATCAATTACATAACCCCTTCAGTATAAATTGGAACATGAAGAACCTCGTCCCGGTGGTACTAACGCACAAGCATGCATAACTTCAGATTTGAGTGCATCTAACGCTCCTATTTTACCCGGGCGTGGGGAGGCTGTTCAAGGGCAAAACATGCAGCACCTTGAGTATCATTTGAATGGTACACATTCTAGTTTTTGAGCTGTCTGTCTTGTTTTACTTTAAAGGCAATGGAGGAGGTTCATCAGCTTTTATGCATGACGAAGAGGGAATTCAAGTCCTAGAGTCCTTCACACAATGAGCAAGCGCACCGAGCTTTGACCTAGCAACTTCACGAGTAGTATAAACTGCAACTATAGTCGCCTCAATTAGCCAGTGCTTTGATTGGAACCGGACTCAGCATTCCTACCAAAATAAGGGTTTCAAATCCATATATATAGCGTTAAATCTTCGAAGAAACTCTGTAAAAATGATGGAAGAAAATGCTAGTCCCCATGACTGATGGCGAAATTGCTCTCCATAGTCTTTAAGCACTTCCAAATCATTTTTATGTTCACTTATTGAGCGCTTCCTCGATTGCTTCCTAATAATTTTATACACCCACTTTTCTGTTTTTGCATTGCTTCTCGTATTCATTTCACTTGAATGCAACTACACTTGAAAAACTAAACAAGAATTTGCGGTTTGGAGTTGATACAAGAGAGGCATTTGTGGCCGCGAAATCTTCGATCCATCTAATGTGTATATGAGCTTCCCAATTACTTTAGCAGCAGTAACAAAAATCAAAAGCAAGCCTCCCAGATAAGTGGATGGCTGCATGAATTCTGAGTCGCCATTATGCTTGAGTTTCGTGTAATGCTTCCATGTAACTCTAGAATAAGTAACATCAGTTTTTATTGTTTCTAATATTCGAAAACCAACAAGATGTGGCTTCCTAGTAAGGATAAGGGTCTGAGTCGAAAGCCAGCGCCCGGCATACACCATGGGATTGAGGATCTTAATTGCCTTTGGTTCTTAATGTTGTCGGAGATGTAAACTAAGTCTGATCACTGCTTGAGTAGTAGATTCGTGATCTCCCAGATCACCTGATCTAACCTCACACGTCCAAACTGTTAAAAGCTTTGACATTCTCAAACACACAAATGCAGCCACAGCTGCCCTTTCCTGTAAACAATGAGAGTCCTTCCAGTCATGTGACAGCTCTAACCAATCGTACAGATTTTCAGCGTGAAAACAACGAAGAACAGTGAGATGTTAGTGCTAGCTTTATATGTTTCTCTCTTTCTAGACTTGTTAGGGTCTTAAGGGTGTATTTGGTTCCTGATTTCAAGGGAATTGGACTTTGATTCTTTGTGCTTGCAGTTTCAAGTTCTAATGCGCATCAAACTTGGAACTGTCTCTGTTGTGAAACTATTGTTTCATGGGTCAAATTTGAGTAAAAAGTGTTGACATGTGGAGATCACAGAAACTGGACTCATAAGCTTTATAGGAAAACCCAAGTGTCCCCTTCTCTCTCGTGTTGCTATATCACATCGAAAACACAATCATCAGTTTCACTTGTGAATCAAACAAAAAAATCATGATTCCTAAAAATCATGATTATAAGTATATATGAGTCTAGGTATGTAATTTTAATATCAAGAGCCTGACACACGAATCAAGGATGTGTTTGCATCCTAGGGCTGCCGCTTTGGTCATGTGAATCAACGGACAGATGAAGTGGTTTCGGAGAGTGCAACACCAGTTTTTTTTGGGTCGACTGCCAGAGGCTCACCATGCGTACTGAACTCCTAACCTACCAATAAAGAGCCAAACCACTTGGCCTTTTTGAGCCGATTTGTGTTTTTCAGGAAAGGGCAGTTTGATATTTCTTTTGACGTGTTGGTTGGTAATAAAAATATGTCAGTAATCATATATCTCAAATTTGTTTTTTCTTGTCACGGTGGTGGATGGACACCAACACAAACTTTTCTTGGGTCACGTTTCTATCAGGTTCTCATATTTTGTCTGAACTGTCAATAGTTTTGTGTTTCAGGTCCTATGCTCTTTTCCTCTGCCATTTTGAGTGAGTAGGGGTGGCGATCACATGTTTCTCAATATGTTTGTATTTTTCAATCAAAAGCAAGTCCATCCGAATAACTATCGATTTTACCTTGTTAAATTATAGGAAGGTAAAGTACCTTTTATAATTTATAATGCTTTACGAAATAAGCCTTTCTAGTAGCTTACGGTAACTCCGCCCATGTAAGGGATCACCTTTGCATTGCCGGTCCCAAGCCCGGATAAAGGAGGAGGGTTGTGTTAGGCTTTCGACAGCCAGCGTAAAACTTCGTCGGATTTCTACAACATGGATTACAAAAATTATGAGCATTGCTTTGGGGCATCCCCACCTAGCGACGTGCTGCAGAGCCCGAATGCAATAAGAAGTAAGCAAGGGCCACTACATTTTTGCCCGAATGTAGTGAATCAATTGCAGAAAGGCTTCCCACATCATGAACGGGTGTGGGTAAAGAAGTTAGTCCCGCTACATTGCCGCCCGAATGTAGTGAAAAATTTTCAGAGAGGGTCTTCGCATTTTGATTATGGACGGATGCGGGGGGTAAGGAAGCTAGTCCTAGATAATAAGATTCGTATTGGTTCTTTGAATATCATAACATTATCCGATAAGCTAATGGAGGTGGTAGATACTATGATTCGGAGAAAGGTTCATATTCTATTTTTACAAGAAACAAAATAGGTTGGAGAAAAAGCAAAAGAGATAGAGGATACAGGTTTTAAATTATGGTACTCAAGTAAATAAAAGGCTACAAACGGAGTTGGTATTATCATAAATAAAGATTTAAAGGATAGTGTAGTAGACATACAACAATATGGTGACTGAATCATGACGTTGAAATTAGTGTTAGGAGCAGAGATTTTGAATATAGTTTGTGCTTACGCACCCCAAGTAGGACTAGAAGATAGTATAAAGACAGCTTTTGGGGAAGAGTTAGATAAGGTGATTCAAAAGATTCCACAAAGGAAGATGATTTGTTTAGGAGGAGACTTAAATGGACATGTCGGTAAAGAGGCATTAGGATATCAAGGGATTCATGGAAACTTTGGTTTTGGGGATATAAACGAGGAAGGTAGGGAGATTTTAAATTTTTCTATGGCATTTGATCTCTTTATAGTCAATACAATCTTCAAAAAACGAGATGAACATTTAATTACTTATAAGAGTGGCTTATCACAAACACAAATTGATTACTTTATTTGTAAAAAAAAGATAGAGCGTGTTGTAAAGATTGTAAGGTAATTCCAGGAGAAAGCTTAACCACCCAACATCGACTCTTAGTTATGGATTTACAAATAAAAAAATGGACAAAGAAGAAAGGAGTGCATCGAGCTATTCGGACTAAATGGTGGAACCTCAAAAGCAAAAAAGAAGATATATTTAAACAGAAAGTTCTTCAAGGAGATATTTGGAATTATGTTGGCACACCTTGTGATATTTGGAACAATATGGCTATACATATTAGGAAAGTGGCGAAAGATGTGTTAGGGGTATCTAAGGGAGGTGTACCGGCACAAAAAGAAGCTTGGTGGTGGAGTGAAGTAGTACAAAATAAAATCAAGACAAAGAGGGCATGTTACAAATTACATTATGCTAAGAAAGCTAGTGAAACTTTAGAAGCTTATAAGAAAGCAAAGAAAGAAGCAAAAAAGGCCGTTAGTGAAGCAAAAACTAAGATTTGGGAGGACTTATATAAAAAACTCAACTCAATAGAGGGTGAAAGAGATATTTTTAGGATAGCTAGGGTTAGAGATAAGAAAACTAAAGATCTTAATTATGTTAGATGCATAAAAGACGAGGATGAAAAAATTTTAGTGGCAAATGATGATATAAGAAATAGATGGAAAAACTATTTTTATAATCTTTTTAATGAAAATAAAGATGTTAGTATTAGTTTTGGAGATTTAGCCAAGTCAAAAAAGTATATAAACCACAATTTCTACCGACGTATTCAAAAGAATGAAGTCAAAGAGGCTCTTAAACATATGAAGAGTGGTAAATCGGTAGGACCAGATAATATTCTTATAGAAGTTTGGAAAATACTAGGAGAAATAGGAATCACTTGGCTCACAAGACTATGTAATGAAATATGGAAAAACCAAAAGATGCCCGAGGAATGGAGAGCAAGTACACTTATACCCGTATATAAGAACAAGGGAGACATTCAAAATTGTGCGAATTATCGAGGTATCAAGTTAATGAGTCATACTATGAAATTATGAGAAAGAATTATCGAACGTAGGTTAAGACAAGTATCAAGTACAACAGAGAACCAATTTGGATTTATGCCAGGTAGATCTACTATTGAAGCGATTCACCTTTTGAGACGTCTTATGGAACATTTTAGAGCAAAAAAGAAAGACCTTCACATGATATTTATTGATCTAGAAAAAGCTTATGATAGGGTACCGAGGGAGGTTCTTTGGAGAACTTTGGAAAAAGAGGTATCCCATTGACATATATTAACCTTATAAGAGACATGTATGATGGTGCAAAAACATGTGTGAGGACTCATGAAGGAACAACAGACTTCTTTGAAGTTAATATTGGGTTACATCAAGGATCAACTTTAAGTCCATACTTATTTATAATGGTGATGGATGAGTTAACAAAACATATTCAAGATGAAGTACCTTGGTGTATGTTATTTGCAAATGACATTGTATTAGTGGAGGAGTCTAAGGAAAAAGTTAATAGAAAATTGGAACTATGGAGAGAAACATTAGAAAACAAAGGCCTCCGACTTAGTAGAACAAAGACAGAATATATGGAATGTAAGTTTGATCATTTGGTTACTTCAGAGGACATAGAAATTAAAATTGGCACACACTGCATCTCCCAAAAGGAAAGTTTTAAATACGTAGGGTCAATTTTTTAGAGTGATGGAAGAATTGATTGAGATGTTACGCATAGAATTAATGCTGGTTGGTTAAAATGGAGAGGAGCACAAGGTATTCTTTGTGATAAGAAGATACCATTAAAGTTAAAAGGTAAATATTATAGAGCAACAATTAGGCCTACCATGTTTTATGGTTTTGAGTGTTGGGCAGTTAATCATCAACATGAACAAAAGATGTCTGTGACAGAAATGAAGATGTTGAGATGGATGAGTGGTCATACAAGAAAAGACCGTATACATAATGAGGTTATTAGAAACAAATTAGGAGTGACACCAATAGAGGATAAAATGAGAGAACATCGTTTAAGATGGTTTGGACATATAGAAAAAAGATCAAAAGAAGAACCTGTAAGAAGGTTAGAAAAACTAAATTTGGAAAGTATTAAAAGAGGTAGAGGACGACCACAAAAGTGTTGGAAAGAAACAATAAAGAATGATCTAGCTTATTGAGAGTTAACTGCTAACATGGCACACGATAGGGATCTGTGGAAACAAAGAATCCATGTAGCCGACCCCGTCTAGTATGGGAAAAGGCTTAGTTGTTGTTGTTGTAGTAGCTTACGGTAAAGAGTAGGGTTGTTCCTCAACTTCGAACCAAACCACTACTTGCAGTTCCTAAAATTTTGAGAACCGAACCAAACTGTGGCATGATTAAAACAAGAACCAAACGGATGGTTTTGGTTCAGTTTGGTTATGAACCATAATTCTACTTATTTAAGGTTTGATTAAAGATGATTCTTTCTCAAAAAGAAATTAATTTAATATCATATGGTTAATGACCATGTATTCGATATTAATTTGATAAGAACACATACTACACTTGATCTTAGCTAAAAGGTGAAGAAAGGCATGCTTTGTTTAAACCCTTACAACCCATTCGCCATGGATCTCCTCCCTCTACCTGCCTTCTCAATACGATACTAAAACTTTCCTTTCTCAAAAGTTTTTCCATTCACTTCAGTTCAATTCTCATGGTTTGGTTCCAGTACGAGAACCACTAACCAAATTGCAAAAACTGTTTCATGTTAGAATCAAACCGAACCAACTCGTTCGACATCTAAAAAAATGTTGGTTCGGTTCGAGGTTCGATTCGGTTCCAGCAGTTTCTTGAGCCCACTAGTAAAGAGAGCCTTATCAAACAAGCCTCTCACTATAGTAGGATAGAGGTGAGGACAAGGATAGAGATAAGGTTAGAATATCAAAGAAACAACTAAAGCAAGTAATAAGTGGGAAGGAACTCAACCTAATTGTTTGTCACTTCTTTCTTGAAGGTAAGCTGGGTTAGGCAGATCCTTATCATGGTTAAATTACAACCACAGGCTCGATCTATCATTTTGAAAGAAAAAGAAGAAGAAGAAGACTTGAGCTCGTGTTCGTGTCAGGTTTTCGTGTCTGAAAATTCCCACCTGATTTGACTGCCGTACTAGTTGCCCCCGAGCCATTACATTGCTCCCTTCCAGTGGTGGAATTTCTTGGTCCTTCCGCAGTTTAACTCATTGGCATGCTACAGAGAATCAATTTACTGAGGCACACTCTTTCCCCACCATAATTGATTACGAAAAGAAAACGAACACGAATTCATTTGTTCTTGATATTATTCTAAAGACGCCATTGGACACGAATATTCAGAACAAAAAAAAGACGGAATAGATTTATTACAAGATCCAGGGCTTCATAAAACTTAGCCGAGGAATACAACCATTTACTTAGAAGTATCGTCCACTCTATACAAGCCATCTCTCTCTCTCTGAACAGCAGAGCGAAACAACACATTAGTGGAAATAAGATTGATAAGAAACCATGAAAAGCAGCAGCACCAACATCACGGCGACTCCCCAAGGCGAGCTACCGCCTCCGGCCACAGCAGAGTCCCTCTCCGGCAACGGAAACAGGTAAGAGACCCACCTCCTATCAGCAACAGAGAGCCACTGAACCACAAACAGCAGCACCAAGGGCGACACCACGATAACCAGCTTGATCTGATCGATGAAACCCTCAAAGGCCGACTCATAACTCAAGTACCAAGATAGAGATAAAAAGAGAGTCAATATGAACGAGAAGAACAGTAGAGGAAGTGCCAAAGAGGAAGAGTAAAAACTACCAAGAAACCCATTTTGCCTATTGTGACGATAATAGTACCCGGTATCCATGTTGCTGCAAGCTTTTAGTGAGAAATCAGCCTTAGCCTAGCTAAGAAATTGAAACTCACAGAAGATGATGATGATGAACAGAGTTGGCTAGTGTTGTTTGCGAGGCTAAGGACCGAAGATGGGATTTTATAGAGGGAAGGGACTTGGAGACAAGTACGCGAAAGGCACCGTCCATCTGACGCTTGCAAAGGAATGATGCATATTATTCCATGCTTTGTGTATAGGGAGGCGGTGCACCTTATGTGGGCTTGAAAGCAACTATTTTCAGTGTATTTTTCTTTTAATAGCAAGCTGGGGTTAGGCAGACCCTACCAGATGCATGCCCGTGAGATCGAACCCTTGGCCTCTAGCCAGGAGAGCCGTGTCTCTTTGTCCAGTGTGTTATTTAATGAAGCTGAAAACTGGAAGTGCAATAAAACTGGGGAGTCATGGGCTCCAGATCCTATGCACCAGTATCCTGGCAGATTTGTGCAGTCAGTTAAATAAAAGATATAAGATGTTTGTAATTTTATGTTTGTGTGTGTGAGAGAGAGAGAGAAGGATGGACATTCTTGGAGCACCTGCTCTCATGTCTAAATGTCGGACAAGATTCCATCCAATAGATAAAATAAGTATGATTTGTTGCTCTAACAAAAGAAACTGCATGCATGAATCCAAATATTTCTGTATAAGTTGTCTTAAATGTATTTATGTAGTGACAGAGACTTTATTGTTTCATTGATCTTAATTAATGGTATGACATACGATATATATGTTAGGATCCTTTGGGATGAGGTCCTCCTTGATGAGCAATGAACCAATCAGATGCAGCCTTTGTCATATGACAGCCCTCTCCTTCCTTTTCCCTATGGCTGATCAAGAGTGATAAAAAAATGTACATTAGAGAGTATATATTCTTTGAGAACCATAGTGTTTCATTATATATATATATATAGAAAGAGGGGGACTCAAATCTATTCAAACATTTCTACATTCGATTAAAATAATTTATGATAGAGATTTGAATTTAAAAAATGAATTACATTATTGTACTTTTCATACCTTATATTTAATGTAAAATAGTACAATTCACTTTTTCATTTTAAATCTCGATCATGAATTATGGTGATCAAATTGTAGAGATGTTTGAGTGAATTTTAACATGAATTGGATTGATCATATATTCTCTCTCTATATATTAATATTCATGTAACAATAAATTTTTTATTGTTTTAGTAGAGACGCTGGGGTCAATACCACTCTCTGCTTAGGTCCTGATCGGCTTTGGGAGCGAGGGTCCTATAGCCTTAGAGTTTATCTGAATTAATTGAACCTCTTAAAGGTGGCTTTTTCGAGTTATCAATTAGAAAGAAAGGTTTATTTTCCATTAGTGGTTCAAATCCTAATTAATCTTGGATAACTCTTCCGGGGAATTCTTACCGGTCTTTGGATCCCAATCCCAATCCAATATGAAGAGGCACACAAATAAGCAAGATCAATGTCCAAATCCAGGATTAAGGGAGATGGAATTACATCCTTGAATTTTAGGATTCCACATTTAGATTTTCAAGGGAATCGCTGTATCAAAACATGCACATTATTGTGTAAAAACCCATTTATTGTTTTATTGTCTGATTTTTTTGTTACAACGGGAAGGCGAACACATGCATGCGTCAACTTGCTCATAAAATCATGGGATGCATTATTCAGTCCCTTTTAAGTACAAAAGAGACCACTAATGACTAAATTATCTAAACCTAAAAGCTGCTATTCGTAAATAATTGTGAAAACATAAACACTAAAACCCAGTGTTATTCAACTGCTAATTGATTATGACGGGTTGATTATAATAGTGAGAAAAGGAGGTGGCGTTTTGAAAAATATCTCGCTTGCTTCGAAGGGCTTCTTCCACGTCTAGAATCTTCACTAACGTCGCTTTCCCATTCATGGAATTCATAGCTGGACATCCAAGCCACGTGTCGAGCAGAATAGAGGAAACTGAAGCTTCACGTGATGATGACACGTGGATCCAAATAATTGAGGAATAAGATGCAGCCTCTGAATGCCAGGACGACGGATCATTGTCAAGTGAAGGAGCACCCTGGACGCCACTCATCTTAAGATGTACGGCTCCGACGCGATCTTGTTGGGACGTCTTTTTTCTGAAGAGTCCCCATAAGGGTGTGATTGGTTTCCTTGTATATCAAAAGTGGGACTCATTCTTGGCGTGGAATTGTGGTTTTAGAGGCTTAATTTGAGTCAAAAGTGTGTGTAGGTGAACTACAAAAACTCACCTTTTTGGTATTGTTTTTTCTTGTGTAAAAACTAAAACATGAGTATCGCTCGCGAATCAAATATGAAACCATGAACGCTTGGTATCACGAATCAAGCAAACCCTAAAGAGACTCATTTTGACATTCCAACTAGTACTGATAAACTCAAATAGCTAAATGAATCAGATATTGTTGAAGTCGCTTTGCTTGTTTTACAGCCTATAGCGTTGCTCCATCTGGTACTTTTAGTAGTTCGTTACGGATCCAAAAACTTGTTTCGGATGGGGCAGGCCTTAAAGATTTTAAAATTATTTTGAAAATTTCTATACGTAATTGAAATTTTTCAAAATTTTCCATCGACTAAAGTAATTAATGCAGAAGTGCCATGCCGAATAGCACTATCTGCAAAAGCCTCAGGTATAAGTTGTCCATGAGAATAATCTATCTGCAAAAGGCTGCTTTTCAGGAATTACTTTAGCTGACCACTTTTTCAATAATCCATCAACGCTCCCCTGGACAAAATTTAGCTAATTCTTGGTTATCCACCAAAGAAATGGAGCCAGGCAAGATAGAAGTAAGTCTTATATATTGCATCGTGAAGCTTTACAAGTATTCCTAGTGACCGGTGCCTTACCTCTTTCACGGGTCAATGGTCAACCCTGCATTTGGGGACAAAGTATATATATATATATATATATATATATATATATATATATATATATATAGAGAGAGAGAGAGAGAGAGGGATTTGTGTGTATAAAAAGCATGGTCCATCTGGACACTCATCTACGCTCTAATCTTCTTAAGGATATAAACAATTTAATCTCTAAGTTCAATGGTTGAGATCTTTAAAGCAAAAAGCAAATAGTAACAATTACATTTAATGCTTTTGAGGTCTCACTTATCCAACGTCTCATATCTCTTATAATATTTAAGCATGAATGGTCATATGCATGAACTAATTTCTCTCTCTCTCTCTCTCTCTCTCTCTCTATATATATATATATATATATATATATATATATATATATGTATGTATATGTAATGGTAAATACTCAAAAATATTCATGATTAAATTTACTCAAAACATTTTTATTGTTTTATTGACATGATAAAGATTTTAATTAAAAGTACTGTTATACTTTTGTATTTTTTATTTTTAATACATTTATTACACATGGTGGACAATTATTGCACTATTCATAATGTGCATTAAATATTTTTTATTTTATCACCTTAACCATTCATCTAAGAAATCAAATGGTTGAAATGACAAAGTAAATTTGAGCATATATATATATAAAGAGAGAGTGGTAGTCGTAAATGTTTAAACTGAATCTTGTTCAAATTTACTCAAGCATCTCTAGAGTTTGACTAGCTTGATCAACAATAGAGATTGAAATTAAAAGTATTATTATGCTTTTATACTTACATATAATGTATCATGTACATTGAATATTTTTACTTTATCATCTCAACTATTCATCTCAAAGATCAAACGATTGAAATGATATTCGACTACTTTAGTAGAGATAATAAATAAATAACATGCTTTTCTTGATATTATGAAAGTATTAGCGGTTTCATGTAAAACATGGCAAGTTTTGCAAATGGCAGTGCAGATCCTCCACTAATTAAGCATGCGAAAAGGGATCACTCTTCCACTAAGTAGTATGATTATCTACGTATGGTAAGGTCTAAGTGGGACCAATGTTTTGGATTAAATTTTATAAGTGGATCTGATGCAAGTAGATCCGCGTTGAAACTCACGGGGAGGGGAGGACTGGGTTCCTGGGGATCGGGTCAGGAGAGGGTTTGGGCCTTGATCTTTGAAACCCGAGGGTTGGCCCGTTGGGAAGGAAGTAGCAAGGTTATAAAACAATCTAAAAATTGTGGGGAAAAACTTATAAAAGAATATCCAAATTGACTGTTCTGTTTCGGGTTTGGTTCCAGTTTCATTTAAATATATACTTAGATCCATAAAGTAGTATAATACTTTAGGTTCAGGGTAAATAGCAATCATGCATCTTTGTTATTATCCAATATATTTCTTTATTAGTAAAGCATTGTGTTTAGTGGATGCAGTACAGATTTAAGATCGTTAAATTACCCACGAACCAGAACTGGTATGTCCAAGGAGTCCTGTCCAATTCATGGTGTTCTAATTCGGTACGAACAGCATCAGGTCCAGCTTCTAAAGTTTTACCCAGATCCAAGTCCATCCCGAATTTCATGCATTTGAGATTGGGTTTGGGTATGTGGTTAACTTCGAGATCCTAATTGTGTGTGATTCTAAATATTAGTCTAAACCTACCTGAATAGCTTACATGTAATATTATATCTCATTAGCCAATGCAATCCAGATTCAGTACCAGCTCACATCCAGCTACGAATCCAAAATCGAACTTAATCAGACCAAGATGTGATTAAAGATCATTAATGCTATGTTTCGACTCGAGAACCTAAACCCGACTAAGAGCCTAGAACCAGTTTGATCGGCTTGTGAGTTCCAGCTGTGGAGTCGTCCGGGTCGATGTGGACCATGGTCGACTCACTTGTTTAGATTTGGGACCATGGTGCTGACAAACTGTGCCGACTCATTTGTTCGAGCCGTAAGTGAGCTCTGCAGCAACATGGGCTCCCCAAGATGCATTCTGTTATTGTGATGTCAGGATAATATCTAACTTCTATCCATTGTATTGAGTATTAAAAAACTTACCAATTACACCATGGGCGAGGAAATGAGGAAATCATATAATACCTGATTATGGGAACGAAACGGGACGAGCTTCTCGTCGTTCGGTTCATCTGAGCTCGTTCGAGCTTAGTTTGCCAAACCTAACAAGATGAATTGAGTTGAGTTTTGATAAAGGATACAAGCTGTAAACCAGCCGGGCTCTTCTTTGCTCAAGTCATTTAGGCTTGTGGAGTTATGTAACATTTGCATGTTTATATTATTCATGTTGTGCTACTTTCATTTTGTTCCAGAGATATGCATTTCTTCAATGCTCAAGAGTAGCATATTTAAGTTAAATTTATATGTATATATAAATATACATATATACATATATAAATATACATATGTACATATATATATATACATATAAATATACATATGTACATATATATATATATACATATATATATATATATGTATATATGTATATATATGTATATATATATATGTATATATCTATATGTATATATATGTATATATATATATACATATATATATATACATATACATATATATATGTATATATGTATATTTATATATATGGGTCTCGACCTGAACATGACCGTGACCAAAGAGGATCGGGTTCGTACAAAAACTCAGTTCTGGTTCCGAGTCTTCTGCTTTTGTTATTATATTCACTGCTATTCAGGATACTAAAGAAATTGGAGGGTAATGTTACGTAGTCAAATTGATCGTGTACTTCGAATGAGGTCATCTCTTAAACCCTTGGACTGCAACTCTTCGACGATCCAATCAGGCTTGTGAAAGATCCTTGAATCTAGGCCGTCAGATTTTCAGATAAAGGGTCCACATCACCTACTCATTATGGAGTATGGACTTCCTATATGCAGGATCCAGTGACATTCGTTCTGGTTTGGAAATCCATAAAAATTTGGATAAACGGGTTCAGTTTAGGGTCTAAAACTGAGAAAACAGACCCCAACCAATTTTACTGGATAAGTGGATCCGCTAAAAAAACCTGGTCCTCACTTCGGGTCCATTCCTCCGATTCCCCCTGAATCAATAGCAGAGATGAAAGCTTATTTTTCTTTGTTATATCCTTTTTCACACATATTCTTCTCTTCAGTTGAAATTAGACATGGTTTTGAACCGGCCAGGCAGTTCCAACCAGAACTGAACCAGGCAGGGAACTGGCTCAAACCAGAACAACCAGAACCAAACCAAGAACCGGGAAGGACCTGGTTCTGTTCTGGTTCCAGCTTCTGTAGCTGGAATTGGAACCAGATCCGATGGTGTTGAACTGCTGGTTCCATAATTTTTCAATGTTTTTATCAAAAATATTTTTTTAGAATATTTTCTCCATTGTGAATGGTTTAGGACCTAAATAAGAAGCGGTTCAATCCCAATCCAATTCCCGTTTCTGGTTCTAGGCAAACCAAAACCGGCATTAAACAGGACCATCCATGCCTACTTCAAGAAATCCTGGTGTTTGATAAGATGGAAGCTCTTGAGAAAAGGAGCTCTTTCTAGCTGAATGGAGTAGGATATGGATCCAGCACTTGACTGATCCATTCCCATACCCGTGTGGGGTTCAGTAAGAGACCTCAAACCCAATAATAGACTGAACTGAAATCTTCCAAAAGGCAAATTGATCATCGGTTATTTTGATTTGGTTCTGTTATTGAACCGAACAGATCCACACACGAGTGGTCCCTCCACTTTGGCCAACTCAAACCGAAACGGGTCCAAAGGATGTCCTACTCAAGGTAGAGGTGTTTGTGGTTCCGTTTGGTTAACTACTAACCTCATTCCTGAGCCAGACTAATATACGAATGAAAACTAAACCAAATCATTGGTTTCAGTTTGGTTCGGTTTTAAATCATAGTTCTATATATTTTATATCATGTTAATACTTAATAATTGTATTATGAAACAAGAAAATAATTTGAAGCAACATCATATTCAATTATGTTATGATTTTAAAAAGTTATATCGTGAACTCTCTTTATATAGAGAAGGTAGAGGATGCAAATCATTCATGTAAAAACTATGCCAAAACTAATCTCAATTATCCATGATTAAGATATAAAAACAAAAATTAAAAAATAGATATATGAACAAGCCCTGTAATATATATATATATACTCTTTCATTTCAATCTCAATCACAAGAATTTTTGCTGTTACAACCCACTCTTAACTAAGAATCATTCAAGTCTTTTAACGAAAGAGGTGTACATATTATAAAAATAGAGTGACTTCTGTCCATGGGAAATCACGCCCCGATCTCTCGGGGACAAATTAATGACGGGACTGAAGACGACAATATTAGTCGCACGGCCACCATCTCTCTCTCTCTTCGGAATCTTTATATCATAAGCCCTTCGTTCCTTCTCCCTCTCCCTCTCTCTCTCGATCTTTTACTGATGGCCATGGCGGGATACGGGTCGGAGACGGCAGCCGGAGGTCATTTCCGGCAGCGTTTCGCGGAAGAGCGGCTAGTGTTCTTCTTGGTAGCGGTGGCATTGGTGGTTCTATGTTGGTACGTGGTGTACGAAGCCATCGTGGTCACGGCAGCGGAGCAACTGAAGAGGTTGCTGGTGGTGTCGCCTCTGCTGCTGGTGGTCGCCGTTCATTGGCTCTCCGAGTCCCCTCCTTCCAATGCCAGAGCCGGAGTCTCTGCTTGGCCCGTCGCCTTCGTCCTCTTCCTCTTCTTCCTTGTGTTGCTTCTCTGACTGGCCTTTGATCCGTCTTTCTTCTTCTTCTTAGTGATCGGAGTCGGATCACGGGGCATAGCGTAGTCATGGTATCTGTCGCGAGCATTGCATCGTATAATAATGTGTTTAACATCGTACTGATTTATGGGTTTAAAGGGTGCTTGTGGTTTCCGTCTCTAAGCGTATGATTTTCTTTTCGGTTTGTGTTTGTGTCTGTAAAGCTGGTTCTTAGAGCTTTATTGCAGGTTTCAAAAATGCGGACACATGCATGTAATTCGTGTGTTTGTAGCAGTTGATTCTTCAACGCTTCATAGAAGGTCCTTAATGATGCATATATCCTCTTAAGGAAGTCTGTGCGTTTTCCATGTCTCCACAGAAGTTCGTCCCCAAAAGCTTCAACCTAGGTGTCGTAATTCGTGCGCGTTTTTGCTTGAATGCATGTTTGTAGATGTGACAGAAGTTAGTTTAAAACTTAACAGCAGGTCTTAGCTTCGATTTTCATGAAGTTCAGTTCTACGCACACACATATAGAGAGAGAGAATTATTGGGAAGTAGAGCTACTGACCACGCCAGTGAACTTGTTGGTGTATAGGCCCATGTGTCGGTTGTAAATGGTTAATTTACTTCAGTCATGTCACGACTTCCCAATCCATTTGATGCTTGCTTGTTCCAACACAATGTGTAGAACATCGAACACAAGCGAGGTCGGATTATGACACTGTGTGGGTGAGAGGGGTGTTTGTGCGTATGTGTGCGTGGGAGGGAGATGTACAGATGTTTGTGAGGTTGTAATTTAGAAAAAAATGCTTCAATCGGTCAAGGGTCTTATTTTGCAATAAGTAAATAGAATTTTTTCGATGAAAATATATAAAACTTTCAGTCTTGTAAGTTGAATGAGATGGCTCCTATGAAGAGCTAGTGACCACTGAAGCAGCAAGCCGAGGCACAAGCTCAGCTCAGGTCAGGTTGACGCATTTAGCGGCCTAGTGACTACTGTGTTTCATACGCTAACCTCCATGTATATATATATATATATATGTGTGTGTGTGTGTGTGTGTGTGTGTGTGTTACTGTTATTTTTTGAGGGCATCACTGTGATAACATAATGGGAAGATCCAATTATATATATATATATATATATATATATATATATATATATATATATATATATATATATCACGTTTATCCAATATGATATATCCAAAAGATATCATATGCTGACCTCAGTAGCAACTTATTTTTCAGATTTGGTTTTGGTTCGTCATATCTATATCTATATCTGATCACATTGATATTGGATTTATCTGATTCAGTAAAGACACTTTCAATTCCAATCCATCTGCTTACATTGAAAAGCAAAAGGTTAAAATGCCTCATCAACAAGGGAATTAGCTCAACGGCAGGGCGTTCTAGCGCCGTTGCTGTTGGTCGGGAGTTCTACTCCCAGAAGGTGGACGTATGGGTGGGGTGTGTTAGGTTTGGCCTCCTCTTGTAACAAAAAAAAATTGCATTTCCGAAATTTAATAACTGAAAAACTGAAGAGGGAAAGGAAAACTAGTGATCTCAAATTAACTTATGCTTCAAATTGTTTTAGAGGAAGATCTTGAGAGACAATATTCTCAAACTAGAGTACCCAGAGCGTTTGCTCGCTGGTAGTGCTCTTTGCAGGTGGCGAGCTCGATTCCTGACGGGTGCGCGGGATGCCTGTGTTTAAACAAGGAATCTCCGGCTCGGTCTTCTTCTTCTTCTTGGATTACTAAATTACTGAGCTGAACTCTTTCACGTGAATGGAACCCCCACAAGGTTTTCTACTGTTGAGATGGGTGGAATCAACGGCTAAAAGTCAGGTGGCCACCATGCTAAAAGTTCGAACACACCCTACAACCCCAGAGCCTGCTAGAACTGGAACCAGCAGTTTCATGTCTCTTACTTTTTTGTTTCGGTTTTTAATCCCACATTTGTTTCATGAAATTATCAAATCAAACTAGAACCAAACCAGAACCACAACCTGGAAAGGGAACTGGAACTCGACCTTGAGGGGGCTAGCTTGATTCCTTTTCCAGGTTTTCGTGAAACCAGAAACCCAGTTTACCTGGAACCAGCCTGGTCTAGTACCAGGAAATGAACCAAGCTGGTTGTGGTTCCACTTTCTTTGGGTCGTGGAGCTTGTCCAAGTTCACTTTGTGATCTAAATGAATGAAATATGAGTTGGCTTGTAATAGCCTCTTTGGTAAAGTATATAGAACATTTATCTGCAAAACATATGCTAAAAATCCATGTTTACCCAACTAATTGTGTCAGTATAATATAATTACACAATCGAATGACTCGTTTCACAAGAAAATTATACGAACAAATAACATTTAGACTAATTCTAACAACAACAACAACAACAACTAAGCCTTTTCCCATACTAGACGAAGTCAGTTACATAGGTTCTTTGTTTCTACATAGTTCTATCATGTGTCATGCTAGCAGTTAACTCAACATAAGCTCGATCATTCTTTATTGTTTCTTTCCAACACTTTTGAGGTCGTCCTCTACCTCTTTTAATACTTTCAAAATCTGGTTTTTCATACCTTCTTACACGTGCTTGTTTTGATTTTCTTTCTATCACACCAATTCTAATAAGGGAAGTAAATTTTATAAACAAAGAATATGTTAGAACTCCTTCTAAATTTGAATGAGTGGCTCGTGTTCAGCCAGCTCATCTAACTCAGCTAGTGTTTGCTTAGTGTTCGTCTTATACCAAAATACCTAATAAGCTGAACATGAACAAGACATTCACTTGGTGAACAAGCCACGAATAGCCCCTCTTTGGTTAGTTTGGCTTGCGACCAGAGGAATCCAAATTGGCTCATCCAGCCTCCAGGTTGGCTCGGTGAGTCTATCAGCATGATGTAAAGCAGATGACACATCAAGAGGATTCAGGCACCACAGTTTGTACCAGCCTATTGTATTTCTTGAAAAAAATTAAATACTTAAGGTTAATTTCTTAAAGTGATGAAAAAATTGATAGAGACATCACCATATAAAAGAAATGTTGGTTGGTTAAAATGGAGAGATATATAAAGTATCTTGTATGACAAAAAGATACTATTAAAGTCAAAAGATAAATATTATAGAGTAGCAATTAGACTTTTATGTTTTATAGTAACGAGTGTTGGATAAATAATCATTAATATATATAAAAAAACTATTATTGACATAAATGAAAATGCTTAAATGAATGAACAATAACATAAAAAAGACCATGCACAAATGAGGATATTAAAGACAAATTGAGAGTAACACCAATGATGAGAAAACAAAGAAAAATGTTCTAAGATGATTTTGAAATGTAGAAAAGCAATTAAAGGAAGCTTCACTAAAAAAAAAATGATAAACTATATAAGTTAACTATTAACATGACACAAGATCAAACCTTCTGAAATTAGCCAACTACATCTAGTATGGGAAAAGGCTTAGTTGTTGAGTGGGACGAAGTGTCATTATCCACTCGCAATCTGTGGTGTCAAACAGACCCTTAGATTGAAAGGGTATCTCCTTCCTCCTTCCTCACAATTTTCTCAAACAGAGGCTCTTCGTTAATGTCACTACAATGCAGGTTTCTGTTTGGGACGGCAGCTTTAATGCCCTTTTAGTCTTTTTCGTAAGAGGGAGTCGGTCCAGTAATTTACTTTACCGTACCTGCCCCATGCTTTTTGTTTCATAAAAGGGCAGGTGCCTATTTTGTTGCCCGCTTTCTCTTTTGCAAAAAATAAATTAGATGAGCAGTTAATTTGTTTTAATATAAGATAATGCACAGTTAACTAAGATAATTCGCGTGTCACATGTAATGATAATGTGACATCTATGTTTTAAATGGTTAGTGGATTATTATAGAACTTTACAGCTTTATTTTCCATTGTACCTTTTATAAAAGCTTTCTTTTCCATTCTACCTTTGAAAAAGGCCGGGAAATCAGCTAAAAACATGTGACACTTTGTATACTAATGAATATGATGTCATGAGTGGACATGACCGGTTTGGAACCAGCCCAAAGTTCTAACCTGTATCGAACCGGGCCAGAAACCACTGAAAACCGAATCTGGCTGATTGAGCCAAGAACAGTAATAGAACTGAGCACACGATTCTTCCTTGTAACGGGACTGAGAACCGCCACTAAACCAAAGTATCCAGTTCCTCCTTCCATGAACCAGAAACCAGAGCTAGTGGTTCGAACTGCTGGTTTAAATCCGATCTTTTAAGTCTATTTGAACCTTTTTTGTGGTTTTCTGTTCAAATTGCAATCGGTAATTATGAAGTGTAACTGAATCCGGCAGCTTTGGAGCCCTATTGAGTGAAGTGAGTGGCAGGAAGATGAGATTTGGAATGGATGCTTGGAGGGCACTGGAAGAACCTACACAATGAGGTTATTGAAGAGAGATCGACAACGTAGCCTAATGAAACGTTGCAAAAGAAAGTAATTGGGATGGACTTTTACAATGACCTCACGGATCTCCACAAATCCGAAGGTTTCGAACCGCCTCTTTCAGTTTACCCGAAACTATATATAGAGAGAGGGGGGGGGGGAGAGGACAACGAATACACCAAAGATCAACCAAAGTCACAGGGAACAGATTCGTTAAAATCGAGCTAACTAAACATTTTCTCAAAGCTATTGATGTTATTATAATGGTAAATTAATAGAGGTGGTAGATACTATGATTCAACTAAAGATTCATGTCTCATGTTTAAAAGAGACAAAATGGATTGGAGAAAAAGCAAAAAGATTGAGAATAAATGTTTAAAATTATGTTATTCGAAAAAAGAAAAAGGCTAGGAATAAAGTTAGTATTATTATAAATAAAAATTTTAAGGATTGTACAGTAGACATACGATGATATAGTGACCGAATTATAATACTGAAATTAGTGTTAGGAGTAGAGACTTTGAATATAGTTTGTACTTATGCACCCAAAGTGGGATTAAAAGATAGTTTAAAGAAGTTTTTTTTTTTTACGAGTTAGATAAGATAATTAAGAGAATTTCACAAAGAGAGATGATTTATTTAGGATGAGATTTAAATGGACATGTTTGTAAAGATAAATTAAGATATCAAGGTATTTATAGAAACTATGGTTTTGGAAATATAAATGAAGAGGCTAGGGATATTTTAAATTTTGTGATGGTTTTTGATCTTTTTATAGCCAATAAAATTTTTTAAAAACAAGATGAACATTTAATTACTTATAAGAGTAGGTTATTACAGACACAAATTGATTATTTTTTTGTAGGAAAAAGATAGATCGTGTTGTAAAGAGGTAATTTAAGGAAAAAGCTTAACTACTTAATATCGACTTTTAGTAATGAATTTGTATGTAAAAAGTAGACAAAGAATAATATAGTGTATAGAGGCATTTAGACTAAATTGTGCAACTTCAAATGTGAGAAAAAAGATATATTTAAACAAAAAGTTCTCAATGAGATGCACGAAATTATATAGGTACACCTTTTCATATGTAGAACAATATGGTTACACATATTAGAGAAATGACAAAAGATGTATTCGGCATATTTAAGGGAAGTGTATCGGCACAAAAAAAAGTTTGGTGGTGGAGTGAAGTAGTGTAAGATAAAATTAAGGCAAAGAAGGCATGTTATAAATTGCATTATATTAAGAAGACTAGTGAGACCTTGGAGTCATATAAGAAAGCAAATAAAGAAATGAAAAATACCATTAGTAAAACAGAAGTTAAACTTTGAGAGGATTTATATAAAAGTTTAACTGAGAAGAAGGTAAAAGAGATCATTTTAGTATAGGTAAAACTAGAGATAAGAAAAACTAAGGATCTTACTTTTGTTAAACAAAGATAAGGACTAGAAGATTTAGTAGCGAATGATGATATAAAAAATAGATTGAAAATTTATTTCTATAAGCTTTTTAATGAAAATATAAATGTTAGTATTAGCTTAAGAGAGTTAGTCAAATAAATATATATATAAACTAAAATTTCTATAATATTTACCTTTTAATTTTAATGGTATCTTCTTATCACAAAGAATACCTGATGCTCCGCTCCATTTTAACCAACCAGCATTTATTCTATGTGTAACATCTCCATCAATTCTTCATCACTCTGAAAAATTGACCCTAGGTATTTAAAACTTTCCTTTTGGGGAATGCAATGTGTGCCAATTTTAATTTCTATGTCTTTTGAAGTAACCAAATGATCAAACTTATATTCCATATATTCTGTCTTTGTTCTACTAAGTCGGAGGCCTTTGCTTTCTAATGTTTCTCTCCATAGTTCCAATTTTCTATTAACTTTTCCTTAGACTCCTCCACTAATACAATGTCATCTGCAAATAATATACACCAAGGTACTTCATCTTGAATATGTTTTGTTAACTCATCCATCACCATTATAAATAAGTATGGACTTAATGTTGATCCTTGATGTAACCCAATATTAACTTCAAAGAAGTCTGTCGTTCCTTCATGAGTCCTCACACATGTTTTTGCACTATCATACATGTCTCTTATAAGGTTAATATATGTCAATGGGATACCTTTTTTTTCCAAAGTTCTCCAAAGAACCTCCCTCGGTACCCTATCATAAGCTTTTTCTAGATCAATAAATATCATGTGAAGGTCTTTCTTTTTTTCCCTAAAA
Organism: Brasenia schreberi; assembly: GCA_036023115.1. Classification (NCBI taxonomy): domain Eukaryota; kingdom Viridiplantae; phylum Streptophyta; class Magnoliopsida; order Nymphaeales; family Cabombaceae; genus Brasenia; species Brasenia schreberi. The sequence goes on along the minus strand of JAYKKT010000054.1, from coordinate 1,694,890 downwards.
TGTTCCATAAGACGTCTCAAAAGGTGAATCGCTTTAATAGTAGATCTGCTGGCATGAATCCAAATTGGTTCTCTGTTGTACTTGATACTTGTCTTAACCTACGTTTGATAATTCTTTCCCATAATTTTATAGTATGACTCATTAAATACCTCGATAATTCACACAATTTTGAATGTCTCCCTTGTTCTTATATATGGGTATAAGTGTACTTGCACTCCATTCCTTGGGCATCTTTTGATTTTTTTATATTTTGTGAGCCAAGTGATTCCTATTTCTTCTAGTATTTTCCAAACTTCTATAGGAATATTATCTGGTCCTACCGATTTACCACCCTTCATATGTTTAAGAGCATCTTTGACTTCATTCTTTTGAATACATCAGTAGAAATTGTGGTTTATATACTTTTCTGACTTGGATAAATCTCCTAAACTAATACTAACATCTTTATTTTCATTAAAAAGATTATAAAAATAATTTTTCCATATATTTCTTATATCATCATTTGCCACTAAAATTTTGTTATCCTCGTCTTTTATACACCTAACATAATTAAGATCTTTAGTTTTTTTATCTCTAGCCCTAGCTATCTTAAAAATATCTCTTTCACCCTCTTTTGAGTTGAGTTTTTTATATAAGTCCTCCCAAATCTTAGCTTTTGCTTCACTAACGGCCTTTTTTGCTTCCTTCTTTGCTTTCTTATAAGCTTCTAAAGTTTTACTAGTTTTCTTAGCATAATGTAATTTGTAACATGCCCTCTTTGCCTTGATTTTATTTTGTACTACTTCACTCCACCACCAAGCTTCTTTTTGTGCCGGTACACCTCCCTTAGATACCCCTAACACATCTTTCGCCACTTTCCTAATATGTATAGCCATATTGTTCCACATATCACAGGGTGTGCCAACATAATTTCAAACATCTCCTTGAAGGACTTTCTGTTTAATAATAGAAAAATCTGAAGGAACATTCCATCTAAGGCAAATTCATTTAATAATAGGCATTATCTAGTGAAAGTAATGCTTAACAAGATGGTGCCTTAAAAATATGGTCAATCATTACATCATATCTTCTGTAAGAAGTCCATAAAACATCACCAGAATCATAAATCTTGGCTCTAGTTGGGATAGATCCCTCAGAAGAGACCCTGATGATCTGAATATCAATATCAAAAGGAAACCCATAAACAGATGACTCTCGTCCAGTAAGAAGTACATTATTTTTTTGCGCATAAGAAGATGTGCAAATAAGAACATGCAGAGAACAAACCATATAGTACAATAGTCACCAATTTAAACAAAAGCCATCCAGTCATGGTAACAAAGCGTACAGTTTATGTCTTTTTGCATGATCACATAATTGAATTTGATACTACATAAAAAATGCAACAAAATGGTCACTAATGCATTATTTGCACAAGTTCCAAAAATTCACTGTCTACATGTGGCTGTACAGATGTATACAACAACAACAACAACAATTAAGCCTTTTCTCATACTAGATGGGGTAGGCTACATGGATTCTTTGTTTCAACATGGCCCTATCATGTGTCATACTAGCAGTTAACTCAATATAAACGGGATCATTCTTTATAGTTTCTTTCCAACACTTTTGTGGTCGTCCTCTTATTCTTTTAACATTTTCATAATCTAATTTTTTATATCTTCTTATAGGAGTATCCTTTGGTCTTCTTTCTACATGTTCAAACAATCTTAAACGATTTTTCCTCATTTTATTCTCTATTGGTGTTACTCCAAATTGGTTTGTAATAACCTCATTAAGTATTTGCTCTGCTTGCAAAGTTTGAAAAGATGGAAAGACGTGGTCAACCATCTGCATGTCAATAGGCATTAAAAAATTTCCCAGAAAATCATTCAATCATTAAAATCATTCAATCATCTAAGCATCATAAAGCTGAAAACTGAACAGCAGAAAAAGAAAACATCTCCAGAAGTTAACATACCTTAAGGGAAGAGATATCCTTTGCTAAGTGCTGGTCGCTCATAAGGAACCACCTACAAAAGCAAATACCAAACGATTTTCATTTCAGGCATAAACGTTTGCTTGGAAGAATCTTAGGCGTGGAGAAGTCAAGATGCACATAACAAATGAAAAATGCATCCGTTATTCTCCAGTCGCTCACATCAGTTTATCAAACTACAGGGGAGCATAGATTCCTTTCAGTATAGGTAGAATTATGCACTTTAAACTCAAGAATTATGACTTAATATGTGGGTGTCCGAAAACTTTAAGGTATGCATGTGTGTGTATATATATATATATATATGTAAGATCTTTCATGTAAATGTTATCTGTAGAAAACTAGTCAATTATAATGCCTTGAGATGAAAAAGAAAAGAAACATAGAGAACATAATACCGCCTCCTTGGATATGATTGCTAGATCACCAGTCTTAAGTCCAAGTTTGGCAAATTCCCTTGCAGCATATCCCTGGAAAAAGAAAATGAACATAGTGAAGTGCATATGAAACATGTAAAGATCAAATACTATCTTACAATAAGCAAACGTCTTGAAACATAAAATATCATAAGAAGGTGATACAGAATTAAGAGTCAGAGAAAGGTAAATGTCTTTGAATCTACCAAATCAGGTAACGCTTAAAGCAAATTCAGTATCACTCAGAGAAACTAAAGCTACAAGTTGAACGGTCATGATCAGCATAGCTGCCAAAGTAATGTAACATCCCTTCCTTCAACTCTGCTTTGGCATCAACAGCATCAAGACTTACAATAACCGTAACCAGCTTCTGGGAAATTCCTCTAGCTTAACATCTCAAATGAAATCTATAATTGAGGAATAGAAATCAACTCCCACGAAAATGAGGTTTAAGCACCAGAAAAGGTGTGAGAGAGAGAGACGATTACCGCGGCGACTCCTCCCCCAAGAATCACGTACTTGAAATGCTTCTCCGCCATTAGAAAGAAAGAGAGAGGAGGAGGGGGTGGGGGGTGGGGAGGGAGAGACCGATGTGTTGAACTTCACAAGGGGGCCTTTAATACGTCGTGGAAATGAAGAAGTCCTGAAGGAGAGGTGTGACCCTGTTGCTGGCGGGTGGCCAGGGCCGGCGGCGTCGGCGGGGAGAACTGTTCGTTGACTCCATTGACCTGAGAGGCCCGAAAGTGGGTGGGACCCATCTCCAGCCGGTACTCCATGACCGAGACAAAAAAAAAACAAAAGAAACATTAACTCGGGATAATATATCTAAACAATATGGGAAGGAATTAATACCTCAAATATACTAGTATATTTATCTAAACTGTTATGCATTGATACATAAAGCTTTTCCTAATTATCTATATAAATAAGTCAGCATTCTCGTACCCCAAGCATATTTATCCCACCATAGCATGCTTGAGAAAATGATGCTTGGGTTTGTATGAGCGTGTTCGAGCATTTTTTTTAAGTTGCAACTTCATAATTCTAGACTTCATTTGTGTTTCTACATTGGCAAGGCTCATATTTAGTAAAATAGCTTCTTTTCTTTTTACAAATGTGAGAGCAACACAATGTTTATTCAAAAGTTAAGAATCTCATGAACATCATACACATAATAATCATCTAATTTTATGTCTTTCAAGTCCTACGACAAAAGCACATCATTAAGCAACAGTGATTCAACACCTGGTAAACCAACTCTTCATGCATACGTACTTCAGATTGATAGACAATCTCCATCTGTTCTTATATAATGTCACTGTCATCAACAGTGATACCACACTTTTACATTATTTATAACCGTGGATGACAGTGATCAGTATCAATATACTATAGATATTTAAATAAGATGCATTATTTGTAATCATATTTAAGAAAAATTATCTTAATTACAAATTAAGCTTGTACTTATAATTTACATGATCCTATAACACCTATAGGCATGAAAATCTAAGAAGTAAATTTGTGTAACTTCATAATTCTAGACTTCATTTGTGTTTCTATATTGTGGTAAAATAGCTTCTTCTTTTTTACGATTTATTGCGTGAGAGCAACAGGATGTTTATTCAAAAGTTAAGAATCTCATGAACATCATATAAATAATAATCATCTCATCTTATAGCTTTCAACTCGTACCATTTAATAAAAGCACATCATTAAGCAACAGTGATTCAACACCTGGTAAACCAACTCTTCATGCATACGTACTTCAGATTGATAGACAATCTCCATCTGTTCTTATATAATGTCACAGTGATACCACACTTTTACATTATTTATAACCATCGATGACAGTGATCAGTATCAATATACTATAGATATTTAAATAAGATGCATTATTTGTAATCATATTTAAGAAAAATTATCTTAATTACAAATTAAGCTTGTACTTATAATTTACATGATCCTATAACACCTATAGGCATGAAAATCTAAGAAGTAAATTTGTGTAACTTCATAATTCTAGACTTCATTTGTGTTTCTATATTGTGGTAAAATAGCTTCTTCTTTTTTACGATTTATTGCGTGAGAGCAACAGGATGTTTATTCAAAAGTTAAGAATCTCATGAACATCATATAAATAATAATCATCTCATCTTATAGCTTTCAACTCGTACCATTTAATAAAAGCACATCATTAAGCAACAGTGATTCAACACCTGGTAAACCAACTCTTCATGCATACGTACTTCAGATTGATAGACAATCTCCATCTGTTCTTATATAATGTCACAGTGATACCACACTTTTACATTATTTCTAACCATGGATGACAGTGATCAGTATCAATATACTATAGATATTTAAATAAGATGCATTATTTGTAATCATATTTAAGAAAAATTATCTTAATTACAAATTAAGCTTGTACTTATAATTTACATGATCCTATAACACCTATAGGCATGAAAATCTAAGAAGTAAATTTGTGTAACTTCATAATTCTAGACTTCATTTGTGTTTCTATATTGTGGTAAAATAGCTTCTTCTTTTTTACGATTTATTGCGTGAGAGCAACAGGATGTTTATTCAAAAGTTAAGAATCTCATGAACATCATATAAATAATAATCATCTCATCTTATAGCTTTCAACTCGTACCATTTAATAAAAGCACATCATTAAGCAACAGTGATTCAACACCTGGTAAACCAACTCTTCATGCATACGTACTTCAGATTGATAGACAATCTCCATCTGTTCTTATATAATGTCACAGTGATACCACACTTTTACATTATTTCTAACCATGGATGACAGTGATCAGTATCAATATACTATAGATATTTAAATAAGATGCATTATTTGTAATCATATTTAAGAAAAATTATCTTAATTACAAATTAAGCTTGTACTTATAATTTACATGATCCTATAACACCTATAGGCATGAAAATCTAAGAAGTAAATTTGTGTAACTTCATAATTCTAGACTTCATTTGTGTTTCTATATTGTGGTAAAATAGCTTCTTCTTTTTTACGATTTATTGCGTGAGAGCAACAGGATGTTTATTCAAAAGTTAAGAATCTCATGAACATCATATAAATAATAATCATCTCATCTTATAGCTTTCAACTCGTACCATTTAATAAAAGCACATCATTAAGCAACAGTGATTCAACACCTGGTAAACCAACTCTTCATGCATACGTACTTCAGATTGATAGACAATCTCCATCTGTTCTTATATAATGTCACAGTGATACCACACTTTTACATTATTTCTAACCATGGATGACAGTGATCAGTATCAATATACTATAGATATTTAAATAAGATGCATTATTTGTAATCATATTTAAGAAAAAGTATCTTAATTACAAATTAAGCTTGTACTTATAATTTACATGATCCTATAACACCTATAGGCATGAAAATCTAAGAAGTAAATTTGTGTAACTTCATAATTCTAGACTTCATTTGTGTTTCTATATTGTGGTAAAATAGCTTCTTCTTTTTTACGATTTATTAAGTGAGAGCAACAGAATGTTTATTCAAAAGTTAAGAATCTCATGAACATCATATAAATAATAATCAATCTCATCTTATAGCTTTCAACTCCTACCATTTGATAAAAGCACATCATTAAGCAACAGTGATTCAACACCTCGTAAACCAACTCTTCATGCCTACGTAGTTCAGATTGATAGACAATCTCCATCTGTTCTTATATAATGTCACTGTCATCTACAGTCATACCACACTTTTGCATTATTTATTACCATGGATGACAGTGATCAGTATCAACATACTATAGATATTTATATAAGATACATTATTTGTAATCATATTCAACAAAATTTATCTTAATTACAAATTAAGTTTGTACTTAGAATTTACCACACCTATGGGCATATGAAAAGCTAAGAAGTAAATTTGAAGTATGAGATTGATTTTTGTCATCTTTTACAAAATTTGCATCATCACTTTCTATTATATCAAAATCTTTATCATCATGTTATTCTCAAGGACATGAAGGACTGACTTAAAAGTAGCTATATCGACAATAATAATTGCATTATCTCTATGAAAGTTTTCCCTCGATTGGAGACGATCATCCTGTGATGACTGAACCGTTTCCTTTGTTTGCTTTGAACCATAAACATATCATCTATATGCAATCTCCTTACCAGGTTTTGGTGTCTTTTATTTAGTGATTATACGTCCATCTTGTCATCCACAACTAGTCATACATGAGGGGGGAAAAAGAAAGGGTTCCGAATAAATAATAAGAGAAAAACAAAACTAATGTAGTTTGCCGCAAATGGCAGGCAACTTACATGATCCTAATATGTAGCATATTTTTCTTGAAAAGAATAGCAGTACGATTTTGTTTGCTTATATTATTATAGTTAAAACTGTTAATATGTCAATTTTCACTGTGATGATCCTAATATGTAGTATATTTTTCTTAAAATTAATAGTATTATGCTTTTAGAACTAAAACCAAAACCAAAACTGCTCTGAAACCAATGATTTCAAAACCATAACTGAAACTAACTACAGCCCTATTCAATTATGGTTTTAGCTTATAGGTTTTGGGTGGACTCAAACCAATGGAACCTTCGTTTCCAGTTTACCAAGACCAGTCATGTCTAACTAGAGCGACGATGGCCGAGTGTTGAGAGAGAGGTAGAGAAGAGCAATATGAGAGAGTGCAAAGAGGAGAGCATACTTTGAGTGAAAAGTGTGAAGGTAAAAGGCTGAGGATGAGCGAATAGCAAAAATATGCGAATATGCGAATAGATAGCACAAATAATATATACCAACTAGCATATAAGTGGTGTTGTCTTTTGAGAAGTCGACACTCAGCATAGACCTTCACTGACGTTGGGGTTTTACACTGTTGACGATGCGATTAACTCTAACCTTCTCAAGCAGATGATAAATTCAACGAATTGTGAACTAATATTTAGACGTTCAATCACGTCGAGATCATATTGTCGCTTGAAACACAGAGAACTAATAAGAAGACACTGCCGATCTTCTACCGTCTTGGAACCGATTCAACAGTTTCGATCAAAATTGAACGGGGTCAAGAACCAACTGGAACTGGAACCAAGGACTACCCAAGTCCTGTTACGGTTTTACCTTTCATGGAACCGGTTATGGGACTGTGGTTCCATATTTTTTTATTTCAAACTTTTAATGATGTTTCTGGTTTTAAATGGTTTAAAACTTAAGCCACAACTGGCGGTTAAGAACGAGAATCGGAACCAGATCGATCCCGATTTGGTTCTGGTTCCTGGTCCTAAGAAAATCGGAACCTCAGAGCCCAGCCATGTCTACTGCATCCCACCCGAGATGAACGGAGGCGTTTCATAATCAGAAGCCATGGATGATCCTTGGAATCACCTGAACACTGATAAGTTTAATCATGATAACACGATCATCAACACAAATGATCACAGGTTCATCTTATTCATCATCACAAAAGTAGTGTTGTGTCTTTAAGTGGAGCAAGGGAATAGACCTAAAAGGGATACCATTTCGAACAAACTTACAGTGAGAACCTGTTTGTCAGCACGAACTAAAAGTCACTCCCTCGTGTCCTCAAATTGTTCCCTTTCCACTTTCCTCTTTATGGGTCGTTTCCAATACAGAACTGTTTGGAACTCTCGGAACTTAGAAACCCAATGGACGGTAGGGATGGAAGGGGGCGGGTGGGGCTGATTTTCACCCAACACCTGCCCTACATCTCACATTGGAAACTCCACATTTGACGTGGGCCTTCGAGATCAAACCCTACACCTGTCCCGGTATGACCTGCCCAGTCCAACCCACACTGTTAATATTTTCTTTTCAAAACAGAATTTATATATATAACATAAAGCATGTATGTAGATAAGTGGTGCTAGGTGGATTTACCTTATGCAAGTATGGGGGTGGGTCAGAAACCCATCCAACCCCAACCTGCTCCACATCCCAAAAGAAGTGTAGAACCTCTCCTCGAAAATGATTTTCATACCCGAAGCTATCTTTTCAACGGTGACATCAACGGTGAAAGTACAAGGCATACAAATAAAAAATACAAGTGCTTTGTGGGCGTGACTCACTTAAAATAAGTGAGTACACACCTGACAAACTGGGTACAACAACTTACAAAGTTCAATACATAATCAACAAAATATACCATGTGCACCATTCAGAGTGTTAGCCCACCTGGCTCTACCAGACAGAGGGAGTGAGTTCGATTCTCGGTGTGTGTATACCTGGCTTTGCCCTCCCTATCGTAACCAAATAAAAAAAAAACTGTGTTCGAGTGAAAGAGGAAATGGATTTAGTATTTTGATTATGTGGAAATATTCACTTTTAAAATTATTATGTACCATATGCTTAAGTACCCCAATGGAGGTCGAGGTAAGTTTACCCTAATTCTAACCTGACCCTAAAATAAAACCCGTGGCCTGTTGGGGCAGGTTGGGTTGGGTAGGGTACCCTGTTGTGTGGAGATCGTCAAGCTTAGACTTTTACATGGGTACCCGATAAATAATCTCATGTCTCGAGCTCGATATAGGTCTCATTACAAAAGAGAAAAGATATAGTAAGCTTTAATTTGAACAGTCAGTGTGTGCTTTGATGATGTTCAATTATGCTGTATGCGCCCAATATGAGCCACGAGTGAATGAGCGTAGCGAAGGTCTTTAGACTGAACGAAGTGAAGCGACTTATCTTAAATATATATTGCCCATGGCATCCATACCACAACCTTTTTTCTTGGATTCCTTCGATTTAAGCAATCTCACGAACTTCAGCATTCGTATGAATTTTAATATATGTTATAACCCTAAGTATAAAATACCAAAAAGTTTGAAAAGAGAGAAAGCCATGCACGTTTACCACCACGAGAACCATGAACGAGCTCTTTTTGTTTTTCACAGGCAAGCTGAGGTTTAGGTAGACCCTCACCACCTAGCTCAGCGTCTGGTGTCGAACTCGTGGTCTTCAACTTGAAGGGTATTTGATTCAAAGGCCGGGACTACGGAACTGGAACTACAGACCCTCACCAGAAAGCAGCGCACCGATGTACTTGAGCTTCAACGGTCTAACGAACCAACCATGAACGAGCCAGGTACGAACCGAACCGAGCCGTTTTGCTAATGGCCGCAGTTCATTTACCAGGCCTACCGAGAGGCTTTGTAATTTCAACTATATTTCAGAAAAATACAGAAAATTCAAAAATAATGCCTCGAGTATTTATTTATAGCACTTATGTTCGTGATAGAGCTTTTTACTAAGGCTGGTGTTCAACTCACATGTCACTCTCGTCGATTAAAATAGTCACTGATTTTGGCTCAAAATGAAACATAAAGGTGGTTGTAAAAATAGCATGGTGTTCTTCACTTTTTCCCTCGATGTGACCCCTCAATGATCCTTTGCCAAAAGTGAAGCAACGGCTACAGGATTTTGAGCCTTTTGAGAAGAAAATTGTTAGCCGAGAAAGAGCTTTAAAGGTTCCATTTTCACTTGTGCAGTGAAAAATGCTTTCTCAAATAACAACTTTATAATTAGAAGCCCAACCCAAAGCCAAATGCAATACTCAAGAAATTATGATGCCTCTCTCTCTCTCTCTCACACACACACATATATATAAGGAGTCTTGGTTTGCATAATGGTATTTGATGCATGATTTTGCATAAACATTTTATTTGAATCACTTTGTGTTTAAGACACTCCCGTGCAATAAATGCAAGTATATATATACAACAATACATTTGATTCAAATCCTTATTGTTTTTCTCAAAGATCAACCAGTAAAAATGTTTGTATAAAATTATGCACCAAACACCACTATATAGCTAAAACACACACTCTCTCCCCCCCTCTCTCTATTTATATATATAGAGAGAGAGGGAGTCCTAAATGTATAATGCCTTTAAGTACATAATTTTACATAAACATTTTACCATTTGATCTTTGAGATCAATGGTAGAGATTTGAATTATTTTACATTTAATGCATATGCACAAAGTAAAAAACAATGATAAATATTCACGATTTGATCTGTTGAGGTGTTTATGCAAGATTATACACCAAAAAATTATTATGCATCTAAGACGCCTTTCCTATCTCTTTCTCTCTCTCTCTATATAACATGCATAGGTATGTCAGTATGCATGCATGTATACATGTGTGTGTTGACGTTCTCCTCAAGAACCAACTAAGGTTCCATGTCGACTTCAAACTTTGTGGTTAAACCAAAATTAACACGACATGAAAATTCTGTGTTTCACTGGTTGCCTAAAGTGACATACAGAAAATCTGGTCTTGTTTTGGTTGACATGAGCTTGAAAGACATGACATAAGCAGGACCTGAAACACAAACTCGTTCGCTATATAATTCTCCACACTGAAACCAACATGAACATGATCGATCAAAATAGTCAATTCCGTGTGCACCCAAGGTGATAAAAGTTCAGGTTGTGTTTTAGACACAAAAACGAAATGACATGATACAAACTCAACCTGACACGAAATTGCTACCTCGAGTGGACATTGGAGAACCATGATACATTGTAGCTTCTTGAATAGCAAGGTAGACATGACGGGTTTTGAGCAAACTACCAAACTGCTGGTTTCATGGGGGTTCCTGTTTGAGTCCCAAATTGCTTGAGACCAGCAAAAACTATTTCAAAAGATTAAAATTTTAAAGAATTTTTTAATTTTAAAACCGACGATTTGAAACCCCCCGTTTTAGTTTTGAGCTAGTTTCAATTCTACAAAAAGTGGAACAAGAACCAAACCGCATGGTCCCTAGTTTCGAATTCGGTTTCATCAGTTTCGATTTAAACCGGTTCTTGGCCCGATTCGATTTCGGTCAGATCTGATCGGCTTAATCCAAACCAGCCATGTCAACACGAAGATTTATGAATACCTAGTCTTAGGTGAAAGGGGGTCCTTAATGCCAATATGCCTATGGAATTGACTACTACTATTACATGAATTATAACAAGAAAAGATGGAATTCCTACAGATGTCACTTCGGGCGTAAGGGTGGGACTCCTTGCTATTCTCTCCTCCTAAAGATCAATTTTCACTGTTAAACTCGAGAGAAGAAAAGATGACCGTGCGCTCTTGCTTTGCCTTTCACTTTGTCCTTAATTATGAGCATTTTATCACTTACTGAACAAAAACTTTAGTCACGAAAAGAGTGTCGTCCACAAAGTCCAAAGAAAAGAACCTCCCCCTTCCCCTCAAAAGTAGATTTAATAAGAGAATTATTCTTCCTGTTGCAACATGTTAGATATTTGTCTCGATCACACAACTATAGTGGCAATATCAAATAAATGATTTACATGTTTAGGATGGTTGAAAGAATCACTCAATTGAATGAAAAATAGTATAAAGTAGTACAACAATACGAACAAAGCCTTTTCCTACACTAGATGGGGTTTGTTATATGGATTCTTTGTTTTCATTGAGTTAGATCATGTGTCATGATAACAGTTAATTCAGCGTAAGTTAGATTATTCTTTAATGTTTTCTTCAAACACTTTTGTGGTTTTTATCTTCCTCTTTTTCTTTTAACATTTTCATAATCTATTATCTCAAACATTCTTATTGAAGCTTTTTTTTGTTATCTTTCTACATGTTCAAACATCTTTAATTTCTCCTTATTTTACCATCTATTAGTATTACTCCTAATTTGTTTATAATAACCTTATTATACGTGTTGTCTTTTTTGTTTAACTGTACAACATTGAAAACCATAAAATATAACTAGTCTAATTGATACTCTTTAACAAATGTCTAATATTTAATAGTGTATCACTAGTGGAAAAAGGGATACAATCATGATTTTGTGTGTGATCCATGGAAGCTGAAAATTTTCATTATAAAGAGCTGGAATATAAGCTAGATTCATTCATGTCTGACTTTTGGAATTGAAACTTGTGTCTACGGTTTTCTTTATCGCAAGTATAGAAAAAAACATAGGAAATTAATAAGTTTAATTCTACTAGTGTACCATAAATATCTAAAGATGTCATTAGCTGAAACGACGACGTTGAGGTCACTCAAATTATAGATAAAATTGGTGTGCCACTAACTTTAATATAAAATAATTGCTTAAGAAAATAGAGAACTAAATTTTAAGTACTTCAAAAGTATTGTAAGAAAACAATAAAAAGCATCACTTCATGTTTTCCACTTTAAATATATTTTAACTACTTATTTGATCGTATTTTTAATAATTTGCAAAGATAATTCCTCTATGATGCTGTTGATGGTGCAAAGCAGATCCTAACGTTAAAGCTGAAAAGCTTAGCTCATGCACATGCAAGACCCCATGCAGGAATTTCTTTTGCCAATTATGAGGAACCATCATACGAAAGTCACCATTCTGCTACAATCCGATAAAGCATCTTTGCGGCCAAAATAAAAAGGAAATCTTTGGCATCTCGCGGTGTGAGAAACAAAGAGAGAAGAGAAGCAAATCAAAAGGGAGGCAAAAGAAGAGAAAGATAAAGAAAGGAAGAGTCGTTTGTGTGCATTGGAAATCTTACCTCAGCTGTGGTCTTTCTTAGGACTCCTCAATGTGCTGCAAAACGTCCTTCCCTCTCAACTCCTTTCTCTGTTCAGTCATGGCGGGAGTCTCTCCAAGATCTGCTCAATCCTTATTCTTACTTCGAGATCCCGGAGTTCAATGGCTACTATGGCGTCGACGTCAACAACCTCTACCGGTAAGTTCACCTCTATGTCACCACCCTCAATGATGCGTCGTCCCGCCGCGTCACCCTGACACGCCCGAAGAACTCCTCGAGATTATCATTCATGGTGTCCCCCAACTACACTCTTGAGGACACCTTCCGCGGACACCGTGTCTGGTGGACGCACCACGTTGACACGGTGCAGGACTTGCTCGAGGAGAAGAGGTCCATCTGCCTCAAGCTGTCAAAGTCTCACCGGAAAACGGTGCTTTCTGAGTACCTTGCCGAGATAGCGGCACGGGGGCAGGAGTTTGAGCGTGTCTCCCGTGACCGGCAGCTTTATACCAACAATGCAACGAAGAGATGAAGATCTACTACACGCACGTTTCGAGGTCAGTGATGGAGCAGAATCAAGAATGGGCGAAGAACAGGTTCCTGACAGTAGTAAGAAGAAGAAAAAAAAGGGAAGAACAATTTTACGCAAATGGTTTTTTTAGGGAAGATTTTTTTTCTCAATGTAATCACACGTATCTTTCCTATATTCTCATGTACAAATTTACTGAGAGCAAATTAAGCTTCATCTTCCCTGTTTTTCATATCTTGGCTTTTCAATACAAGTCGTTTTTCACTTTATTTATGTAACGTATATATTTTCTATTTATATAATGTTTTAATATAACTTAGTGTTACATCTCCCACTTTATCATTCCAGTAAAGTAATCTAACATACTAGTTTTACCTCTCACTTTTATAAGATTTTCCAAGTCATATCATCTATAATTATTATTTCAATCATTACCTTGTGTAATTTTTTACCAACACAACAATTACTTGTAAACATATCTCAAACCCATGTGTGTAACATGCTTTGAGAAAAGATCCTTTGTTATGCTTTTTGTCAAGGAATATGCCAAGATATAATCATTTGACATATATGAGATGAATATTTCCTTTCTCATAATCATATCATGAAAGATAGTGATATTTAACCATTATATGCTTGATTTTTTAATTATCAGCTCTACAGTAATTGTTGCATTGTTGTCATAATAAATGACAGCGACCTCGTTGACTATATCTAGCTTCAAAACATGGAAAAGATGAATCTCGTTGGCTCTTATACTTATGACGTAGAGTATGTACTAAAGGAAACATAGTGTCTACCACCATCTCATGCCTCAGAGAAACAAATAGAGATATATAAAATATTTATAAAAGATGACACGATAGCAATAACAGTTATGTTAACATACATAGAGGATGATCTAATAAGGGTCTTCAAAGAATTTGAGACCGCAAAAGAGTTGTTTGACTTTAAACAGTTAAATATAATACTACAACTAAACTGTATATTAAGTTATGACTACAAAAATATAACTCCTATAAAATAAAAGGAGATAATATAGTAGAACATTTGAGTCATATGCTGGTAATGACAAGAGATTTAGTTGTAGCAAAATCAATCATCGTAGAACCGATTAAGATATCCATCATACTGAACATACTTCTCCATCATATAACATGATCACTACTATCCTTAGACTAGGGCCTAAAATAAATCTTTCGGAATTACCCCTAAAACTAACAATTAAGCAAGAACATATAAAAAAAACAGAAAAGAGAAACTGCTAGTATTGCAAGATGAGATAGGGTCTAACTCCAAACCCAACCAAAGAAAAAATAAACCAAACAAAAGATTTAATAAAAATAACAAAAAGAGTGGTCAATCTTTGAAGAAAACGCATAAAATCGCTTATCAAGTTAAGTGTTTCAGTTGTAAAAAAATGAGACACTATAAAAAAGATTGTCAAAACAAGAATAGTGGTACAAATAACCCATAACACGAACAATCAGAGAAGCAGGACATAATCTGCGTGATATCAGAATGTTTATACATGGATTGTCCAGTAACTGATTGATGGATTGACTCAAGAACAACGAGACACATCTCAAAGAGAAAGAAAGGAAAAATCGATCTAAAAGAATATAAACTAAGAGAACATCAGGTATACATATGAAATGATATTTTCTCAGATGTTTTGGGAATTGAGTCCTATAAAATTTTTATACAAGGCATACCGATTGTATTAATGTATTAATCATGTCATCTATAAGACACAATCTGGTTTTGATCCCTACCTTAGTGAAAAAAGATTTTGAGGTTAAGTTTGTTACTGACAAAGTGATTGTGGAGAAACATGGGAGAGTATTTTTTATGGAGAATTTGATGTAGAATATGTATTATTGAAGTTGAAAATCAATGAAATTAAAAGTTCTTTTGCTTATATTGATTGTGTCTTTAATGTTTATGTGAATGTATGATATAAACATTTATGGCATATAAGTTTGAAAAAGTTGAGAAAATTATTCAACTTTTACTTACTGCCAAAGTTTGAGAAAAACATTTTAAGCAAGTGTGAAACCTCTTTATAAGAAAAAATGACAAGAAAAGTTTTTCTTAAAGAGATAACAAAGGCAACAACCCTATTAGAAGTCATTTAAATTGATTTATGTAGACCTTTTACAGTAAGGTCAAATCGATGAAAGGTTTATTTTATAACTTCTATCAATGATTGCTCGATATATATATATATATATATATATATATATCCTAGAATATAAATTTGAGACACTTAAAGTATTTAAAAAATATAAATAAGAAGTTGAAAATCAATTGTGGTATTCAATTAAAGTCTTAAGATCAGATAGAGATGGTGAATACACCTCTATAGAATTTTTGAAATTCTGTAAAAACTTGTGTATTTTAAAGTAAAATACAATGCGTAGGATACCTTAATAAAATGGTAAAACTAAAAGATATAACGGGACATTACTAAACATGATAAGGACAATGTTAATAGATGCCTCTCTACCAAAGATATTTTGGGAAGAAGTAGTAAATACAACGGTATACATACTCAATAGAGTACCATGTAAAGTTGTATTTACTATACCATATGAAATGTGGTTTAGAAAAGAAACCAACCTAGGTCATCTCTGGAGGTGATGATTTATTGCTCATATAAAAATCCTTTATTAGTCTAAAGATAAGCTAAATAACATGTCCTTAATATGTACATTCATTAAATATCCTAAAGACTCAAAGGGATATTCAGTTTTATCATAAGGATCATGGATTGATAGAAAACATAGATATTGAATTCTTAGAAGATACTAAGAATGACATCTTATAGAATAATGATTAGTATGTTGATAATATAGTAGATCTAGATCAATTATCATTCATTTCAATATATAGAAGATCTTTTTGAGTCAATCGAAACTTTAAATGGACATAAAAGGCCTACGATCACACCATCCTTCTTTATTACACTTATCTTATAGAAGAAGTGTGCAATTCAGTGGATTTAGATGAGTTGACTGATAAGTTGACTTTTCATCAGGTTATAAACTCATTGGAAACAACAGATTGGAAGAAAGCAATGTATGAAAAAATTGAATCCATTAAGAAAAACTAAGTTTGGGAACTGACTGTTTGTGAAAAGAAAGAAAAGTCATAAACTATAAATGGGTTCTAAAAATATATATATAAGATCGATAGTTCAATCGAGAAGTTTAAAGCAAGGTTAGTTGCAAAGGGTTTTTCGTAAATGAGGAGATAGATTATGTTGAGACATATTCTCCTTTTGCAAAATTTACATCTATTAGAATAATTTTGGCAATATCTGCATATTATGATTTGAATTTACATAAGTTAGATGAAAAGACTGCTTTTCTAAATGAAGATTAAGATGAATTATATATATACAACAATCCGATGGATATATAGTTGAAGGACAAGAAGATAAAATATATAAGTTGAGAAAATTCCTATATAACATGAAATAGTCACCTTGTCAATGGTATTTAACTTTTCAAAATACCATTATTTAACTCAGGTTTATTGCTAATGAGGTTGATCACTTTGTATATGTATGGAACAGTGGGAACTACTTTGTCATCTTATCTTTATATGTATATGTCATATTGTTGACTGGGAATGACAATGAGATGATTGTCAAACCAAGTCATGGTTAAACTTAAGGTTTGAAATGGGAGAAACATCATATCCTAGGTATAAAGATTTCTCAAAATAGAGAATCTAAACTTTTATTCCTAAGTCATTAGAGATATATTGACTATATCCTCAAAAAGTTTTAAATTGGTGAATGCAAGTCCATTTCTACGTCCATTGCGAAAATGATCAAATTTAGAAAAGTTGATTGTCTTGGTAAAGGAAACGATAAACCTAACGTTCCTTATGTACAATCTGTGGGTAGTTTGATGTATGTTATGTCATGTATAAGACCTTATATCATTTATGTTGTTGGTCTTGTAAATAGATATCAAAGTAATCTTGAAGGAACAAAAAAACTTGAAATTACGTTTTCAAACAGATGAACTAAAAGTGGTATGATACTCGTATGTTGATTTTGTTGGGAGCAAAGATAATAACAAATCAACCTCGGGTCAAATATTCTTATTTAGAAGTTGAGTTTTTTTTAGGCATGTAAGAAACAAGGTTGAGCATACGGAAGAAGCTAAGTATGTGGCTTGTTATATGACTGCAACAAGTGTCATTCGGATAAACCGTTTCGTACGAGATTTGAAGTTGAAAATAGCAGACGAGCCGGTTGTCATTTGTTGTGACAACAATGAAACAATTACTCTAATTAAGAGTAAAGCTGACAACTCTAAAAGCAAGCATATAATGGTGAAATATCACTATGTTCATAATATGGTTATGAGAAGGAAATTATTAATCTCATACATGCCAACTCATGATATGTTGGCGGATCCCTTGATTAAAGGCATAATAGGGGATCTTTTCTCAAAACATGTTACAAACATGTGTTTGAGATATGTTTGATTGTGTAGTTAAAAAATCACACAACATAATTATGAAATGACATTAGTAGAAAAACCTGAAAGATGTAAAACTGAGGTAGTCATTCTGATCATGCAACCGCTATATGTAGGGGCTGTTACGAAAATGATCCGTAAGAGTTGATCGGTTACTTATGAGTTTCGTCGAATTGGATAAGGACTCTAAAAGAAGAAAGTCCACCGAGAGAATCCGAGGGATTGTATACACGTACAAATACAAAAACTCTTAAACACTCTCATGCAAAATCGGGTTACGAGGAAAGGTTAAAAGTGTTCTTTATCCGTATTCTTCCCAAATCGACGGAGCTGCCCTACTGAAACGCGGGAACGTCGGAAAAGCCCACCGGAGCTCAATGATTACAAATCATTGATCATTCGGACCACCAACAGTTCGATTATCGTTATTGAAGACATTGACTGCTCTCTCGACCTCGAAGAGCGCGAGAAGAAGCCGCCGGAGATTTGTCGGAGGTCTTCCTCACGTTCGACCGCAGCGGCGGAGCAGGAGGAGAGCCGGGTGACGCTTTCCGAGCTGCTGAACTTCACGGATGGGCTGTGGTCGTGCTGCGGAGAAGAGAGGATCATCGTCTTCACCACCAACCACAAGGCCAACGTCGACGACGCGCTCCTCCAGTGCGGCCGGATGGACGTGCATGTCGTGCTGTCGACGTTCGGCCCGCATGCATTCCGGGCACTGGCTTGAATTATCTCGGTCTCGCTGAGCACGAGCTTTTCTCGGTGGTTGACTGGTGTATACAAGCCGGAGGCGGGCTGACACCCGCAGAGATGGGAGAAATTATGATCAAGAATAAGGATGATGCTGATGCCGCCTTGTGGGCAGTGCTCGTGGCCATGCAGATGAGTGTTCTGCAAGGACGGTGCGAGCCCAATGGGGCCGGCGGTGGTAACGATGAGTTGGTGGCGATGATGGGGAAGAAGATCAGCAGTTTCTTGTTGGAGTCGCCGGAGACGGAGGAGGACAGCGAGAAGGAAGAACACGGAGAGAAGGGAAGCAAGAACAAGGGGAAAGCATGGCAGGGAAAGGTGAGGTGCTTCGTGAAGATGAGGATGTTAATGCGGTCGCCCTCTCTCAATAAGATCAGCAGTTTCTTAGTTCTTTTTCTTTTGTGTTCTTACTATGTTCGCGGAAAAACTAGTTTTCCAACTCTTTTAGTAACAGCCACCTACCAATTGGTTCGATTTTGCTGGCCTTGACTGAGTTGAATGTGTATATCATGTGATCGGTGCAGCTCGGCTCGAAATAAAAGATGAGTTGTTCTTAATGAACTGAAAAAGAGTTCAAATAGAAATGGTGGGTTCGGAACCGGCCTAAACCGAAACAAGTAGAGCCAAGAACCACCAAAGGTTGGAACCGGTCAAACCGGACCCAGAACCATAATGAATTGGATCTCTCAATTTGGTTACGGTGTTTCCTCTTACAGAACGAGAATCATCAGTTCGATTTCCTGGTATGGATCCACTTTGTAAATTATTCAAAAATTTTTGTTTATCTTATTTCACTTATCAGTTCAAACACTAATCAATCCAGAACCGGCAGTTTAGACCAAATAATGAAACCAGCTTGATTACAGTTCAAGGTTCTGACCGAACTGGAACCAACCATATTTAAGTTAGAGAAACACAAATTTATAGGAGCTCCAACAAAAATTCAGATGAGAAGTTGTTATAGAATAGCAAACAGCTTATGAACACGATGGAACACAAACATTTTTATGTGAACACGAACTAGCTTGAATTGTTGGTAAATATGTGAACTCCAGCTAGCTTGTATTAGGAAACGAAATTAGGATCTACTTCACAATTATGAGACCCGATCCGATTCATTTTAGAATGTGGGTCATGATCAAGCGCTTGAAGAGGGGATGCATAAAGAGGCAACCCTGTGGGCAACTGGAGGAGAAAGCTGTATAGAAATGGGGGAGTTGGGGAGACAAAGATTAGGGCAACAACAAGAAGGAAGAGAGCGACGACGCAGATGATGGAAGCGGGAGCCCAGCAGAATCGAGGGCTATCATCTTTCTCATCGCTTCGCCCTTCTCCACGTCCCAAGGGAGACGCTTCTTCTTCTCCGTCGTCGGAGAAGGAAAAACCGCCTTTTCGACTCGTCCAAGACGACACCAAACCCGTCCTTCGAGATCCCGTAAAACTCTCTCTCTCTCTCTCTCTCTCTCTCTCTCTCTCTCTCTCTCTCTCTCTCTCTCTCTCTCTCTCTCTCTCTCTCTCTCTCTCTCTCTCTCTCTCTCTCTCGCTCGCTCGCTCGCTCGCTCGCTCGCTCGCTCATTCGCTCGCTGAAAATTTGTGGCTGTTGGAATCGTTCGGTCGCAGATTCTTCGTTCCGATCCTATCGAGATAGAGGGGGCGGTTTTACGGGTACCACCTTGGCGAAAGATAAAGGAAACCCTGTTTTGAGGAGATAAATATGTAAGTTTGTGCTTCTTTTTCAATTTTGTCTTGGTGATACTTGTTGGTCTTCGGGTGATAGTGAATTGCTTTTCTAGTTTATGCTGTCTGTTTAATTTAATTATGTCGTAATGAGTAAAACTTTGAAGAAAGTCGTTTTATAGCGCTGGCACGTGAGTTTTTTTTGTTTCTTCTTTACATATGTATTTTTTGATGCTACTGGATGTAGCTTTTTTAGTCTATAAACTTACTTTGTTTGCTCATGTGTCATAATGAGAAGCATAGAGGGTCACCCTCCATACTCGCGGTTTGTTTTTATTGACTTTTTGTTATTGGTAGTGGTAGTGGTAGTGGTATCGGTGTTGATCTGTAATTACGGCTGTGTGGCATCATATGCTGAACGAATTGGGTGTAAAAAAACTATGCGAGTTTGGAACCAACTGCATCTGGGGATTTGGGTCTTATATTTCTTGAAGGTGGTGGCTCCTGAGTGACTTACATACAAATATTTGTGGTTCTGGAAACATGAAACTGGAAGGGGAATGTTAACCCTAAAAAGAGGAAATTTATGCCTTTTGAATTTTTTTTATTGAAAGGTAGGAAACTGCTAGTTATTTCCTGGTGACCAATGTGGATTTTCCTAATTTGGAATAAGTGAGTCCGTTTCTGAGTAGCTCTCTCTTGGCCTCTCCAAGTGATAATTTGTTCATTGCTCATATCCAAGTTGCAAGTTCTCCTGCTCATTCACCTGTCATGGCGGCTGGGGCACCTCCTTTATGTTTCACTTTAGTATTTCTGTTTCAAATCTTCTTTTTGAAAGTTCTATAGTTAAGAGAGTTCTAGTGGTTCACTTAGTCCTTTCTTGAGCTATACATCTCAAATTTTTGAATGCTTAGCAGGTCGATTGGCATCACTTATTTTCTTATAAATCTTTTATTGCCAGTTAAGTTAATCCAAATGCAGGAACATCTCATCATGTGCTAACTCGGCTCCAAAGTGTGCTCAAAATCATTCTTATATTATCAATAAAATGCTCCATATAACTGTACTCGGATCTATTTTACTCCATGTTTGGATAGCTAGATTTAATTACACATGTATGAGAATGGGTCCTCATGCACAAAAAGATATGCATGCACAAGGAGACGCTCAAAGATGCACTTTCACATGTACATAGATTCAGGTGTAGTACATGTGACCATGCAGACACTGAGAAATGCACACAGCAACACATGGATATATTGTGCAATATGCATGTGCATTGTACAAATGCAACATGACAAATAATTAGATTACCACCTTAACTGAGGAAAATGTCAAGTTTGAATAGCATTCATGATAACTCCTACCTTGATGCACAAGAGTTCAAAGCATGGTCACCGTTTGTGGTTAGATATTGAATTTCTGACTTTTTATCATGATTACATGAGAAAAACTAAAAAAGCAGTAAACACGCAAGGAATTTATAATCTTAAGAAAACATTTGTATTGGAGTTCTCTTGCAATGAGCTTTTATAAAATTTCTAAATACTTTAGCAATTTTATTAGATAATTTCTTTTTATTTTGTTGTTGACTTAATATTTTGGTAAGGGGTTTTCTATGTATATAAATAGATCATCACTAAAACCTGTAATTTCTTGGTTTTCCTCTCTTATGATTTCTAAATGCATTAAAGCATCCAAAGAATTTCATTTTGGCCCCAAATCCACAATGATGATATCTGAACATCGTAGTAATCATCCCATTGAAGTTCATTTTGGCCAGTGATGATTACCTTACCTCGCCTACATTGTTTGATTATTTTCATGATAAGATAACTCCTTAGTCCTTACAATCTGAGGCCATTGTCTCTAATGGATTGACATGCATAATTACTACAGATATCTGATTTATGTCTAATCCCCATTGATGGTTTTCATATTTTTCAACTTCCTTGAAGAAATAGTGAGCTATCACTATCACCTATTCACCATCTTGCGTTGACAAAGTCCATTGGTTGATGATGATATTTGACATTGCCTTGTGTTTTAAGTCATATGAATGAAAACGAGCATGAATGCATGTTGGGATGTATCCGTTTCATTTCCTTTTCTTGCTATCAACATAAGGTATAAGAACACCAACAACAAAGCTTTTTCCTATACTAGATGGGTTAACTACATGGGTTCTTTGTTTTCATAGAGCTTGATCCTAGGCCTTACTACCAAAGCTGAATCATTCTTTACTGTGTCCTTCCAACACTTTTGTGGTCTCCTTTTTCATCTTTTAACATTTTCACCCTCTTGTTACTCACACCTTTTTGTGAGAACTTCCTTTTGTCACCTTTTCATGCATTTAAACCATCTATTGGCTTCCATTCTTAAGTTGTTTTTGGTGAATTTGTTACGGATACAGTATTTTCTTGTATGACCATACATTCATCTTAGCGTCTTCATTTCTGCCACGAGCATCTTGTATATATGCTGATGGTTACCTATCTAATACTCAGAGCCATATACCATAGCGGGCATAGTCATTCTTTATAATATTTATATTGCAACTATAATGGTATTTTCTTGTCACATAGAATACCTTTGTGACAACTGACATTTTCAATTTTCCAATCAGTTTGCAAACCTGATCTTAGGTATTTAAAACTTTGTACGGTTTACTACTATAGATTCTAGCAACCAATCTAAGGTGTTTGCATAATCTTTTTTTGATTTCCTGGGAAAGCGGGCATGTTTGATGTTGCCTTAAAGTTTTATTATTTGCATGATAACCTAAATTCTTATGATCTGAGGACATTTTTGTTCACAAGTAGCTATAGTAGTAAAACTTTGTACAGTTTAGTACTATAGATTCTAGCAACCAATCTAAGGTGTTTGCATAATCCTTTTTTGATTTCCTGGGAAAGCGGACATGTTTGATGTTGCCTTAAAGTTTTATTATTTGCATGATAACCTAAATTCTTATGATATGAGGCCATTTTTGTTCACAAGTAACAATCATGCATAAATATATGTTAACAGACTCAGTGTAAGGTTGGTTGTGTCTTTACAGTAAGGATACCCCACTAAGCTGTGCCTACTATTTGCTGTAAGGTGCTTGCTTAAAGTGATAGGGTGTAAGACTATTTTATGTAAATGTAAAATGCCTACTATTTTGAATCCCATGGGGTGGTGTACTATAGGCTCGAAACAAACCATTCCCTTTTTAATCCTAACAGCGGTGCCTATTAGGCATACTTTATAATACAACAAATAATTCCACCGATCCCACGGGGTGGTGTAAATAATTCCACCGATCCCACGGGGTGGTGTACTGTAGTCTTACCCTATAGTCATACGAAACAAACCGTTCATTTACTGTAAGGCTTAAAAAATGAAATAAACCAAACCCTTTTTAATCCCATGGGGCACTCAGTGAATCTGGTTCATGTCTTCTTGTTATTATTAGGTGTTTCCTACTTTCATTTTCCTTGAGAAAGGAAGTATTTCCATAAATTTGCATTTAAGAGCTGTATCAATAGGATTTAAGTTTAGTAATATTATCTACTGCCTTTTTCTGGGTTCCCTTTAGTAAATGTCAAACCATGTCTTGTGACTTTCTTTTGGCTTTACATGAATGTTTATTGTTTTACCAGTTGGATGATAATGAAAGAGCATGCATATAATATACTTTCTTGTACATGAGTATGGGTCTTAGGATCGAGGCTTCAGTTGAGTGTAGTGCTACCAACCTTAGCCTGAAAAAGGCAAAGAAGACGAGCTTTGCTGGCAAAACGTGTCTCAAGCTCCCATTTTACTTGGACTCGTGTCAAGTTCTGTTTCACATTTACAACATAAAATTGCTTTTGGGTGGAGAATGTGACACAGACACCTGGCCACTGGGGTGGGGCTTATGTTTGTGAATTTATGTGATCTTAGAGCCTATGTGGTCTCTGTGAACACAATGGAGCTAAACAAGCCTATTTAACCTTTTGGCTTCATTGAACTTGGCCAGGAATGTATCTCCTTACATAAATATGTTCTACGGGTTCTTTCACTTAAAGTGTTCCTGCCAATCATTTTCTTGAACTCCTTGTCAGTGCCGTTCCTAGGATATCAGCTAAGCAGATGTCTTGGTTGTAGTGTGCAGCTTGGAATACATAGTCTTCCCCAAGATGGTTTTGGTTCCCTATTTGCTGACCTTTCCACAAGAAAGTTTTCATTCCTATCTGCTGTGTTTTATAGAGCAATGCAGCTATTAAGATGCTTGTTGAATAAAGGGTTGCATTCTGTACTTGTTTTATTGAATGAAGGGTTGCATTCCACACTTGCGTTATCAAATGATCCAAGCAGGAAGATACTTATCGAATACCTTCATTTATGTTACTTAATATGAGCTCAACGTAAGAACAGAAACATCAGTTTGAACTAGTTGGATAGATTAGTCACTGAAGTTCCTTTTAATTATGATTCTCCTTCCATCCCTTTGCATCAACAGTTACTGACTCGGTATTTGAGGAAAACTGAAAAAGCATCGTTTCCCAAGGATGGGACCATCTTCTTTCAATAAATCTCCTACGTGGGGACAAGTAATCAGGTTAACTCAATATGCTTTTGAGCTGCAAATAGGGATTTTGGTCCCTTGCATCCACGGACTCATGGATAGGGCAAAGAAATAACTCGGCTTTGTATGTCTGCAGTAGCAAGAGTAACAACAACTAAGCCTTTTTCCATACTAGATGGGGTTGGTACATGGATTCTTTGTTTTCACATGGGCCTTATCATATGCCATGCTAGTAGTTAACTTAATATAAATTAAATCATTTTTTATTATTTCTTTCAACACTTTTGTGGTCGTTCTCTTCCTCTTTTAACATTTTCACAATCTAGTTTTTCATATCTTCTAACGGGAACATCCTTGGGTCGTCTTTCTACATGTTCAAACTATCTTAAATGATTTTCTTTCGTTTTATCCTTTATTGGTGCTACTCCCATTATTTATACGGTTTTTCCTTATATGATCGTTCATCCATCTCAACATCTTCATTTCTGTGAAAGACATCTTTTGCACGTGTTGATTATTAACTGTCCAACACTCAGAATCATAAAACATAGTAGGTCTAATTGTTACTCTATAATATTTACCTTTCAACTTCAATGATATATTCTTAACACATAGAATACTTGATGCCTTTCTTCATTTTAACCAACCGACATTAATTCTCAGCATAATATCTCCATCAATTTTTTTATCACTTTAAAAACTTAACCTTAGGTGTTCAAAATTTTTCTTATGAGAGATGCAACGTGTGTCAATCTTAATTTTTCTGTCCTTTGAGTGATCAAACTTATATTTCATATATTCTGTCTTTGTTCTACTAAGTCAGAAGCCTTTATTTTCTGACGTTTCTCTCCATAATTCCAATCTATTAATTTTTCCTTAGAAAAATTGTATTGGCTATAAAGAGATCAAAAGTCAAAGCAAAGTTTAAAATCTCCCTACTCTCCCCATTTATATCCCAAAACCATAGTTTTCATGAATACCTTGATATCATAATGCCTCTTCACCAACAAGTTCATTTAATTCTCCTCCCAAACAAATCATTTCTCTTTGTGAGAATTTTTTGAATTACCTTATGTAACTCCTCCCAAATATTCTTCTTTATACTATCATCTAATCCTACATGGGATGCATTGGCACAAACAATATTCAAAGCCTCTACTCCTAACACTAATTTCACTATCATAATTCAATCACCATATCGTTGTATGTCTACTATACTATCCTTTAAATCTTAATTTATAATAATACCAACTCCAGTATGAGCTTTTTTCTTTCTTGAGTGCCATAATTTAAAACCTGTATTTTCAATCTCTTTTGCTTTTTCTCCAATCCACTTTGTCTCTTATAAGCATAGAATGTGAATCTTTCTCTGAATCATAGTATCTACGACCTTCATTAACTTGTCAGTCAATGTTCGGATATTTCAAGTACCAATATGAATCTTATTATCTAGGACTAGCTTCCTTATCCCGCATTCATCCATGCTGAAAATGCGGAGACTATTTCCTACATTCGGGCGACATTTTAGTGGGACTAACTTTTTTTACCCACACTCCTCCATGACGTGGGAACCCTCTCATGAATTGATTCACTTTATGTACTTTTCACTACATTCGGACTCTACAATGCTTCACTAAGAGGAAATGCCCTAACACAATACTTATAATTTATAGAATCCATAGTAGATAAGTCCAACAAAGCTTTTTGTTGGCTGTGAGAAGACTAATGCAACCCTCCTCCTTTATCCGGGTTTGGGACTGGCCATGCAAGGGTGATCCCTTATATAGGCGGAGTTTGTAATAGCAAGAGTAACATCTTGGAAATTCACTTGAACGTGAATAACTCCTGCTTGTGTTATTCACTCTCTTACATGAATAGGTGTGTATTTCTATGTGATTCAATTCATGGTATACTTTCATCATATACTATTTACTATTACATAAATATGAATCGCAGTTACAAGGATATACCCATTTCATGTGAAAACCAAACCCTTATTGTTTGATATATTTGTATGACAAGTATTTAATGATAAGGTATATTTATTTGTGCTTCAGAAAAAGTGTATTTGAACTATAAATTCTTGCAAACTTATTGGTTATCATTCTCAAGATCTAGAACTTATATCGTAGTACAATCTCTGGTTGGCTGAGGTCTGGTTACAAGCTTTCAGACAAACACATTTTGTACTGGTCTAAAGTCATGTCCTACCTGGGGCCCATTAAAATATATTATCTTGAGCGGTTACATGGGGCTCTTGACTCACAAGACTATTTAATGAAATATGGAGAAACCAAAAGATGCTTGAGGAATGGAGAGCGAGTATACTTATACCCATATATAAGAACATGAGAGACATTCAAAATTGTGTGAATTATCGAGGTATCAAGTTAATGAGCCATACTATGAAATTGTGGGAAAGAATTATCGAACGTAGACAAGTATCAAGTACAACAGAGAACCAATTTGGATTCATGCCAAGCAAATCTACTGTTGAAGCGATTCACCTTTTGAGACGTCTTATGAAACATTTTAGAGCAAAAAAAGAAAGACCTTCACATGATATTTATTGATATAGAAAAAGCTTACGATAGGATACCGAGGGAGGTTCTTTGGAGAACCTTGGAAAAAAGAGGTATCCCATTGTCATATGTTAACCGTATAAGAGACATGTACGATAGTGCAAAAACATGTGTGAGGACTCATGAAGGAATGATAGACTTCTTTGAAGTTAATATTGGGTTACATCAAGGATCAACTTTAAGTCCATACTTATTTATAATGGTGATTGATGAGTCAACAAAATATATTCAAGATGAAGTACCTTGGTGTATGTTATTTGGAGATGACATTGTGTTAGTGGAGGAGTCTAAGGAAAAAGTTAATAGAAAATTGAGACTATGGAGAGAAACATTAGAAAGCAAAGGCCTTCGACTTAGTAGAACAAAGACAAAATATATGGAATATAAGTTTGATCATTTGGTTGCTGCAAAGTATATAGATATTAAAATTGGCACACATTGCATCCCCCAAAAGGAAAGTTTTAAATGCCTAAGATCGAATTAATGTTGGTTGGTTAAAATGGATAGGAGCATAAAGTATTCTTTGTGATAAGAAGATACCGTTAAAGTTAAAAGGTAAATACTATAAAGCAACAATTAGACCTGCCATGTTTTATGGTCTTGAGTATCAGGCAGTTAATCATCAACATGTACAAAAGACGTCTGTGACAGAAATGAAGATGTTGAGATGGATGAGTAGTTATACCAGAAAAGACTGTATACATAATGAGGTTATTAGAAACAAATTAGGAGTGGCACCAATAGAGGATAAAATGAGAGAATATCGTTTAAGATGGTTTGGACATATAGAAAGAAGATCAAGGGAAGAACTTATAAGAAGGTATACAAACAACAACAACAAACAACAACAACAACTAAGCCTTTTTCCATACTAGACGGGGTCGGCTACATGGATTCTTTGTTTCCACAGATCCCTATCGTGTGCCATGTTAGCAGTTAACTCCCAATAAGCTAGATCATTCTTTATTGTTTCTTTCCAACACTTTTATGGTCGTCCTCTGCCTCTTTTAATACTTTCCAAATTTAGTTTTTCTAACCTTCTTACAGGTTCTTCTTTTGATCTTCTTTCTATATGTCCAAACCATCTTAAACAATGTTCTCTCATTTTATCCTCTATTTGTGCCACTCCTAAAAAAAAAAAAAAAAGAGGTAGAGGACGACCACAAAAGTGTTGGAAAGAAACAATAAAGAATGATGTAGCTTATTGTGAGTTAACTGCTAACATGGCACATGATAGGGCTCTGTGGAAACAAAGAATCCATGTAGCCGACCCCGTCTACTATGGGAAAAGGCTTTGTTGTTGTTGTTGAGCGGTTACATGGATAATGGCAGAAAAACTTTGGTGCTGTGATGTCGTATGGTGAGACATCCCTTAAAGCAACTGATACTTTCTCTAATGAACTAATGATAATTTACATGGAAGCCTTTTTCTTGGGTAACTAAATAGTCTTTGTTGGAGTGCTCTTTTGCATAATTCATTGTTTTTGACAGTATGACTACAGTGAATGTTGAAAATGAGTGGAAATTGAACTCCTGAAATGTTGTCGTTGTCAAATTGGAAAGGTCAAGGGTCGTGCATATTGTTGGTTTTGTAAGCAAAGTCTGTAATTGTGTAACCTTAGCTGCAATTCAGAGGAGTGGGCACTTTGCAGTATCAATCAGTATTGTGCTTCTGGTACATGGTTTTGGGAGTACTTTTGGGATATGTGGAGCTCATTATCTTGTTTTACCATAGGTGGCTGCTTGTTGCACCATGACTAGTGAGAAAGTGTTAGTTTGTGTAATCCATGTTGGCGGTGGAATTGTGCACAACAGTGATGGATCCGTTTCATATACTGGTGGAGAGGCACATCTGTTGGATGTCTGTCGCAGTATGTCCTTTGATCAATTCAGAACCGAAATTGCAGAGATGTGCAATAGTGAGTCATGTACCTTATCGTTCAAGTATCTACTACCACCAAACAAGCGAACTCTTATTACAATCTCAAATGACAAGGATCTGCGACGGATGGTTGACTTCCAGCGTGATTCACCTGAAGTTTATGTTACCACAGAGGCTTCTGCTCCCAAGGTGAATAATGCTGCCAAGGATGCGAACGTCTCAAGCAAGTATGTTTGTCATGTTTAGTAATGAAATTGTTTTAATATGCTAACCGAATATTAATGGGAAGAAATTATTATTGCAGGGCAGTAAAAACTAAAAAGAACACTACCAAGCCTTCTGTTCCCAAAAAAAGGAAAAACACGGAGGGTGCAAGTACTGCTGTGACTGAATCCACAGTGAAGTTCGTTTCTTCAGCGGTTACGGAGTCAGAAATGAAGGTTGGACCTTATGCTGTTACTGAATCAGCAACGAAGGTCATCCCTTGTGGTATAATTGAGACAGCAACAGAGGTCATCCCAGCTGTAACTGAGTCAGCTGAGCCCATCTCTTCTGGTGATAGTCTGAGGAGGCCAACCGTATTTGGGGAGAATACCATCATTGGCATTGGTCAGTTGTTCAAAGATGTTCACAAGTTTCGTGATGCATTACGCAAGTATGCCATTGATAGGCGCTTTGCGTATGAATTTGTAAAGAATGATGCTTCTCGTGTTACAGCAAAATGCAAAGTAGAGGGTTGTCAATGGAGAATACATGCTTCCAAGGTGTCAAGAACAAAAATTTTTAAGATCAAAACCATAAATGGAGCACATACTTGTGAAGGTTACATGGGAAGTGAAAATTACCCACCTCCGACAAAACATTTGGTCGCAAGCTTGATAAAGGAGAAGCTCCGCAACTCACCTGATTATAAGACAAAGGAAATTGTGAATGACATCCATCGTGATTATGGATTAAAAATAAATTACTTGCAAGCATGGCGAGGTAAGGAATTTGCCAGGGAGCAGCTCCTTGGCAAGGATGTAGATTCTTTTAGAGAGTTGTCTCTTTATTGTGAGAAGGTTATGGAGACTAATCCGTTTAGTATTGCCACATTAATGACAGTGGTTGATGGCCGCTTTCATCGGCTTTTTATAGCTTTTCATGCCTGTCTCCGGGGATTTGAGCAAGGATGTAGGCCGCTGCTGTTTTTGCATAGCACTTCTTTGAAGTTGAAACACCAGGGGGTTCTGCTGGCTGCAACTTCGATAGATGGTGATGATGGAATTTTTCCGGTTGCATTTGCTATAGTGGAGCAAGAATCATATGATAGCTGGCAGTGGTTCTTAATTCAATTGAAGTCTGGATTGTCATTACCTCGATCTATAACTTTTGTATCAGATGGTTTGAAGGGTTTGAAGGAAGTTGTGCCAGAGATATTTAACAACAGCGAACATGCATTTTGCCTGAGCTCTTTGGCAGACAAGTTAAAGAAAGAAATGAAAGGTTCATGGTCAGAAGCAATGGAGGATGCGTTGGCGGATCTTGTTTATAGTGCTGCTAGAGCATGTGAAAAAGATGAATTTTTCGCTTGCATCGAAAGCATAAGGTCCATATTGCCTGAGGCTGCCGTATGGGTCATGGGCATCGAGCCGACACAGTGGGCAAATGTATTCTTGAAGGGATCATGGTACAGCCAAATCACATACAGTATTGTGGACTACTTTGATAGTTGGGTTTCTAAGGCACATGATTTATCTGTGCTGAAGTTGGTGGACACAATAAGACGGAGGATAATGGAGCTAATATACGCGCGGTGGGAGGAATCTGCACATTGGCAGACAAGGCTCACTCCGAAAGCAGAGGAAAAACTCCGGAGGGAGATGGACTATGCTCGCTCTCTTTCTGTATCCATCTCTTCCGGAACTAAATTTGAAGTGATCGATGATCATGTTAACCTTGTTGACCTAGATATGTGGTGTTGCACATGCCGCAATTGGAAGTTTACTGGTTTGCCGTGTCGGCATGTGATCGTCTCTCTCAATTGCATTGGTAGAAACGTCTATGACTACTGTGAGAGGTATCTCACTACTGAGAGTTACAGGTTGGCATATTCTCAGCCTATAAATCCAATTCCGGATCTTGACATTGTTTCTGGTACACCTCCAGCAGCAGCAGCGACACGCAGCCGAACACCCAGTCAACCAGTTGATCGCCGCCCCAAGAAGAAACGGGATGAATCGCAGGAGAATGGGAAGAGGGCATTCCATTGTAGTAGATGCAAGGGTCTGGGCCACAACCGAGCCACATGCAAAGTCCCCATATAGCTCGAACAAGTGAGAATCTTTCTGAATTTTTCTATGCCTTACTGCTAGTGGGTGGAAATTATAACTGCATTTTGTATGTTGGTGTCAATGTCAATCTATATTATCAAGTGATCTTGTGTTGTATGCTGGGTGTATATAATGACGAAATGGTTCCAGTAGCACCAAGGGCAGTTTCTTCATCATTTTCAGGAGTTGTACCTGTTGTATCTTGCAATATTACTCTACCACCTGTCGACTGGGTGCATCTACCACTGAGATCGTTTTCACCGGTTTTCTTGATGCATACACAGCTCTTAAACTGCATTGAGAAACAGTCTCTGGCGCATTTGTTTGATGAGATTGTCGTCTCAGATTTGAGATCAAGGGTTAGAGCTGCACTGGCACCTCCCTTTCTAAGTAAATTCAGTTAATAACCTGAAGCTAATGATGTGTTTTATATGAATCGAGTTCAGCATAAAGATGTTGAATCTGAGGTAGTCAGTTGCACCTGTTGTGCTTATTTTCCATGAACAAGGTTGACAATTTTGATGTCTTGGAAAGCAAACAACTCATCTGATTGAACTATCTATGGAGTAGTTGGTTGCTTCGGATAGTTTCCAGGCGCAAGAACAAGCTAAAAATTGGGCAGTGCTGGTAAAGGAGCTCAATTGAGCCAAGGCTCTAGTCAGCTCAAGGTCTTCTTCTCGTTTGGCTTGTTAGCTTGTTTGATCTAACATGAGTCAAAGTTAGTAGCTGAATCCAAG
The DNA here is from genome assembly GCA_036023115.1 of Brasenia schreberi. NCBI lineage: Eukaryota > Viridiplantae > Streptophyta > Magnoliopsida > Nymphaeales > Cabombaceae > Brasenia > Brasenia schreberi. The sequence continues at coordinate 1,662,433 of JAYKKT010000054.1, read as the reverse complement.
TTGAAAGGTAAAATGTAACGTCACACATAATTTCTTTAGTGAATATTTTAATTACTTGATTAGCAATTAAGCCAGAAATCAACAATGATTGCATTAAGTGAATCTTGCCTTGCAAATTTGCCTTAGATCAAATTTTTAAAATAAACCAACAGGTCAAATATTACAAAACATACGACCTTATCCACGCTGTGTAGACTCTGCCTTGGGGTGTGCTGCTGCTGGTTATATGTAACGAAGACAAGCTGACCGCCTTAATGCTAAACTTTACTCCACTGCTCGCCCAAGCACCACCAGTAGTTCTTGTTAATAAAAATTCCATTAATAAAGTAAGAACTTTACTCCAAATCCATGAAAAGCCACGTGTGTGAGCAGTTCTTGTATTGTATATTCTTGTCAGACCACCAAACAGTAAGAATCCCTCCGACTCTTGTTTTGAAGAACTCCATTACTCCAGTCTCTGCCACTACCCGCGATAGATGAACTTTCATTTTCCCTATCAAAAGCAGTAACACTTTCTGTAAGTGCCACCATTTGGAGAAAGGCAACAAAACATGAATGCAATTAATAAGAAGTTTCAATTAAAGCTGGCATTCCCTTCAATTCGTAAGAAACAAATTCGGCCAACATTTTTCTACTAGTTATCACTGTCTCATAATGCGAAATTTCAGGGCTCATCTAAGAGAATCTATCATATCATATTAACCACCATTTCATGCAATAAGATTTTTGTTTTCAAACTTGCTTCCATTTATACTTGGGAGTCATGTTTGATTAAAGAGGAGAGTTGGTTGGTATTCAATAGTCAACATGAAGTTTGGCTGACTAAAGTAATGTGTGGTAATATCTTTCCAACACTAATATACTGAAACTTACTGGTAAAGCGTAGTTTGAGCAACAATAGTATTGAAACTGGGAGTTTTCATCTCCTCAGTGTCAATCTAGAAGTGCTTTGGCCATTGATGTTCTTTTTGATCCCTTCGCCATAGATTCCCTAAGCTTTGGAACCTCTAATCAATCACGATCATGCACACGCCAGGGTCTAACTCGCTATCAGCGAGGTGGGAGTTACGGAACCCTGCCAAATGGGCTAACTCTTTTGTATGCAAGGTTTAGGTTAGGTTTCGTACAACTCCTGAACAGTGTCTCGTGCCATTGAGACGTGTTTCGGTGATGAGACTACAGTGATGCGCGTTGGCGAAACTCTCCTCTTTATTCCGCGCACAGATCGAGACATTCGAAGCGAAGCACGAAACCATGTCCGACGTAGACCATAGTGCAGCAACGACGGACGGTAATCTCGATCTTTTTCTTGTAGCACTCGCCGAAGACCTGGAAGAAGAAGAAGATGGACGCGAGAACCTCTCACGGAACGGTAATTGCACCCACAATGCGGAACAAGCGCACCAACCGCAAGAGCACGCTACTTCCTGCAATCAGTTCAATGCAAGAACTAATGAAAGAAAATCATAAAGAAAACACCCTTCAAACTGAGAGACAACTAAGAAACGTAGTTGAATATCCATCATGGCTTGGTTTCGTTGTTATTCAAATTTCAGTTTCCTCAAAAATCTCTAGTTTCACCTTTTGAAAGTTGCACTGGTAATTTGCGCCAATATCCAATTAGTCAATCTCTTGGTGGCAACATCTTGGTTGAGAGGTTTGGATATGGGAACAGTTTGGAGGATAAGATGGACTTCAGGGAGTCGAAGTTGCTATATCTTTTGCATGAGTTTTGAAAGTAAATTCTTAGGGGTTGTTACTATTTTCATGGTTGACTCAAAGGTAAGGGAGTTTTGGGAGAATCTATCACATAAGGAAAATGCTATTTGCTTGCTTGAAGATCTCTGTGGAAAAGAAGGAACCAGCCTGATATGGTTTATAATGCTTTTTCCTCAACTTGCAATGAAAATACTGATGACTGATAAATGGTTGCAATGGCAAGGCATAGTGGGTTGAAAATGTATCAACAAAAAATATGTCGGAGAAATAAATTGTAGCTGAAGGCATGCATCTGGTTGTGCTGATATCTATTCGAGTTAAGGGATGGCCTTGATAAGCACTGTTCTCTTATTTTTTAATCAGGTGTGATAGTGGTGAAGCCTTCATGCTTCTGCAATCGAATCGTATGCCATTTGTAGTATGACATTATATAATACGTTTATGTATGTACCAAATATAAAAAAAGGTTGGTTTTTGATGAACAAACTCCATGTACTTGATTTAGACTATTTAGTACGTCCACCTTATACGAAGTTTAAGTTTGATAATGGTGGTCTCATCATTCTTGGGATGGCTATCGAAGTTGGCTATTGGAGTCCAGACAATTACCAGCACATTAAATTGATATATTCTCCTGAAGATTGTCACTATTTTTTTTTTCTTCTTTTTTTGTTAGAATGGGGAGGCCCAAGCCAGATGCATGCCCCAGGTATCAAACTCATGACCTTGAACTTGTGAATCGAACCCCTGACCAGCTAAGCTAATGATGTCCGTGCATGTGCTCATTAATATTGCCATGCAGCTTTTGCATGATCAATTTGTATGAATGAGCTAAGATCTTGATATCTTTTATGAATAACATTCATGTGGAACTAGATTCTTTTCAGTGCTTTCTCAACATTACTATGCACCAGATGTCCTGAAAAAACAAGAACGGACGGCTACGGATGAGTAAATTGTCACAGCATTCCATATCAAGAAGGGAATAGTTTGCAAGGGAGGGAATGGTCGTGTGGTATACATACTCCAGTACTTATGGCATGTTTCTAAATCTCCCCTTTTGATCAGGTTGCTTTTGAGCCTTTTAAACCGTGGGGGAAGCAGAGGATAGTAACTTGCCCACGGATGCTGGTACCGCTGCACTTTGTTCTTCGCATTTATTGAATACCAACTTCCTGCAGATATTGATCTCGAGAGCTTCAGAATTTTGTACCAATCAAGATACACTCGATGATTAACCTCTTTGACGTCCAGATGCTATGGTAGAAATTTGAATTGACAGAATCCTGCAAGGCTATTTTGACCTGCATGGCCGGCTGTGATGATAGAGAAAAATAGCTTGTCCAATAGGGTGAAGGGAGTCCCAAGAAATCCAGCACATTATAAAAAGATTGACTTGGTGCTGCACAAGCCTGGCAAAGTAAATAAATGCCTGACGAAACTAATCCAGCACCAAGTGAAATTCAATGAGCCACCAGAAGTTGGTGGGCAAAAATCAACAGCGACGAGCTTGTAAAGGTATTTCAGGATATGCAAAAATCATCATGGACACTGGTTAGGTGGGCACTCTGGAAACACTGGTGGTGCTTATCAACTCCGCCATGCAAAGGATCACCCTTGCATAGCCCGGATAAAAGGTTGCATTAGGTAGCCAACAACTTCAATAAAACTTTATTGGGTCTTTAGGGGTTGCAACATCTCAAACATGAATTTACCAGATGTTGCAACCTCTTACACCATTTCATAACAGGGGATGACTCCCTGTATCACTGAATATCCAACCGACTCTATTTCATTTGAAGTAAGGTTAGATCCGGCCGTTTTAATATAACCCATTAATTAGTTATGTTCAATCTTTACCGTACATTTTAAATTTGATAGGTACTGAACTGCCCCACTCCACGAAACCCAAGTTAGTAACAACTGGTTTCCAAGTTATACGTACGATGGAGATTTGATATAACTCATCTTGTGGTACATATAATGTGCCCTGAACCCTTCTCGATTGTCGGTTCTTCACGAGAAAACCCCATACACCTAACTAGCAGATTGTTTTTCCATGTTATTATGCTGCCTTCGCTTATACCTTTCCCTCAAGGCAAGCAGCTTCTTCTGTTTTCGTCTGTATGGACATAGTTCTTGCCAGATCAAAGCGGTTTAAGGGTGTTTGTAGGATGGAGTATCAGCGATGGCAAACCTCCAAGGCATTTAAGTGCTCGGGAGTGGCATAATCGATACCAACACGAGGACCCACCAAAATCTTTTCTGGATCAGGTCCATCAAGAATTTCCAGATCACCTAAAAATTCCACGTGAGAAAAAGAAATGCAAGAAACTTCAAAAACTACTTTGTTCTCCAGTCCTGCAATTCAAATAGACATACCAGGAACATATATAGGATGATTTGACCATGCGGTTGAAAGCCCTAGCGCCTGACCAATCTGTGCAAAAAAGAAAATACGTCAGCGGCCATTAGTGAAGCATCATCATCAAAGACTTCCAATAGCACTGAAGGGATTTAAGAACTCAATGAACTGAAAGAAAGGAGGGTTTCATTATATTGCGGTTTGATTTCACTTTTCATAGCTTTTCTTGCTTTTGTTTTGATATTAACCACAAGATCTCAGCATGTTGGAGATTCCAGAGCAAAGAATTTCCAAGTTTCGAAGTCATCAGCATTCGATTTCATGGCCAAGGCACCAGCTTGACTAGCAGCACTCCGGGAAGAACAAAAGAGGAAAAGAAAAAAAGATGGTGGAGAGAGAGTCAAGGTTTAATCATTTGAATTTTGAACCACTGAAGGACTAACATTCCACTATGTAAACCACTCCAAAGGAGTCGGTGCCTAAAACAAAACACAAGTTGACCATTGTGTATCGACTCCCTTAGCTTGAATCTATTAAAAATCCAGATCAAAAGTCCATAATTCACCACATATTATAAAATTAGCTGCAAAAACCTCTTTTAAGTATATGACGTTCCAAGGTTAGCATTGTTTAACATAAATGTGTAAACATGCTACAACTAATAGCATGTGCAGTTTCTTTTATAAGCCAAGAGCGTGCATCAATTATATTAAAAGGAAAACATTTGTTCATAAGTTAAAACTGAACACATGAGGATGGACTTTGATGAGAGGCTGGCGCATCCATTACCATCATTCCATAAACCCAATCCAAATTTGACACGCTGTTGGATCTAATTTAACGTTTCAACTCATAACAGAAAAATGAAAAGCCAAACCTGAATCAAATCTATGAACACAAAGTATGATAATTCCCCTATAAGAGTGAATGAGTGATTATCTGATATAATATTCCGATAATAGGGTAGCTTTCTCCTTTATTTTTTACCACCTGCCTCACGTTTCAGCCTGAAGGCTGAATATTTATTACTGAATCAAATAATAACGAATGAAATAGAAGTCCCTTCTCCTGAGGTACGAAGGTACATATCAACAGAAACTGAATATCAAACAAATGGCTTCAGAAACAATATATGAACAAAATTTTGTATTTGCTTCAGAAACTGCCATTTATAAACTATATGGCTCAAAATAACAAACGGTTCTTCCAAAACAAGGTGTTCAACATTCTAAGAGCACATGCATCGTCAAATATGAAACCCAGAATACCATCTCCAAGGGTGAATTTCTAGCATACAACAACAAAAAATCATTTTCCCATTACATGGATTCTTTGTTTCCACATAGATCTATCATGCTCACAATATTTAGAATCCATAATAGATAAATCCGACAAAGTTTTATGCTAGATGTCGGAAGCCTAACGTAACCCTCCTCTTTATCTAGGCTTGGGACCGGCGATGCAAGGGTGATCCCTTACATGGGTGAATTTATAGCATGAAATTACTTATGGTTAATCTTAAATATATAATACTGTTAAAATAACACAAGTATCTCAAAAGGTGAAAGAACTTTTGACAATACATGCTCACTAGATGGTTAAAATCCTCTGTTTCCAAGGGAAGAAGAAAGTCCAATACAAACTTTAAAATTGCCCATTTCAAGCTAAATTTTGGAAGCAAATTTGACTTGTTTCTAATTTTCTTTCATCACAAGGTAATCATGTATAACCATGTACTTTCAAAAGCATTATCACTGTTGAGGGCATTGAGGTCATTTCAATCTACTTAATACATCTACGTCAAACAGTTGTCGCTGGATGTTAGATGATGAACAATTATGAATCAAGGGAGAATACTTGATGCTTAATTTCTCAAGACTAACAACTGGACTTAAAGAGAATGGGAAACCTACATTGCATGAATATTCAATAATAGAAACAATGTAAAGTGAAACTAATGTATGAGGGTAGGTTGACCTTCCCAGGCCCAGTAAGAAGAACAGGCTTCTCAGTCTGATGACCACGACGATTCTGTATAACCTCCAAACCTGAGATGTCATTGTCAAGCAAAGATTATGTGAAAGTTGGTAATAAATAATCCAAGACGCAAAATTTTTTGTAGTATCTATATATCGTTACAAACACAAAACAGTTAGCCTCATCACCGACTTTTGACTAAAGCAACATTCAACTGGAATCAGATTCTAATTCATTACAAATGATACATAAAATAGTATGTTATGAGGAACCATACTTAGAAACATGTATGACAAAATCCATTTCTATAAGATACTATAGTGTACGGATATTAAAGCCCATAATGTTTTGCTGCTACAGAATAATAAAATGCTGCAAAACCCCAAACTGCAGGAAGGAAAAGGCTTTACATGTGTACTAACACCCTCCTTCAACCACTAGGATAATGAAAATATGCTTATATGCTGACTAATGACATCAAATTCACATCAATCACAATACAGCCCCCAAAAGAGAAATCTGATATATGTAATTAATTTCAACTGTAACCTATTTGTTGAAGTCATCACATATTCCATATCGGAATGCGTAATCCAGGATCCTGTAAAATCAATAATGGTTGATGGCATTCGGCTCAAGATTAAAAAAAGAATGTGCACAAGCTGGAGGAACAATCTTGTAGGCCTGAGATAATCTGTAACGCTTTTGAAAACTACTAAACACCATCTTAGAAACAGAAGAATATTTAGTTATCTCATCATCAATTTGATTTCCTCTTGTTAGAAGCATAATCTTTGAATATTTGGAAGGAGGATGTGAACTTCCATCCACATTGATACTATCTTTTCTTTTAAAAAGGTAAATAATTGTTTATCATTTATTCATGATTTGACCTATATGATATCATTTTATTTATAAGAAAGTGGCCCACATTTCGATAGAAGAATCCATGTAGCCGACCCCATCTAGTATGGGAAATGGCTTAGTTGTTGTTGTTGTTATAAAATAATGAAAGATTATAAACAGAAGTCAATCATTTAAAGAAATAATCAAATTTTATTGTAAAACATTAGACATCCTTACAATCGATCTCCTACCACCAAAACACAAGACAACAGGCAAAGAATATTCAGATGATAGCAATTATTTGCCCACCTCCATTGCACACTATAAATATGTATGCGAGTGTAATATGCAGTTGATGGTACTTGGGTTAGGATTAATCCAAATCCTTGTAGATAAGGACCTGACTACTGTAGGAGTTAGGGTTGAGAGTTACCATATTATGTAGCTCTAATTCTGTTATGATTTTGGCTTAGCTAATCCTGTATGAAGACTTCCCTGGAAGATACGAACAAACATCAATTTTTTCTTGTTATTTTCGTCTCTTCTCCTTCCTGGAGGAACCCTTCCCTAAAAGAGAGTCAATTTGTCATTTAGCTTTTCTAGGTTTCTTTCCTCTCTTCTTCTTCCCCTTCCTTCTTTCTTCTTCGTCGTTTGGCTTTCAAGCTTAAGCTTGCAACGATTGTTGGGAACAGATAAACATATGTTCATTCTTATCAAACATTATGAATGTCTGTACATCATGACTCGAAGATAATAACTGCCTCAAAGAAATAAGTGAAAGGCAACACTAGGTGTAAGAGTATAAAGCAAAAGTAATCCTGCACATTCAATATATTCTAACTTTGACACTATAACCTTTCCTAACATTATCAAGTGGAGAAGAAGAGATCTTCAATTTGTTACCAATTCGCTAAAGCTGGCATACTTTCACTGTTAAAGAGAGATCATCCCTAGATTCACAATTTTGAATTTTTTTCACATATTTGCCTTTATTCAATTGGCAATACATAATAACAGGTTTGGTTATAAATTGAACTGACAGCAACTTAGCAGGGTGCCTGTCATCTAGCATAGTATAGGAGTTCTAACAATCTGCCTTGGTAGAATCAATTTAAGCCAGTCCCCCATCTGTCTTCAGCTTCCATGCTCAACCTTCACAGCACACCACACCTCTTCTTTAAGACAAAATTCCCACCATTCAAATGTCAACTAACTTGCAGTTGAACAACTTTAACTCCTATTCTGTAGTCAACTGCCCAATCTATCAGTTTTATAAACTTCTAAATTGGTGCTGAAAGGCCATTTTCATAGCATAGGATTCCCTTGCTAAAGATTCTTCGAGTACAGCTGGATAGAATCTAAAGTTCCATCTGAGCATACAAAGCCTGTTGGCCACCGCCTAACCTCCTGATAATGAATCTTCGATATCTTCCCAGTATCTTGATGCTTGTGACTTTCATGAGCCTCAACTTCTTGTTTTGGTCCACATGGTTCTTTATACCTTCGTGTCCTAGAATACCTAGCATTCTTTACATTTACTACATCAAAAATGTTACTTTCAGAGAAAAATTTCGCTTCTTGAACATATATCCTCTATCCAGAAGACAGTGAGCTGCCAAGGATCTTCTATATCAAGCCTTATAAGGTACTTCAATCACATGATACCATGGTCACCAACTGTAATATCATGTACATACATAACGAGTGCAGATATTTTCTGTTTTCTTCATGAAAAGGGCAAGTGCCCATTCACATCCTAGCTAAATATTATCATGACCAAGCTACATGGTTAGAGACCACGTATGATGAAACTGAGTTAAGCAATATATTCTTTACTTGAAGTTGAACCGCATTTTTAACAACAAAAATATCAGGCAGGATTATAAGATCCCTTAGAATAATGCATTCTATGCCTTAAGTAATCTCTTATCAGCTGCCAAAACTTATTGAAACTCTAATAGGGGTTACATTTGCAAAAAAGGCAAGGATAGCTTGTTCTGCACTTCTGAAGGCACCTTTACACAGTAAATATGTTCGTCATGCCTCTCAACCGATTTGTTTGCCCTGGGTTCAACATATAGACAGCTGCACCCTACTGATTTCACTCTTGGAGGAGAATTCAGTATTATCAAGCACTTCCATCTCATTCATCATTGTCTCTTTTGGCTTCTGTTCTGCATACCCTCATTGACACTCCAGTAAAAGTAATATGTCAAGTATATGCATAATCAACACTGCATAGCTCTCAAGAATCAGTATGTGCCCTGATCTAGTCTTACTAGGTTACGTGACTTACGTCCAATAAAAGATGAAGGCAATTATTACAAGTTAGCTAATAAACAGGATCAGAAATAGAATCCTATGTCCAGCAGACTAGGAAAGGAAGGTGACCAATGACATGCCACTTAAAGGTGCACATGAACGAATCAAGACCGCAGCACCTATTCCTTCCTTGTCTGCCACCACATTGAGCATAACATGGAGCCCATAGCATAGGTATATGTAGGCATGCCCTCATGGCCTAAACTAAACAAAAGCATTAACATGCATTCAGGTAATACAATTGAGAAAGATTGTAGGTTCACATTTGAAAGGGAATCAAAACGAAAAGATATCTACTATTTAATGTCCCATGAATTTTTTTTCTTTTCTTTTCTTTTTTGTAAGCATTAAATATGACATACATCAATCTTATAAGAGATATGTATGATAGTGCACAAACATGTCTTAGAACCCATGAAGGAATGACATATTTATTTAAGGTTAATATTAGATTACATCAAGGATGAGCTTTAAGTCCATATTTATTTGTATTGGTCATTGACGAGCTAACAAAACATATTTAAGTTTCATGGTTATGTTATTTAAGGATGATATTGTATTAGTGGATAAGTTCAAGGAAAAAGTTAATAGGAAATTAGAACTATGGGATAGACATTAAAAAATAAAGGCTTTCGACTTAGTAGAACAAAGATAGAATATATGGAATATAAGTTTGGTCATTTGGTTACTTCAAATGAAATACAAATTAAGATTGGTAAATATTTTATCTCCTATAAGGAAAGTTTTAAGTACCTAGAGTCAATGTTTTATTGTGATGGAGAGATGTTACATATCTTAATGTAGGTTGATAAAAATAGAGAGGTGCATCATGTGTTTTATTTGACAAGAAGATACCATTAAAGTTGAAAGATAAATATTATAAAGCAACAATTCAACCTGCTATTGCTTTATGATTCCGAGTGTTAGGCAGTTAATTATCAAGATATACAAAAGATGTTTGTTGCATAAATTGGCAGAAATTAACTTGTTGAGATGGATGAGTGGTCATACAAGAAAAGACATTATATGAAATGAGGTTATTAGAAATAAATTAGGAATGGATGACAAGAAAAAAATGTTTAAGATGGTTTGGATATGTAGAAAGAGGACCAAAGGAAGTTCCAATAAGAAGGTATGAGAAACTAGATTGTGAAAATGTTAAAAGAGAAAGAGAAAGACCACAAAAGTGTTAGAAGGAAGCAATAAAGAATGGTTTAGCTTATGTTAACTTTTAGGAGGACACACGATCGAACTCTATAAAAAAAAGAATCCATGTAGCCGACCCCATCTAGTATGGGAAAAGGCTTAGTTGTTATTGTTGTTGCATTAAATATGACATGAATTAGTTAATTTTTTGTTTCATTAAATAAATATGACACGATTTAGTTCATCCTATGTTTCATATTACAATAGTACACACGCACACAGAGTCCAATTTCCCAACCCACAATCTTTCCATTGATTTGGGATGCCGAAGCTTACATTTGATTTGGCTTGTCGTTTTATGTTTAGTGAAAAAGTAATTTTCTCAGCTTTCATTTAGAAATGAAATCCTTTTTCTCTCTTTGCAATCATGACTATGGGATGGAAAATAGTGAAAGTCAAAGAATTGTTTACAACTTGGAAGACAGGGAGGTACAAACTCGGCTGCCACTATAAGAGGAGAGTGGTTCTGTCCACTGCCTTCCCTATTTCTTAATTTCTGAAGGCTTCCTCCTCCACATGGCAGCATTCATACCAAGGGATTGCTCACTGCCACAACGGTATTTAGTGCTGCTTCGAGTTTAACCACACCCAACCAGGGGCGGCAAACCACAATTCCTGCCCCCCGACCTCTCACCCCCTATTATAGGGAAGACATCTGTCTTACGGAAAGGATTAATGGGTTACGAAAGGAAGTCATACTTGGATCACATCAAGTAGAATGTTTCATACTTCTGCATTTTTTTTTGTAATCTTGATTGAGATGGAACATAGTAAACATACCAGAGGTGCGGTTCTGGAAGTAACACCAAATCGGCCAAGACATACAGTATCATTCTGTCGATAAGCTTCAACCTCGAAAAGGGCAATGAATGAAAAAGATTACTCGCTAAACAAGAAAGTCAAAAGATCAGCATATAATTCTTGGCAGCTTTTCAAAAACCTCAGAATCTCAACTCAAAACCAGGTCCTTTTTTCACATTTGACAGACTTTATAAGAGTAATGATTGGCAAACCCGGCTTTTTCCTAACACGGTTAATTCTTCCACAGGACGCGTGATTCTATGATATAACTATGGACCAAACACTGTACTTAAAACTCAAAATCAATTTGTGTTTGTAACAAGTCACTCTTATACGTAATTAAATGTTATCTTGTTTTTTTAAAATTGTATTGACTATAATAAGATCAAAAGCCATAACAAAATTTAAAATCTTTTAGTCCTCTTCATTTATATCTCCAAAACTATAGCTTTAATGAATACCTGGATATCCTAATGCATCTTTAACCATATCTTCATTTAAGTATCCTCCCAAACAAATCATCTCTCTTTGTAGAATTCTTTAAATTATTTTATCTAACTCTTTCTAAAAGCCTTCTTTATACTATTTTTTAATCTTACTTGGGTGCATAAGCACAAACTATATTCAAAGCATCTACTCTTAACACTAATTTCACCATCATAATTCGGTCACCATATCATTGTATGTCTACTACACTATCCTTTAAATATTGATTTATAACAGTATCAACTCGATTTGAAGCCTTTTTTTTTCTTACGTATGATAATTTAAAACCTTTATTCACAGTCTCCTTTGTTTTTTTTCCAACACACTTTGTATCTTATAAACAAAAGATGTAAATCTTTTTTCGAATCATAGTATCTACCACCTTAATTAACTTGTCGGTCAATATTTCAATATCTCAAGTACTAATACAAATCATATTATCTAAGATTGTCTTTCTTACCCTTGCATCTGTCCATTCTTAAAATGTGGTGACCCTCGCTGTAACTTGTTCTCACTATATTCGGGCAAAGATATAGAGAACATTGCTTACTTTTCACTTCATTTGAGCTTTGCAATGCATCATTAAGAGGGAACGCCTCAACACGATGCTCATAATTTATATAATCCATTGTAGATAAATCAAAGTCAACCCCATCTAGAATGGGAAAAGGCTTAGTTGTTGTTGTTGTATGGTAGATAAATCAAACAAAGTTTTACACTATCTATCGAAAGCCTAACGCAACCCTCAACATTTACTAGGCTTGGGACCGATCATGCAAGGGTGATCCCTTATATGAGCAAAGTTTTTAAACATAATCAAATAGTGAACCTTTTTTTTCGTATAAGCTTTCAAAGCTTAGACCTTTTCTCCATTCACAAGATTCAAACTCAAGACCTTGCTTAAGGAGAAAAAGTGTCTGACCACTTCAACCAGTCTTCGCATGCTAGGTGGTATCGGCTAGAGGGTACTATACGAGATCGCTTGGTTCGTAATATTATTCTCACTAAAACATGCTTAGTTTATGGATAATATCAATGGACTTTAACGTTGATCAAGCCTTTCTCACATCGAAGTCCATTAAAATGGAATTTTCATGCAAATGTCTTTTCTTGGCCAGTCTTGGCATATTTTCATGCAATTTTGGTTCTTACATCAAAATGCATTTGCATTAAGCATATGCGAATGTAAATGGAATTTAAAATAGACAGATGAAGTTCATGCTTGATGGGGGGCTGTAGGCATTGTTATCGGCTTGTTGTGGAAGGAAAATGAGGTGTTCGTTCGTGCTTGCCTGAGAGATTCGAACTCTCGCGGGGAAACCCCATGTACTTAGCAGGCACACGCCTTAACCACTCGGCCACTGTAGTTTGATTAAATTTTTGTACTATGTGGTTTAATTTAAAATTTTTAAGATAAATTGAATTATAAATCCAACCAATCCTTGTATGTATATATATATATATGTTACATATTATTTTTAAATTATTGTTATTGAATAATATTAGATTGAGAGTAGGTCGAATTGCTATTTTTTTATAATTACTTTTATTTTATTTTTATTTTTATTAAATAATATTTCTATAATGGACTCTTTTACTTCACACTACAAAAACCTTTTATATCGCCAACTTTTGTCACATTTTGTATCAATGTCATTTTTATCAATATTTGATAAGAATTTGTGCACTTTTATTTCTTTTTCGGATTTAAAATCAAAACAAAAAATGCTATATTTTTTTTATTTTGAAAATATATAATTATAAAAAAAATATGTAGATAAAAAATTCCTAATTTATTATTTATTTCCATTTTAAATTATATGTAATTAAATATTTTATAAACTAAAAAATAAAATTATTCTTATTAATTCTATTTAGACTAACCTTGATGAAAGAACCGTAAAAAAACCTTAATACTAAACATACTTTTGTCACTTAAAATAATAATAAATAAATAAGATTATAATATTTAAAACTATAAAAAAAAAAAAAAGGTTCTTGTTATCCAACCAAAATTTAGAAAGTTATCATTATTTTTCACTTTTCATGTAGATGGGCCATGCGTCACTTGGTTTATTCAGCTGAACCCGTGAATATATGTCAGATAAAGACAAGCATGAGTTTTGTAATTTTTACACAAAAGGGGACAAAACATTGAATGCAGGAATACAATGCAATAACATCTAATTTTCTACTTAATATTTTCTCCATAAATTAAGACATGTAAATACAAAACTTATGCATTGTCACGTATTATGTATAGCTCATCAAACTTTGTGGAGGCACATATACGAGAAATGCAGCTTTATTGCAAGCCAAGAGACATTTTTCTTTATCTTCAGCTTCCACCCATAGGCTTTCTTCTTCGTCCTAATCCGCGCATCATTCGCATGGGTGTGATACTTTTTTGCATGGCACTTTTATTTATACTATGGTTCTCATGCCCAAGTTATAAGATTGTTGTCTTGATAGAGAAAAAGGGCATCGCACAGTTGCTAATTGCAATTACCGATGCTTTTGCTGCAGTGAATGAAGAAAGCACTCTCAAACAGCCAAAATCAACGCAGATTCGGAACTTTCTGATTTGTAGCACTACCCTGGCTCCCTCGATTAATCATCATAATGTCCCTCTAGCATAGTTTCTTCTTTTATCTTTACTCTTATTTTTCTTTAGAGTTTATGTGCATAGCGTATTTCATATTCCTTCTCATTAATAAGGGCTTGGCACTTTAACAATGTTGAGAACTTGGGATAATTTATTAATCAGAATTAGTTGAGTGACACCTCTACTCGCCATATCCCCCAAAGTTAAGCTTCTCATTTTTGGTGGCCAAAGCCAAGTAAGATTGTATTTAACCCTAAGCATATAAATTTCTCCCTATTCAGTGAGCCACAGGCCACTTCCCAGCCAAAAGTTAAGGAGACTTATTATAACTTTACTCTGCTATAACTCTTCAAGATTCATTTTCAAAGTTACTATATTGAACCTAAAAGCATTTACATCTTAAATTCCAGATGGGCGGTTGAAGATGCTGCATTTTTAGCTTCTGGCAGGTAGGATTTTCTCTGCCAGACTTGCAGAGACCATGGCCTCCAACCTAATTAAGCTCAGTGTGAACAATTTTTTTTAAGCAATTGAGCTGCAAATTTTCTTCTTGGCACATGTGACATCATTCTCTGATAAACATGCAGGACCAGGGCTTGGCAAAGGATACCGATCATTCCTGTGCTGTTAGAAACAAACAAGAGCACATATGACTATTGGCCAGTGGCATTGGAACTTTCACATGTGTTGTGTAGAATTGTTGTGCTTCCTTCTATACCCTGAAGTAGTGAATGTGTGGTGCTCACTCCAGAAACATCACTGGTGTATAGTCAAGATAATGTCCATCGAGGTACTTAGAAATCCTCCAGAAACATCACTGGTGTATAATTAAGATAATGTCCATCAGTACTTAGAAAGATTGTAGGTCGAGGTAGTAAATAACTTTGACCTCTTGAAACAAAAATGCGAGTTTAAATTTTAGAAAAAAGTAAACTCTGCTTGAAAAAATTGTATAAACTTTGTACCTTTTGCAATTAAATAAAAATTAGTCCTCGTGAGGTAATTTAAATAGGTCAAACTTCAAGTAATACCTACGGAAGGACATGATGAAGCGGGTTGGTAGCCTAAAACTCACTTGGAATAATATCTACTCACGTGAAGCCCCGCCCTTGCCTATCTCCATATTTATACTGGTCTGCCGTTTTATCTCATTTCTCTGCTGTAAATGCTTGATCTTTCGATAAATTATAAAAAATCAGCAAAAATTAAAAAAAATGAAATGAAAAAAGAAAAAAAAAAGAGTATAATATCATAATTTTTCAAAAATTTATTCAACACAACTTACTCCAAAAATAATATCAAACACCTAAAATACTTTTAATTTATCATAAGCAACGCTAATCATTTTTTAATTTATATAATAAATCTTTTATCATAATTTTATATAAAATTATATAATAAATTTTTTTAGCCAATTTATATAAAATATTTTTGTAACTTTTTACTAATTTTCTTGAATCTGAAAAGGCATTTTTTTAGTCGTCGCCATATAAGTTTATTAAATGGGGTCATAAAACAAATGAATATTTATACTTTACGGGATAAATTAGATAGAGTGATATCGCGTCGCTTGAGTATTACCAGAAGAATGATAATAAAATTATCATTCCTAGTAATACCTCATGATCTTTATATATATATATATATATATATATATATATATATATAGCATATATGTATATATATATATATATATATATATATATATATATATATGTATCTATAATCTCATTCCGTTTTTTCCCCATTTCTTTAGGAAAGATGATGAGAAGGGATCACTACTCGTCCCACTTTTTTTTTTTGGGTAGTCGTCCTATATCCTCATTTTGTACATATCAAAACAATCATACCCTGATTAATGTTAGAGGGGTTGGAAAAAGGTACATTTAAAATGAGCTTGGGTGTAAAAAAAGTAAGTAAATATATATCTATATTTGATTTAATCTAAATTGTATTAAAATTTTAATTCACTAATAATTTAAAAGTGAATATATTTTATTTACTCACTTGTATTATAAATTTTAATTCACTAATAATTTAAAAGTGAATATATTCTTTATTTACTCACTTTATATAAATACTCACTTTAAGAGAATCTTATCATTTTAAGAGTTATATGTATGAAAGGTAATTTTAGGTTAGTTTTTGCATGACATTTTTTAAAAAATAATGTTAGAGAGGTGCATTTTTTATTTCCCTCGAGAAATTAATTAATTTTTGGGCGTTAGTTTAAGGTTTAAACTTTGAAGTCGTTAAATTAAGAAAGAAATATACCTCTTTAACTATTAGTTTAACTATTTTAATTTATTTTTAAATCTTTTTTCTCCTTTCATTTTCTCCTCTTAAAGGTCATAAGTTTGTTATGTTTCCCATCGTTGGTATGAGAGAAGGACCGTGGATCTGCTGTGTTCTCATGCCGTCAAAAATCAGATAAGACCTTTATCTTTTGTAGGACCATCATGTTGAAAACTTTATTCTCTTTCTTTTGTGAGAGGTTCTTCGGTTTAGGCGAGCTATAGGAAACTATGCATATTAGGAAGATGTTTTAAATTATTTTAACAAGTTAGGAGATTGGAAGTTTGTCTGTTTCGCTTATTTTATGTAGTCAATGCCATGAGCTCTTTTGTCAGGAAAATATTGGCAGGGAAACCTCTTCATATTATGAACGGGTAAGATTTTCTCAGGGAAGCAAAATTAAAGCCACTCCTTGCGAAGTGGAAAGAAAAGCTATCTGAATATGTTTAGCAGTTAGGAGCATTTCTCACAACGAGCCATGTGATAAAACATGTTTCAGCCATTAAACTCCATGATTGATTCGCTTGTTGCACTCAAAATATCCGATTCTACTCTTCTTATGGTGTGGAAGCACGGACGTTTGTAATTAACCCGCCCATGCACAGACACATGTGCTCCTGTGCACACTCGCACATGCAGATGCACACACAATGCTTCACTGGATTTTGATGCTTAATTAACGAGTATTAAATGGGATTTTGTCACTAAATGGATAGATTACAAGTATTGCATTTGTTTATTCTTGTAAGAAAGCAACTCTGAACTCTCCCCTAAAGTTATCGCTTTACACAAGCTATTTGATAGGTGCTTCGGGATTCTTAATATTTTCTGCGCATGCATGAGAAGCTGCATGTCTTATGGTAGTTTGCTTCCTCTTTGTAGTAGTCATCAACGTGGCATCATTTGAGCAGAATCGAAGTGCAAATCTGTTGAGGAAAAGGCTTCCAGTCTCCGCCTTATTCAGTTACGCGACTCCCTTTGGATACATACACTGGTCTGTTTACTGTATCCTTGGCATTATATTTTTCTCTAAACTTCTGTGTTTTCGTTTCTTTAGTGGATGCACAACCTAGTCGTGTACAAAGTTGAGCAGAAATGCTTCTGTGGATTATGTAGTTTGGTGTCTCACTCTGTTCTCTAGATATCTACTCCTTATTAGAAGGATCTCATTTTTGTGGCTCCCTTGCACCCAGAGCGTTAGCTCAAGCACTAGCACTGTTGCTGCTGGTGGGGAGAGTCTCTCACAGGCATGTGTGTGTTAGGCTTCGACGACCTCTTGTAAAAAAAAAATACCGCAGTTTTTGATCTGTTTACCTTGGTCTTAGCGTTTTCTGACAAACTAAGAGCGGTTAAGTGATTGATCCTGACTCATCAAATTTAACTGGTCCACATCAGCAATTTAAGGTTCTAAAAGTTAAAAATTATAAAACAATTAAAACTTTAAATTAAAGGATTTCACAATCAGACAACGAAGTCCTGAATCGGTTTGATTCTGATGATGCAGCTGAACCTCTCCACCCTCCTGAACCAGCATCGGTTGAATAAAATTTGTCACCACAAACCATCCAAACTATCATTGTCAGAATCGGTCAAAATTGATAGAAATTGATCTTTTAAAGAATATATTAAAATATTTTTTTTATCTTTCTACTACCTGCTTGTTCCAAAATTCTAACAATTCTTATTAATTGAGAATTCCTCATTATGTTTGGATTGGGTTTTAAGTGTTCATGCTTATCACATATCAGGTGTCTGTAAAAACGTGCACTCGAGTGTCTATCAAGTCACAAAAGGGAAATACATAGTTCACCACCAACAGTTCTCTGTGTTACAACGTGAGGTCCAATGACCGACAGTAGCGCGCTAACTAGTCTTTCATCCAACTATATAAATTTGCATCTCTCCAACATGTAACTATAAACATGAGATATCAAAGCTTCAAAAGATGTTTTTTTTATTACAATACCGATTAATACAAAATAAGGAGAAGAGTTCATGATGAATCACAACCAATTAGACAGTCTTAGACTTCACCTACTTCTCCCCCACCACCTCTTTTTCTCTCTTCCAACTCTAAATGGTCAAGACCCTAAACTAGGGCTACTTCGACTTTCTCATGTAGAGCGGGAGTCGGTTAGATGGATCCTAGAGGGGAGTGAGCCCAACCCAGCTCCTTTTTGACCTCCTAGACTAAATAACCAAGAACCAAGACTTTCTATGGATCCAGCAAGATCGAAAGGATTCGTTTCTTACTTGAACTCTTTGAACTATACTAAAGATAGTACATATGACGACTTATTATATATCAAAGTAAATAACAAAATACTATGATGATTATGCAAAGGTGTACTAAGGGCTCCAACCTGATGCACGATTCTCTTGTGCCGTGCGTAGCGCGTGCACGTCGAATACTCGGAATTAGTCAACACTATGTGGTGTGACTATAGCTTGATGTGCTCTCTCTCCTCTCGGAGTCTATTCTGACGAGCTGGTTATGTAAAAAATAGGAGGTTTTTACACTTTAGTCCCTCAAGTATCAGCTAATCAACAGAAAATTTCTGTCCTTTCAGATTTTAAAAAATACTCCCTTTCTTTTTCAAACCCTGAGTAAATTCTCCCTGCTGCACCGTTGCCTTCTTTTGAAAGGCAAGCTGGGTTAGTCAGGCCCTAGCAGACCACGCTAGGGTATTGAAATGCTGACCTGACAGCGAACCCCTTACCCAGTGATTTATGCCTCTTTGTGGCTGGGTTTACTCGGGCTAAAAGGGTAGTTGATTACCAAAATAACCTTTTTCATGGAATATATGAAGTTTTGTGCACATCCAAACCCAGCTGATCAAGGGCATAGCTCTCCATATCTAAATCTAAATAAAGAAGTTTGATTGCAGGCTTGGGAGGGCTTGGTCATAGGTTTGGGTTCATTTGGATTTAAAAAGGGTCTTATAACTAGGGGTGTTTACGGTTCTCTTTGGTTTGGTTCTAGCTTCAACTTCGAACCAAACCATTATTTTTGGTTCCTAGTTTTTAGAGAACCAAACCGACAGTTTTGGTTCTACTTATTTTAAGGTTTGGTTAAACACCGAGTATTATGTCATCATGTTATTTGGATCTACGGTTTCAATTTAATCTGTATATGAGGTTATAGAACTCATATATATAAACTGAAGATTTATATGTGCATAAACATATAAACTTATATATATAATTCTCATGGTTCAATTCAATTTTTTTTATAGAACTGAACTGAACCGAACCAAACTGCTTGACATCTAGAATCGAACCAAGATGCCAGTTTAGTTCAGTTCTCGGGGTTTGGTTCAGCCTACCTATAACCCTTCCCAAACCTGCTAGAAGACTTGCTATTGGTTTTTATTATCATAGACGAAAAAATGAGTTCTACAAGATCAATAAAAACGTCCATGTGAAGGGCAATTACAGACATTTTATAATGGCCAACTTTTTCATTACTATGCTAATCTGTTAACAGTGGCAAAAGTATGAACCGTTTTGTAAATCTTAAAATATTGCTAGACTTTATGGTCCAAAATGTCTGCACGAGTATATATATTCGCAGTTCAAACTTGGGATGCAAGACTCCTCTATATTTGGATACAATGCTGCAATTTTTTCTAAAATTAAATTAAAATATGTTTATCTTAAAATTGGTTAGAAAAGTTGGCAACTGCTTCGGAGCTTTTCAATGGGTGCTTATTTTTTATATCAAGGCATTTGACTACTGCTTTGAATGTTCGCCATCTGGCCTCCTATGGGTCCTCAAAATGCTGGCCAGGTCCAGCCCTTGAAGAATATATGCTCTGTGGGCTAACCCGAACAACCCGCATTGGCCCTCAGGGCCAGATGGCCAGAAATTTCAGAGCCTGCCTTGCATTTTTTCAGCCCGGGTCAGGCCCATTTTGACATCTCTAATAATAGGCACCCAAGTCAACGCCCTCAACAAGTTCATTGTGAAAGCTCTATGATGTTGGCATAAAGATAAATACGGTTGTTAGTTCTACAACCCCATTTTGATGCTTATTGGAGAAATATGACATTGAGATTCTTATGAATTTTTATGAGAAAAAGGTAGAATAACTAAGTTTGATATAGTTAAAAGTATGTTAGAGCAAAACTCTAATGATAATATCTTTTACACGTTTTGTGTTGGAGGTCAGATAGCCCCTTAATTGATCTTTGTGGAGTAACGGAAGCGCCAATACATTGACTAGGTTCCTATTGGGCATTTTGGAAGCTTGGAGAGATCGGCTTTTTTTTGGCTGTGACTATCGATAAACTTGGAGCCTACTCGAAGATATCGACCAACTTGAATATTAAATAATATTTACATTTTCTGCCGGCAAACTTGAATTCCACACAAAATCGTTGTTTACTTCAGAAATGTCAGCAAATAAGAATCCTGCACTTACGAAGAACCATTGTAACAAACAAAAGGTTAATCTTCAAGTTATGTTTGAACGTTAAACTTTCAGCTTTTTTTCTCCCGTTTCGAAGCAAAGGATTTGGACGGTCATGCCAAGTTCTTGGCTATATTGGTATGTATAGCTCTTTTGCACACTTAAGGATTTAGAGTAGGTTATTTTAAAAGCTTAAGTAAGAAAAAGGACTTGATCAAAAGAACAAGTGTTTAAACAGAATCAATAGGACAAAATTGATAAAGATTGTAAGGGTGTATTCCATCCGTTAGCTTAAGATCATTGTTTATATGTGTTATATCAAATGACATATCACATTGAGACCGCACTCAATGTATTTGTGGGGGAGGCATAACTTTTGAAGTAACACTAATGTGTTTAAAACTTCTTGTATCTGAAACGTTATGCCTGCCTATACATGGTGTCATCCCACATAAGATGATCATAGATAGCCTAGGTCTTCGTCATCCTTCAAGAAAAACGGCTTGTTTCGAGAATCTTTTCAGAGATTCTTTCTATGCCATCAATGCCATTCTCTTTCATCGATCCGATCCCATTAAAAAATCAATATCTTTCATTTACTACGGAATTTTCAGTACTCTTTCCTTTGTGGAGTTCATAAGAAATACACTGAAACAAGAAATCTACAGAAGGTATGGACAAAAATTCCTACTTTCGCAGCTACAACGGGAGGACTGACAGCCCTTAGCCCTTCATCAGAAAACAAGTAGACGAGAGTGAACAATGTGAAAGTTTCATTACTTATACAGAAGGAAAGAGAAATATCAATCCCTTCACAAACCCATTAATGAAAGAATAATGCAACAGAGAGAGAGAGCTTAAATGAATTCACATGCTGCGCTGAGAGTTGAGAAGGGCGGGAGATGGTTCGTCGGAGGGTGGGAGATCGGAGAGGTAGGCCATCATCCTGCGTATACTGGCGGAGCGCATGGTCCTGAACGACGACGAAGCTCGCAGCTTAAACACGGCGGACGATTTGATGAGTATCACATACACCAACACCTGAACCATCAAGAACGTGCCAACCTTTAGTATGAGCTCACCGCTAATCAGTCCTTCTGCTGCCATTTGCAGCCTTGATCAATCTGCCCGCTTATTTGACGCACAGAGAGAGAGAGAGAGAGAGAGAGAGAGAGAGAAAGATGTTCACGTGTTCTGCCCGCTGGCAACAGTCATGAATAAAAATAAGGCGAGCCACCCCAACTTTGACTAAGACGGTTTCGACTCTCGCTTTCCCTACATCTCAGCCGCTCGTTTTGTCTTTGGACGGTCAGATTTTCTTCATTCCCGAACAAGACAAAGGTCTCATCCTGCATTTTCTTTCTCGGCTTCTATCAATTGCGTGGAGGGATAAAAGTTGTTCCCCAGACGCAAGCGCGTTCTGCAGTGGGTTGATAAGTCATCTTCACACTTACGTGACGTGGCGCCGCTTCTCTCTCTTGATATATATATATATAAAGTAATTAGATCCTATATAACACTCGTGTCTTTCACATTTTCAAAAAATTTTAAATTTTATCACCAAAAAACAATAACATATCAAAAGCAAGCAAGATCCAGTTTTCTTGATCTTGTCCACCTCAGAAATACTTATTTATATATGCTCATTATTTTTTTGTCATGAAGAGCAATATTGTTACGTTCCTCAACAGTGAATGATCGAGCCAGGATCCGATCTCTCTCTCTCTCTCTCTCTCTATACATATATATATGTATATATATATATACATATATATATGTATATATATATATATAAACCTTCCATCACCAATTCATCTGTTAATTTAGTTAATCAGGAAGGTTTACGACATACTAACTTGCTTTAGTTAAAAATTGAAGGTTTCTGCTTAAGAAGTTAATTTACAGATTGATGCTGACAAAGAGAGTACGTGTAATAGATATTCATAGCAGGGGTCTATCTACACAACGTTAGTTTTAAGTACAAAACTCGTTTTCTTTCTAACAGGTCATCCATAAGTAATAACTTCAACATAAATTTCAAGCAATTTGCTTTGCCTGAGGAACTTCGCGCAGCTTTCCGATGGCCAACAATGTTCTTGAAGACTGTCACTGCTGAAAATGTTTGGATAATAAATTGTTAATCAATGAAAGATGAGTGTGGGAGTAACTGCATACCCAATTCTTTTCGGACAATTTTAGAAACACGGGAAAAATGGGATGTGCATATAGAGATTTGAGTGTACGAATAATATTTATTTTCTTTTTTAGAGCGAGATGGGAAGCACATTGTTTTACAAATGGGGGTTGTGTATAGCCCACAAATTTGTAGTTGTGGCCTTTCATGGCTGAATCTCGCACAATGTTAACCTATGGGCAATTCTTACTGTAGTCCACGACTTCAACCGCGGGCTTTCTTTTCTTAAATTTGATTTTATAAGCTCTAATGTTAATATTGTATATAACAACTTGGGGAGTTTCTTAGGGCCAACTTAGCCTCTAACAGTCCCTAAAACTCACAGTTTTAATCAACCCCGTTGCTACTTTCAAATTTATTATTTTCTCAGGGAAATAAACCTTTCAACAAGTGGGTAGGGATGACAAAGGGATGGGTAGTGGCTGCGTATACCCATACCCGAACGTCAATTTCATGCCTGGTGCCCACTCTATTACCTGGCGGAGGTGAGTATGAGTTTGGGTACTTTTTCTCCACAGTATCGGGCTGGGTACGGGGGTAGCTCTTCAATTCCAAACCCAATTAAATTCTTGAAGTTAAAAGTATTTTGGTTTAATATAAAAGAAAATGCAAGCATTAGCTACCACAGTGATTGTAAAGTCATAAAAAGCTGCTCTCCAGTTACTAATGAAGTTGCTTACAAGAGTGCATACCCTGAGTGCGCATCTCTTACCTTCAGAACTGAAGCAGCAGGCCTTGCAAGAGCAAGGAGGGCAGCCTCAAAGGCTTTACATGGCATTCAAATCAACAAAGATGGGGGTCGTGTGTGTTAATCTGCTACATATTGGATGTTCATGTGGCAGCAAGCTGGCAGAGAGCCCCCATTTTTGAAGTATAATTGGAGAGTCGAGGAATTATTTCCCATTGCAAAGATTTATATACTACACACAAGAGGTGAGGAAGAGGTGGAACTGTATACATGGGAAAACTTGGAATCGGGATCTGCTTCACGATCATTTCCCAGATTGAATCCATGCTTAATGTCCTCTAATTACCTTTTCTTACATTTCATCCTCTTTTCACTACTGCAATAGCTATCTTTTCGAACTTTTAAACATACAACGTACATAACAATCAAGATTAGGAAAAGGAAGGCCAATATATTGAGTCAGAATAAGAATCGGTACCCCTCGGTAAGCCATTTCTTGGAGTTGCTACTAAGAAAATTTCAGTCATCTAATTTGCAAATCACCTTGATGGTAGGGATTAATGAATGCATGAATATTCATAGATAAAAAACAGCAGCATTTCAATGGAAGCTGGCTTGCTCGTTATATGGCCCAAGGGAGCATTTTTCTTCTCTCTGGTCGGCCGGAAACATACTTTTGGGAGGTGATTGAAGATACGAAGAGGGAAGAGAGGTAATGAAAATTGTAAAATACTTTAACAAATTTGAGAAAAATTAACTATAGAGAAAGGCAGGCTTATCTCAAAGGCAACAATAATGAGGTACTCTTTCTTCAGTGGGTCTTTTCCCTGATTAATATATAGACCTTCATTTCAACGACTGTAGTTTTCATCTATTCTTTCGGACCTTTTAGAGTCTAAACAACAAATAATAAGAGTACAAGCAGGCAATTCGGCTTGGCACGGCTCGTTTGTGTCCGGTTCACAATAGTTGCATCAAGAGAGTTCAAGCAAGTGCCTTTCATCTTGCCTTGGCTTGGCTTGGTTCCTATATGTTCAAAGAAATATATATTGTGTAGATACAAACAGATACGGATATACCAGCATATACCAATTATATATATATATATATTATAAAAGGACAACGATATAGCTTTGAATCCAAAGAATCCATGTAGCCGACCCCATCTAGTATGGGAAAAGGCTTAGTTGTTGTTGTATAAAAGAAAAATGATAAATACATATCTTTCAATGCATAATCTTGCATAAACATTTCTAGATCAATCATATAGGTTTGAATTAAAAATATCATTAACTATATTATATTAAAAACAAAGTAATTCAAATCTCTACCATTCATCTCAAAAGATTGAACTATGCAATTTAAACATTATACAGAACACAGCATGTGATGCCAAATAGTTGGATGCATATTTTCTTACAAAGTTAAAAGCTTCATTTTCAGAACGAAACTTGTAACGTGTATTACAGCTCACGTTAAGTGACTTGTTTTACCGGAGCTTGTATACATGTCTCAGCTCCTTTTGCTCTCGGATGACTAATGAATCATTAACATAACAGCCTTAGCTCATTTCGTTCAACTGAATATGCCAAAAACTTCTCGTTCAAGTTAATGGAACAAAATCTACACAGAAAAGATAAACTCTTAAATGATTACTTAAATATTTCTGTGCATTTTTCTTGACATAAAATAAAAAGGAAAAAAAACAAAGGGTGATCCCAGTGGCCCTAGCAGTTGCAAATGGTGTTAGCACACATTCTTCCTACAGTCTCCTTTGATCTGTGGTGTAAATAGAAAACGATAAAGAAATCAATCCAGGGGGTTTCAGAGAAGATGCTTATACACAAAACTGTCTGTTTCAGCTTCCGGCGTAATTCATGTTCTGCAAACGTCTAGATTACACCTGCATGTTATCCGAGGGATAGGACCATGACCTCTCACAACCCACGGATGGTCTGCTACAGTGCTTAGCACGAATCTCCGTTTCGGGTCTGATGCAAAGTTTTCAAGATATTACAAATAGTAGGAACATGGCTAGGGCTGGAGACTATGCAACAGAAGGTGTTTACGAAGGTGAGACTGACCTTTGCAGAGAAGTCCTTTGAGTAAACCCTTCAACTCGGGGTCCATTTCATCAGGAAGAAGCAATGGATCGTTAACAATCTGATGAGTGCAGATTTATGAATATAAATGAGATAGTATAACAAAATGAGAGGAGAGAAATGGATTGGCATTCAACAACATTGAGAACAAAACAAGACCTTGTCAAATGTATCTTGTAGCGTGTTTTCAATAAAGGGACAACGACCTAAGATCATACAGTACAATGTGATACCAAGAGCCCATATATCAGCAGCTTTACCTCGGTATGTTAATCCTATTAATACACAATGGTGGTTAGTTTATCTAAAATATTATACTTTCAGCAGTTAGCATGTTACACACCAATATATATGTATTGAAATTTCATACCTGAGCAGCATTCTGGGGCTGTGAAGACAGGTGTTCCCGGTGACCTCCAGAGCTCATCGTTATCATCCTGAGTATAACTCGTATTAGAACTTCTAAAAACAGGTCTGGTGAGATTAATAAGCTGAAACCTTCATAACTTGTTACAGTTTCATCAAGAAATATTTAAGGAACGTTTGCTTCATGGTGCCCATTTGCCATACTTAAAACTCATAAGAAAATGGCCTGGTAAAGCTGGTTTCATGTAATGCAAAACACAATCAGGTCTGTTTCTCATGCTGTCCATTGAGCCTCGATAGAGAGTAGCAGACTGAAACCGCCAGTTTTTTGTAAATAGCACATGAAAATAAACTGAAAATAATTTTCACGGAAGACTGAAAATGCACCCACATAAAATGGTCAGAAAACGAGAAAACACTTTTCATTGACTGATGAAAACAAATATGTTGTTGGTTCTACTCGTTAAACAAGTGTTTTGAAACACTGTTCTAACATGAAACAAATGTGTCCTCACAAAATTGCCTTGATAAGATTGGGATAAGAGCAGGACTCATGGACAACCATCCTCGTTTCTGACACTATTGTTTTGAGCGGGATGATTTTTAATGATTTTTTATTTTTCAATATTTTAATGTACCATATAGTATGATACAGTACAATTATCGTGTATTGGTACCCTATATGATACAGGCACCGATACGCTAATTACAACATTGGAGTACACTACAAGACAAGCTACCTAAGCACTGGCCATAATTGGCTCGTTGTAAAACAACAATAACTAAGCCTTTTCCCATACTAGACGGGGACAACTACAAGGATTCTTTGTTTCCACACAGCCCTATCACAACAATAAGCTAGATCATTCTTTATTGTTTCTTTCCAACATTTTTGTGGTCGTCCTCTACCTCTTTTAATACTTTCAAAATCTAGTTTTTCATACCTTCTTAGAGGTTCTTTTTTTTATCTTTTTATATGTCCAAACCATCATTTTATCCTCCATTGGTGTCACTCCTAATTTGTTTCTAATAACCTCATTATGTATACGATCTTTCCTTATATAACCACTCATCTATCTCAACATCTTCATTTATGTAGCCCAATAATATTTACCTTTTAACTTTAATGTTATTTCTTATCACAAAGAATATCTGATGCTCCTCTCCATTTTAACCAACCTGCATTAATTCTATGCGTAACATCTCCATCAATTCTTCCATCACTCTAAAAAATTGACCCTAGGTATTTAAAACTTTCCTTTCGAAGAATGCAATGTGTGCCAATTTTAATTTTTATGTCTTTTGAAGTAACCAAATGATCAAACTTACATTCCATATATTTTGTCTTTGTCAAACTAAGTTGGAAGCCTTTACTTTCTAATGGTTTTCTCCATAGTTCCAATTTTCTATTAACTTTTTCTTTAGACTCCTCCACTAACACAATGTCATCTACAAATAACATTAGCCAAGATACTTCATCTTGAATATGCTTTGTTAACTCATCAATCACCATTATAAATAAGTATGGACTTAAAGTTGATCCTTGATGTAACCAAATATTTATTCCTTATGAGTCCTCACACATGTTTTTGCACCATCGTACATGTATCTTATATGGTTTATGTATGTCAGTTGGATACCTCTTTTTCTCAAGGTTCTCCAAAGAACATCTATTAGTACCCTATCATAAGCTTTTTATAGACCAATAAATATCATATGAAGTACTTTCTTTTTTGCTCTAAAATATTCCATAAGACGTCTCAAAAGGTGAATTGCTTTAACACTAGATATGTCTGGCATGAATCCAAATTGATTCTCTTTTGTACTCGATACTTATCTTAACCTACGTTCGATAATTCTTTTCCATAATTTCATAGTCTGACTCATTAACTTGATACCTCGATAATTCACAGTTCACACAATTCTAAATGTCCCCCTTGTTCTTGTATATGGGTATAAGTGTACTCGCTCTCCATTTCTCGGGCATCTTTTGGTTTCTCCATATTTCATTAAATAATCTTGTGAGCCAAGTTATTCCTGTCTCTCCTAAATTTTCCAAACTTCTATAGTCTCACTCATTAACTTGATACCTCGATAATTCACGGTTCACACAATTCTAAACATCTCCCTTATTCTTGTATATGGGTATAAGTGTACTCGCTCTCCATTCCTCAAGCATCTTTTGGTTTCTCCATACAACAACTAAGCCTTTTCCCATACTAGATGGGGTCGACTTCATGGATTCTTTGTTTCCAGAGTGCCCTACCATAATTTGTAGAATCCATGGTAGACAAGTCCAATAAAATTTTACGCTGGCTGTCGGAAACCTAACGTAACCCTCCTCCTTTATTTGGGCTTGGGACCAGCCATGCAAGGGTGATCCCTTACGTGGGCGGAGTTACTTTTGGTTTCTCCATATTTCATTAAATAATCTTGTGAGCCAAGTTATTCCGGTCTCTCCTAGGATTTTCCAAACTTCTATAGCAATATTGTTTGGTCTTACCGATTTACCACCCTTCATATGGTTAAGAGCCTCTTTGACTTCATTCTTTTGAATACGTCCGTAGAAATTGTGGTTTATATACTTTTTTTTATTTTGCTAACTCTCCTAAGTTAATACTAACATCTTTATTTTCATTAAAAAACTTATAAAAATAGTTTTTTCATCTATTTCTTTTATCATCATTTGCCACTACAATTTTTTCATCCTCATCTTTGATGCATCTAACATAATTAAGATCTTTAGTTTTCTTATCTCTAGCCCTAGATATCCTAAAAATATCTCTTTCACCCTCTTTTGAGTTGAGTTTTTATATAAATCCTCTCAAATTTTAGCTTTTGCTTCACTGATGGTCTTTTTCGCTTCCTTCTTTGCTTTCTTATAAGTCTCTAAAGTTTCGCTAGTTTTCTTAGCATAATGTAATTTGTAACATGCCCTCTTTGCCTTGATTTTATTTTGCACTACTTCACTCCACCACCAAGCTTCTTTTTGTGCCGGTACACCTCTCTTAGATATAGCTAACACATCTTTCACCACTTTCGTAATATGTATAGCCATATTGTTCCACATATCACAAGGTGTACCAACATAATTCCAAACATCTCCTTGGAGGACTTTCTGGTTAAATATACCTTCTTTCTCGCTTTTGAGGTTCCACCATTTAGTCTGAATAGCTCGATGCACTCTTTTCTTCTTTGTCTATTTTTTTATTTGTAGATCCATAACTAAAAGTCGATGTTGGGTGGTTAAGCTTTCTCCTGGAATTACCTTGCAATCTTTACAACACGCTCTATCTTTTTTTTTTATAAATAAAGTAATCAATTTGTGTTTGTGATAAGCCACTCTTATAAGTAATTAAATGTTCATCTCATTTTTTGAAGATTGTATTGACTATAAAGATATCAAATGCCATAAGAAAATTTAAAATCTCCCAAACTTCCTCATTTATATTCCCATAACCAAAGTTTTCATAAATACCTTGATATCCTAATGCCTCTTTACCGACATGTCCATTTAAGTCTCCTCCTAAACAAATCATCTCCCTTTGTGGAATCTTTTGAATCACCTTATCTAACTCTTCCCAAAAAAACCTTTTTAAACTATCTTCTAGTCCTACTTGGGGTACAAACTATTTTCAAAACCTCTGCTCCTAGCACCAATTTCAATGTCATGATTCTGTCTCCATATTGTTGTATGTCTACTACACTATCCTTTAAATCTTTATTTATGATAATACCAACTCCATTTCGAGCTTTTTCCTTTCCTCAGTACCATAAATTAAAACTTGTATCCTCAATCTCCTTTGCTTTTTCTCAAACCCACTTTGTCTCTTGTAAAGATAGGATATGAATTTTTTTCGAAATAATAGTATCTACCACCTCTATTAGCTTATCGGACAATATTTTAATATTCCAAGAACCAATATGAATCTTATTATCTAGGACTAACTTCCTTAACCCCGCATACGTCCATACTCAAAATGTGGATACCCTTTACGTAATTTATTCACTACATTCGGGCATCAATGTAGCGGGATTAACTTCTTTACCCACATGTCCATGATGTAAAAACCCTCTTTACAATTGATTCACTACATGTGGGCGAAACTGTAGATGCCATTGCTTACTTTTCACTTCATTCGGGCTCTACAGTGCGTCATTAAGAGTGGACACCCCAATGCAATGCTCATAATTTGTATAAACTATGGTATAAAAATCTGACAAAGTTTTACACATGCTATCAAAAGCCTAACACAACACTCCTCCTTTATTCGGGCTTGGGACAAGCCATGCAAGGTTGATCCCTTACATGAGCGGAGTTGGTTGACTCGATTTAAAAGCAGCTTTAATTTCTTCGTATAGCTAACAAGCCAAGCCTGGTGCATATTAAGCCTGAGGAAAGCTCTAGCAAGCCTATTAAATAATCAATATATAAGCCAGTCTCAAGTAATTTGGTTAGGCTGGTATTAAGGTGGAATAAATGCACGCCAACGTGACTAGAAAGATCAGGGATATGAAAAATAACCATAACAAAAGGTTCATTTTGAGGCTGAATAACTGAACAGGCTTACTTAGCTTTAGTCAAACTTAAAATGCAAAAAGATAGCTTGGATCTTGAATAGTTTAAGTTTCATCTAAGTTCAGGCCCTCATATAAGGGTTAACTGTAAATATGTAGCATCATTACCTCAAACACACGACTAACGCCAAAGTCAGCAATCTTCACCCTACCACTGCTTGTGACCAACAAATTTTCTGGTTTGATGTCCCCATGTACAATGTTCTGCAAAGTTAAATTGACATCTAATTCAGAACCATATGGGATGGTCTAAATACAAAAAGGAGATAAGATGAAATCAAATAATCTAAACGTATGTACATGAGAAACATAATTATGAAATTATTGCATGATATTTCTATTCGGTGGAACCTTTTTTACGAAGTAAACAATGAAAAGATGGAGCTTTTCTTTGCGAGTCAGGGACACATTGGATTAACCATAGCCAAGAAAGAACACAAGGATAACCACCATTACACTCATGAAATATTTTTTCTCAAAAGTGTCGGCCTTAATTATATACCATGCTTGACAATCTCCAGAAACTTGATATAAAGTATTTAAACATTTGCTCGAACATATTCTTTTTACATAAGAGTACAGAAAACAATTAAAGATTCTTGTTCTGTTGAAACTAAACTAGAATCATCACCAACAAAAAAAAAGCATTTCTGCTCGTGTGAGAAGTAGCACATAAACAATGTTAGAACACTTGGCTTAAAAGGTCAAACTATAGCACCTAAGCATTTCTCAAAATCATGATTATTTTGTATGTTATCAATATCGAAACATTATCCGGTAAGCTAATGGAGGTGGTAGATACTATGATTCAGAGAAAGATTCATATTCTATGTTTACAAGAGATAAAGTGGGTTGGAAAAAAAGCAAAGGAGATAGAGGATACAAGTTTTAAATTATGGTACTGTGGTAAGGAAAAGGCTCGAAACGGAATTGGTATTATCATAAATAAAGATTTAAATGATAGTATAGTAGACATACAACGATATGGTGACCGAATCATGACGTTGAAATTAGTGTTAGGAGCAGAGGTTTTGAATATAATTTGTGCTTACGCACCCCAAGTAGGACTAAAAGATAGTATAAAGACAGCTTTTTGGGAAGAGTTAGATAAGGTGATTCAAAGGATTTCACAAAGAAAGATGATTTGTTTAGGAGGAGACTTAAATGAACACGTCGGTAAAGAGGCATTAGGATATCAAAGTATTCATGGAAACTTTGGTTTTGGAGATATAAATGAGGAAGGTAGGGAGACTTTAAATTTTGCTATGACATTTTATCTCTTTATCATCCGGGCTTGAAACAATAAAGAACGATCTAGCTTATTGGGAGTTACCTGCTAACATGACACAAGATAGGGATATGTGGAAACAAAGAATCCATGTAGCCGACCCCGTCTAGTATGGGAAAAGGCTTAGTTGTTGTTGTTGATGTATTTGATCTCTTTATCATCAATACAATCTTCAAAAAACGAGGTGAACATTTAATTATTTATAAGAGTGGCTTATCACAAACACAAATTGATTACTTTATTTATAGAAAAAAAGATAGAGCGTGTTGTAAAGATTGCAAGGTAATTCTAGGAGAAAGCTTAACCACCCAACATCGACTTTTAGTTATGGATTTACAAATTAAAAAAATGGATAAAGAAGAAAAGAGTGCATCGAGCTATTCAGACTAAATGGTGGAAGTAGAACCTCAAAAGCGAGCAAGAAGATATAATTAAACAGAAAGTCCTTCAAGGAGATATTTGGAATTATGTTGGTACACCTTGTGATATGTGGAACAATATCGCTATACATATTAAGAAAGTGGTGAAAGATGTGTTAGATATATCTAAGGGAGGTGTACCGGTACAAAAAGAAGCTTGGTGGTGGAGTAAAGTAGTGCAAAATAAAATCAAGGCAAAGAGAGCATGTTACAAATTACATTACAACAACAACAACAACTAAGCCTTTTCCCATACTAGACGGGGTCGGCTACATGGATTCTTTGTTTCCACAGATCCCTATCGTGTGCCATGTTAGCAGTTAACTCCCAATAAGCTAGATCATTTTTTATTGTTTCTTTCCAACACTTTTGTGGTCGTCCTCTACCTCTTTTAATACTTTCCAAATTTAGTTTTTCTAACCTTCTTACAGGTTCTTCTTTTGATCTTCTTTCTATATGTCCAAACGATCTTAAACGATGTTCTCTCATTTTATCCTCTATTGGTGCCACTCCTAATTTGTTTCTAATAACCTCATTATGTATATGGTCCTTTCTTGTATGACCACTCATCCATCTCAACATCTTCATTTCTGTCACAGACATCTTTTGTACATGTTGATGATTAACTGCCCAACACTGAGAACCATAAAACAGGGCAGGCCTAATTGCTGCTCTATAATATTTACCTTTTAATTTTAATGGTATCTTCTTATCACAAAGAATACCTGATGCTCCTCTCTATTTTAACTAACCAGCATTAATTCTATGTGTAACATCTCCATCAATTCTTCATCACTTTGAAAAATTGACCCTAGGTATTTAAAACATTCCTTTTGGGGAATGCAATGTGTGCCAATTTTAATTTCTATGTCCTCTAAAGTAGCCAAATGATCAAACTTACATTCCATATATTTTGTCTTTGTTCTACTAAGTCGGAGGCCTTTGCTTTCTAATGTTTCTCTCCATAGTTCCAATTTTCTATTAACTTTTTCCTTAGACTCCTCCACTAATACAATGTCATCTGCAAATAACATACACCAAGGTACTTCATCTTGAATATGTTTTGTTAACTCATCCATCACCATTATAAATAAGTATGGACTTAAAGTTGATCCTTGATGTAACCCAATATTAACTTCAAAGAAGTCTGTCATTCCTTCACGAGTCCTCACACATGTTTTTGCACCATCAATGTCTCTTATAAGGTTAATATCTGTCAATGGGATACCTCTTTTTTCCAAAGTTCTCCAAAGAACCTCCCTCGGTACCCTATCATAAGCTTTTTCTAGATCAATAAATATCATGTGAAGGTCTTTCTTTTTGCTCTAAAATGTTCCATAAGACGTCTCCAAAGGTGAATCGGTTCAATAGTACATCTGCCTCGCATAAATCCAAATTGGTTCTCTGTTGTACTTGATACTTGTCTTAACCTACGTTCGATAATTCTTTCCCATAATTTCATAGTATGACTCATTAACTTGATACCTCGATAATTCGCACAATTTTGAATGTCTCCCTTGTTCTTATTTATGGGTATAAGTGTACTTTCTCCATTCCTCAGGCATCTTTTGGTTTTTCCATATTTCATTAAATAGTCTTATGAGCCAAGTGATTCCTATTTCTCTTAATCTTTTCCAAACTTCTATAGGAATATTATATGGTCCTACCGATTTACCACTCTTCATATGTTTAAGAGCCTCTTTGACTTCATTCTTTTGAATATGTCGGTATAAATTGTGGTTTATATACTTTTCTGACTTGGCTAAATCTCCTAAACTAATACTAACATCTTTATTTTCATTAAAAAGATTATAAAAATAGTTTTTCCATCTATTTCTTATATCATCATTTGCCACTAGAATTTTTTCATCCTCGTCTTTTATGCATCTAACATAATTAAGATCTTTAATTTTCTTATCTCTAGCCCTAGCTATCCTAAAAATATCTCTTTCACCCTCTTTTGAGTTGAGTTTTTTATATAAGTCATCCCAAATCTTAGCTTTTGCTTCACTAACGGCCTTTTTCGCTTCCTTCTTTGCTTTCTTATAAGCTTCTAAAGTTTCACTAGTTTTCTTAGCATAATGTAATTTGTAACATGCCCTCTTTGCCTTGATTTTATTTTGCACTACTTCACTCCACCACCAAGCTTCTTTTTGTGCCGGTACACCTCCCTTAGATACCCCTAACACATCTTTCGCCACTTTCCTAATATGTATAGCCATATTGTTTCACATATCACACGGTGTGCCAACTTATCCAAACATCTCCTTGAAGGACTTTCTGTTTAAATATATCTTCTTTCTCACTTTTGAGGTTCCACCATTTAGTCTGAATAGCTCGATGCACTCTTTTCTTCTTTGTCCATTTTTTTATTTGTAAATCCATACTAAAAGTCGATGTTGGGTGGTTAAGCTTTCTCCTGGAATTACCTTACAATCTTTACAACATGCTCTATCTTTTTTTCTATAAATAAAGTAATCAATTTGTGTTTGTGATAAGCCACTCTTATAAGTAATTAAATGTTCATCTCGTTTTTTGAAGATTGTATTGACTATAAAGAGATCAAATGACATAGCAAAATTTAAAATATCCCTACCTTCCACGTTTATATCCCCAAAACCAAAGTTTCCATGAATCCCTTGATATCCTAATGCCTCTTTACCGACATGTCCATTTAAATCTCCTCCTAAACAAATCATCTCCCTTTGTGGAATCTTTTGAAACACCTTATGTAACTCTTTCCAAAAAACTGTCTTTATACTATCTTCTAGTCCTACTTGGGGTGCGTAAGCACAAACTATATTCAAAACCTCTACTCCTAACACTAATTTCAATGTCATGATTCGGTCACCATATTGTTGTATGTCTACTACACTCTCCTTTAAATCTTTATTTATGATAATACCAACTCCGTTTCGAGCCTTTTCTTTACCTGAGTACCATAATTTAAAACCTGTATCCTCTATCTCCTTAGATTTTTTTCCAACCCATTTTGTCTCTTGTAAACATAGAATATGAATCTTTCTTCGAATCATAGTATCTACCACCTCCATTAGCTTACCCGATAATGTTCCGATATTCAAAGAACCAATACGAATCTTATTATCTAGGACTAGCTTCCTTACCCCCCGCATCCATCCATAATCAAAATGCGGAGACCCTCTTTGCAAATTTTTCACTACATTCGGGCGACAATGTAGCGGGACTAACTTCTTTACCCACACCCGTCCATGATGTGGGAACCCTCTCTGCAATTGATTCACTACATTCGGGAAAAAATGTAGTGGCTCTTGCTTACTTCTTACTGCATTCGGACTCTGCAGCACGTCGCTAGGCGAGGACGCCCCAAAGCAATGCTCATAATTTTTGTAATCCATGTTGTAAAAATCCGACGAAGTTTTATGCTGGTTGTCGGAAACCTAACACAACCCTCCTCTTTTATCCGGGCTTGGGACCAGCAATGCAAGGGTGATCCCTTACATGGGCGGAGTTATGTTTCACTAGTTTTCTTAGCATAATGTAATGTTACAAATTACATTATGCTAAGAAAACTAGTGAAACTTTAGAGGCTTATAAGAAAGCAAAGAAGGAATCGAAAAAGACTGTCAGTGAAGCAAAAGCTAAAATTTGAGAGGATTTATATAAAAAAGCTCAACTCAAAAGAGGGTGAAAAGATATTTTTAGGATATCTAGGGCTAGAGATAAGAAAACTAAAAATCTTAATTATGTTAGATACATCGAAGATGAGGATGAAAAAATTCTAATGGCAAATGATGATATAAGAAATAGATGACAAAACCATTTTTATAAGTTTTTTAATGAAAATAAAGATGTTAGTATTAACTTAGGAGAGTTAGCAAAATAAAAAAAAGTATATAAACCACAATTTCTACGGATGTATTCAAAAGAATAAAGTCAAAGAGGCTCTTAAACATATGAAGGGTGGTAAATCGGCAGGAACAGACAATATTCCTATAGAAGTTTGGAAAATATTAGGAGAAATAGGAATCACTTGGCTCACAAGACTATTTAATGAAATATGGAGAAACCAAAAGATGATCGAGGAATGGAGAGTGAGTACAATCATACTCATATATAAGAACAAGGGAAACATTCAGAATTGTGCGAATTATCGAGGTATCAAGTTAATGAGCCATACTATGAAATTCTAGGAAAGAATTATCAAACGTAGGTTAAGCAAAGTATCAAGTACAATAGAACCAATTTAGATTCATGCCAAGCAGATCTACTCTTGAAGTGATTCACCTGTTAAGACATCTTATGGAGCATTTTAGAGCAAAAAAAAAGACCTTCACATGATATTTATTGGTCTATAAAAAACTTATGATATGGTATCGAGGGAGGTTCTTTGGATAACCTTGGAAAAAAGAGGTATCCCATTGACATACATTAACCTTATAAGAGACATGTACGATGGTGCAAAAACATGTGTGAGGACTCATGAAGGAATGACAAACTTCTTTGAAGTTAATATTTAGTTACATTAAGGATCAACTTTAAGTCCATATTTATAATGGTGATTGATGAGTTAACAAAACATATTCAAGATGAAGTACCTTGGTGTATGTTATTTGCACATGACATTGTGTTAGTGGAGGAGTCTAAGGAAAAAGTTAATAGAAAATTAGAACTATGGAGACAAACATTAGAAAGCAAAGGCCTCCGACTTAGTAGAACAAAGACATAATATATGGAATGTATGTTTGATCATTTGGCTACTTCAGAGGACATATAAATTAAAATTGGCACACATTGCATTCCCCAAAAGGAAAGTTTTAAATACCTAGGGTCAATTTTTCAAAGTGATGGAAGAATTGATGGAGATGTTACGCATAGAATTAATGCTGGTTGGTTAAAATGGAGAGGAGCATGAGGTATTCTTTGTGATAAGAAGATACCATTAAAATTAAAAGGTAAATATTATAGAGCAGCAATTAGGCCTGCCATGTTTTATGGTTCTGAGTGTTGGGCAGTTAATCATCAACACGTACAAAAGATGTCTGTGACAGAAATAAAGATGTTGAGATGGATGAGTGATCATACAAGAAAAGACCGTATACATAATGAGGTTATTAGAAACAAATTAGGAGTGGCACCAATAGAGGATAAAATGAGAGAATATCATTTAAGATGGTTTGGACATATAGAAAGAAGATCAAAAGAAGAACTGTGAGAAGGTATGAAAAACTAAATTTGGAAAGTATTAAAAGAGGTAGAAAACGACCACAAAAGTGTTGGAAAGAAACAATAAAGAATGATTTAGCTTATTGTGAGTTAACTACTAACATGGCACGTGATAGGGCTCTGTGGAAACAAAGAATCCATGTAGCTGACCCCATCTAGTATGGGAAAAGGCTTAGTTGTTGTTGTATCAATAGCACGCTATAGCGACCACTATAGCAAATTAGTGGCCACATGGCTACTAATTCACTTATGGTTTAGTGGTTGTCCTTCGGGACTGCTAATAGCAGACTGCTACGTGATCCACTATATCAGGAATGGCGTACATCCATTCGATCGACCCGATCGAATGGATATGGATCGACATGATGACACGACCCAATTCCTAAAAACCTAATAAACGACGATTCTCCTCCTCCCTCTCGTGCGTTTGATTCTCGTCTCCTTGGTTGCCCTTCTCGTGCGTTCAGTTCTCGTCTCCCTGATGTTGCCGCTACCACCACCATCGCCCATCATCGCTCAAGGTAACTCCCCTTCTTTTTACCTCTCTCTGTCTATGCCCCTCCCTCAATACCCCCTTCTTTTTTCTTTACCTCTCTCTCTGCCCCCCTCCTTACTTTGCATCTCTCTCTGGCTCTGTGTCTCTCTCTCTATCCCCTCCCTTTCTCTTTACCTCTCTCTCTCTCTCCCCCTCTTATGCTTTGCGTCTCTCAGTCACGACCCCTCCTTCTCTACCCATCCCTTTCTCTTTATCTCTCTACCCCCCTCCTTTGCTATGCATCTCTCTCGCTCTGCATCTCTATCTCTACCCCCTCCCTTTCTCTTTATCTCTCTCTGCCCCGTCCCGTGCTCTGCGTCTCTCTCTTACAAAACGATTACTCATGCATACAAGGTAAAGTTCGATATACCTTGTTTAGGGAATTTTGATAAACAAAGTTATATCGAATGACGTCTGTTAGTAGTGTGAAGTGAGGTAGATAAGGTCCATGCATCCATTTTTATAAAATTTCAGTTTGTTTTGACATTTTTCTTAGTAGTTAAGTATTTATTTTGATTTTTTATAGTGAGTATGAAATCATCATCAAGTGCAGCCGCTTTATGTTCAAGTGACAGTGGTAGTTGTGGTACTGGCACTAGTAGTACAATTCGGTTTTCTAATCCACGTGCAAATAGACCCCCAACTTCTAAGGATCCAGGATGGAATTTAGGGCTGACAAAATCTAGGATGGATAATATGTGAGTATTTTGCACATTATGCAGCCATGTTTCTACTAGTGGAATAACATTATGTTTCTACCACTAGTAATACATTTATGCTTTTGTTTTCTAATTTAAGGTTAACAATTCAATATACATATGTCACATGAAATTTATTGTTTGTTTTCTTAGAAGTGAGAAGTAGAATTCGTATATTTAGTTTGATTTATATTTATTAAAGACGTGGTTGTGTTTCTTGATGTTTCTTAGAAATTAGAGAATCCATTATATATAATTTTTTAATTGTAAATAAAAGTGTACCGCCAAATCCGCTATATCAGGGTCGACAACTAACAACCCGCCAACCTCTATTGATAACATAGTAATGTTTTCAATAATGACATGAGGAAAGTTTTTCACTTTCAAATGTTGTACTCAACTACACTAGATGGCATACGAGTTTCATTCTTCCCAGGATAAATAAACCACCAACATGCTCCCTTTGATGGATCTATTGCTCAGTTATTGCAGGCAACATAAAATGCAAAGAAATACGTCCAGTCTTCTTTTTGGCGATCAATAAATTGGGTGAAGAATATATAACTCTTGTCACAAGTTCCCAACACAAGGACATGTAACCCTTCAAAATTTGAAGCCTTTTCATACTGTCATCACCAGAACAAAATAAGCATCCATCCAATAAATATCTTAAATCAGACATATTTCTAGAACTTTCAAATATCTTCTCCAAAATATGGTTGATTCTAATATAGTTATTTGCAAGAAATCCAATAGTTTCTTCAAAAGATAATACACATGCTGCACGCATCCATAACCATCCAAGAAGGATTCTCAAACTCTACGATGAACAACATTTCACAAACATCTATATGCAATAACCAACTGATCAACATCCCTCCAAATCTGAACTACAAGTATTTCAAGGAATTCAAGTGGAGAGTTGAAAATGTACAAAAGGTTTGGTGGATGTGGATCCAAGCTACGTTGAGATGTATATGACATCTGAAGGATGCAGATGTTAATATTGTAAAAAAATCACCATCCCTACAATGCAGTTTGATGAAACAAAATTCAAAGTATGCCGAGGGTGTAGGAGGATATGAGATGAACGTACACAATCAACAATGAGTTTTAAGAGCTAGTGAGGGTCCTAAATGTTACAAGAAAAAGAAAAGGAAAATCCTTACGTTTAAAAGCCACTTCTTGACATTAACTAGCTCACAACTAACAAACTTTCTGTGAAATTAACTTTTCAACTCATTGAGGATTTAAATCCAGGAGCATGGCCTAATCTGTTCTTACAACCAAAAAGGAAAGCTGCAACACGAACAATGTCTTCAACAAAGTTAATCTATCCTTCCACAAGAAAAAGTGTTAATAGAAAACAAATCTCTCATGTTTGAAAACTAATAAAGCGTAGAAAATTTACCCAAAAAAGGAATAAACAAATGGTAGGAATATTTTGCATGTGCTTCGTACCACCATATTACGCGATGAATTTCCCTTAATATTGAAATAGTACAACTACGGTGTCCAATCAAGAGTTCCATATACATTGCAAGTGATGGCAACCAACATAGCATCTCATTAGCTTATGGCTATCACGAATGTAGTTCACGTGTCTTGGCACTACATACTACCAATCACATAAAAGTGTGCTGGAAAATTTTCTCAAAGGTATGAGACAAATCTGTAGGTTGTCCAGAAGTTAGCTTTCAGGGAAATAATGATGCATCATATGCATTATAATCACAAGATTCTATTTCAATAATTTAATTACAATAAAAAAAACTTTAATGTAAACAATAGAACTCACATGAGCATGGAGATAAATGAGCCCTGCAACAATATCTCTAAAGTACTTCCTTGCAGTAAACTCCTCCATTCCACCAGGTGGACCAGAACCCTCACATATACAATCTCCTTCTACATACTCAAGAACTACATTGAAGAAAACAGCAAATTCCAAGGATGTAAACAGAATACCAGGAAGATTTCCTCTAACCATCACAGGAGGAGGAAAAGATTATCAAGTAAAGAAAGAAATAATCAAGAGCTAAAACCAAGGAAAAGACCCTATTGAAGGATCATTCTAAGTGGTACCCATATAGAAGTGATCTTGGTCTGGGTCATCAATCACCTCAATGAGATTAACAATATTGGGATGTTCCACCATTTTCATGATTGAAACCTGAAGCAAGGAACAAGCACTAATGAGAATCTCTCACCAAGTTATTTGACTATCATTAATTCACATGCCGAGGGATTTTCCATGAGGAGGGATACCAGACTCTTTTTACATCCAAAATGCAGAAATATCTTACACACTTTACAAAACTTGGTACACCCTTTTACCAAGTTCATTAACCATCACTAGAGGGGGTTTTGTACATTTTACTCCTCTATACCCTTCCTTTGCCTTCTAGGACTTCATGATACCATAAAAAAGAATTGCTTTGTTCTTTTGCCTTCTAAAGCATTATAATATCATGAAAAGAACAGTATATTTCCTCCAACATTTTTGGTTTTGTCATCTATCCACGCCAAAAACTTCAAGGATATGCTTAAAAGAAAAAAGGCAACCATCTTTGGTGCAATATTCCTGTTAAGCTAAATGCATTGACAAGCTCTAAGAAACTCCGCACAAAAGTATTGACAATTGAAAGGAACATATCATATGCAATTAACCATGAACCAATACTAAAGAGAAATCGATGAGCACAGACCTCCCTCAACACGTCAGTCATAGCAGTTTCAGAGGGCGCCACTCGCAACTTCAATAAGCGGGCCTTGTAGAAGGTCTGCCATGACAATAAGATGTCAATTGCAACAGACAAGTGATGAAACACTATTCCAAATGATATAGTTAAATATCTGGATGATTTCTTATAAAGTTGCATCACTACGAAACATAACAGGTTTCCTAACTAAAGAGAGTATAAAAGAAAAGGTTCTAGTTGCTTGAGACTCTAATGCTGAACCATAAAATAAAATATCAATAAATGCAATTATATTATAATTAACACCATATGTAGGAAAATTACCTTAACAGCATATTGCTTCCCATCATTAATGCTTTGGTATAAAACCTACTAAACAGCATATACATGTAAGGAAACTATTCCTTTCTTTAAACAAGTTATATAACAACATAACATGTAAGACATTACCACTTTGCATAAGTTCCCTACACGTAGTGTCCGCCCTCGAACATACTCATTGATCATCTTTCTACCGTTATCATCCTACAACCATGAATATAAGCGCAACCCAAATCAATTACCAAATGTGCCAAAGAACAAAAAATGCCAGATTTGATAATCCTTAAAAGAAGAGAAAGGAAAATGATGTCTTCTCAATGTTTTCAAAGAGACACCAGCCACTGATAAGTAATTGCAGCCAGCAATTATTGCATGATGATACCGAGATGCCTAACTTCTCACCATATTCAATTGATAATTGGAGCCAACCCGTTAGTTGAAACCAAGAAACTTCTAGTGTATGCGTATCATGGTATGATGAACGGAGATAACAAATAACATAAGAGGATGAATGCAAACATCACAGACCCAAAAGATAACCATCTTTTGATCAGCTGAGTCGTACCAAAATCTATTGTTACACTGCACTAACAGGTATATTAGCTAATTAACCTCTCAATATTGATCGTTTAGTTGCTATTTGGATTGCACTAACACTCGTTTAGCAAAATTAACCTGTCACTACTATGAGATACACTAGACCACTATTTCCGTGACAAACGCACTTGATCTCTAGAATCGCAAGTTCCACAATTCTTCGTGAACACACCACAATCATGCAATTATTGGGAACAAAATCAAAAATTGCATTTGAAACGATACAAACAAATGGAAAACAAACACAACTAAGGAATAAAGAGCAATTCTTTCTCTAAAAGAGAAGCACTCGTACCTTGTCCGATATGAGATGGCGGGTTTCCTTTACAGGAGTCACCCTGCAAATTGGCCGCGATTTGATTACCCGCTGGTGGCGCTCGACGGCATCACTGGGAAACGGGGACCCGTCCGTCAGAGAAAACTCATCCGGAGCGCCGTGAAACGACCTCACCAACTTTATGGGTTCCAGAAGGAACCCCAAACAACCACAGCAACCCATCCCTTTCCCGCGCCCTAAACTTCCCCAATTTCCCATTCAAAACCCACCTTCATAAAGAGAAAAAGGAAGAGAAAACAACCCACAAGCAATCGATTCAAGCACGAACCTGCCTTTTACCTTGTCACTTTATCGAAATAAAGGGAAAAGAGGAACCATCTTCCCTAAACAACAAAAGAGAGATCCAGATGATCAAGAGAGAGAGAGAGAGAGAGAGAGAGAGAGAGAGAGAGACTCCGAACGAGTCCTCTGGTGCAAGGCGAAACGACGACGAGGGGCGCAAATGTCACAGAGAGAGAGAGAGAGAGAGATTTATGACGATGGAGTTTGCATCACATAAATAAAAGGAGAGCCCATGATGCTGGGGTTAGAAAAGCGGCCTCGGCTATTGTTTCTTCATTAAACGTAATTTCTCGATTAAAAAGTTTTGTACATTTTATATAAATG
Source organism: Brasenia schreberi (assembly GCA_036023115.1). Lineage (NCBI taxonomy): Eukaryota > Viridiplantae > Streptophyta > Magnoliopsida > Nymphaeales > Cabombaceae > Brasenia > Brasenia schreberi. The sequence continues at coordinate 1,618,763 of JAYKKT010000054.1, read as the reverse complement.
TCTAAACTTATGGCTACATATGCACCAGCTTCTCTCTCTCTCTCTCTATATATATATATATATATATATATATATATATATATATATATATATAAGTTATTTTGATAAAAAATATTGTATAAGCTATGAGGAAAAATTATGAAAGTAATGTCATATCATCAAAGACAAAGGGTGAAGGGACCTCCTGTCACATCCTTTCTTTGGTTCTACTTTGTTGATGATGCACATAATTCCATGTGCCGAAGTACGTGACGGTGACCTTTATAAATATTAGTTTTAGTTTTAGTTTATTAATTTGTGGAAGTGGGTTCAAGATACTTTTATGGTAATTGAATGAACACTAAAATACTTGGTTTAACGGTTCGAAACCATCTCGGAACTGAACCAGACCGAAAACCGATCTGAACTGAAACCCATCAACCGAATCAAGAACCGTAACTGAACCCTTTGGTTTGGTTGGTTCCTCCTTACATGAACAGGAACTGGAACTGATAATATAAACTAGAATCGACAGTTTGAAACTGTCAGTTCTGGTTTCGGTTTTACAAAAGGTGAAACCGAAGCCGGTCGTGTGGTTCTCAATTCTGAGTTCCAGTTTGGAGTTCAGTAGGTTCCTGATTTGATTTGGTTTCGATTGGAAAAGCCGGGCCAGTTAAGATTCGCCCATGTTTAATCCCATGCCCCGGCTTTTTCAGATACATGATTGTATTTACAATGAGGCCTTTGGTCACTATTTTCCATAAGAAAGCGACCCACTCCTCAAAAGTAAAGAGTTGGCATGAGGATGAATATGTTAGAGAATGTACAATCCAATCTGGTAAATACTCAAACCCCATCCATGCTTAAACTTGCTTAAACATCTCAATTGTTTGATCTTCAAGATGAACGGTTGAGATAATAAAACAAATTATATTTAATGCACACACAAATAGTACTTTTGATTTAAATTTACATTAATCAAATGATAGAGATGTTTCAATAGATTTGAGTATGCAAAGTTTCAGCATTTATCACTACTCTTCCCTCTCTTTATAGAGAGAAAGAGACTTACCACGAGCATGGGTTATGGTGATTGATTTAGGAGTGTGCATTGCTTGATTTAGTTCAGCAACCAAACTGAATTAAATTGCTCATCTAATTGAACCAAAATATTTGGATCGGTCTGGCTATGTTTTTTTGAATAAGCTCCATGGCTGAATTTTATGTTTGAGCATATGACGTACAATATATATATATATATATATATATATATATATATATATATATATATATAGAGAGAGAGAGAGAGAGAGAGAGAGAGAGAGAAAGAGGGAGTTTTAATTTAATAACGGTGTTTGGTACATAATCTTGCACAAATATTTTCAATGTTCAATCTTTTGAGATGGAGATTTGAGTCAAATGTACTATTATACTTTTGTATTTACATCAAATGAATGTGACATTAAATGTAAAATGATTTAAATCTTCACCATCAATCTTAAAAATTAGACTGGTAGAGATATTTGTGTAAGATTATGCACCAAACACACACACACACACACACACACATATATATATATATATATATATATATATATATATATATATATATATATATATATATATATATATATATATATATATATTTGTATATGTATGTTATATATAATATTTGGTCTTTTTTTTAAATTTTCATAACATGAACCAATCCAAATTAACTGATTTTTTGAGTTTTCAAGACCAAAATTAACCAAAAAGAAAAACACTGGATCAAAATGAAATCCTTGGTAGATTCAGTTCGATTAATGGTTTTGACCAACGTGTGATACAGATCGAATAGCTGATGTGATGTAGATGACACCTCTGATCTTCTCCCCTCGATGAGCATTTCCCGCCTTGGTGATTTCTTTTGCGTACGTCTAATCTTTCCGTCTGTCCAAGTAGCTACTACTATTCACCGGAAGGAGAATGGATCATGGGCTTCCCCGGCCGTTTATACTCCGGCAACATTTTAGATCTTGATCCGATGGCTATTTTGAAAGGGCTTGAACTCGCATTGAAGCAGGGGGTCCGTAGCTTTCGCTGCGACTCCGACCCCCTAGATGCAGTTCAACTCATCATGGCTGATACAATGCAGGTGTGCTGACATTGTTTTAGAAATCAAAGCCATTAGAAACAGATGCTGGAATGTACAGATTCTCCATACCGTTCGCCACGATAATCAACACGTCAGATCTTTTTATCTAAGAGGGGAGCCTCCTTGGACGTTCAAACTGGTCACACCTTGTCGTTTATTAGGTTGGTTGTTTATACAAAAACATGAAAAGAAACAATGGAAAAAATGAAGAATGATATGACTTATGTTAAGTTAAAAATGAGAAATGATTGGATTTTATGGAAATAAAGATTCCATGACCCTATTTAATATGAGAAAAAGCTTTGTTTTTGTTATTGTATATCCATATAAATACACATAATCTTGTATAAGCTTTAATACTTTTGGGATTCTTTTGTATAGAAATGTATTTTTGGCCATCAAATATAAAAAGAAGAAATATATTGTACAGGCGGTATAGACATGACCAGTTTAACCAGCTCAACAGTTCCAATCAGAATTGAATGGGGTTAGGAATGGCAAAACTGTACCCGGAACCAAGACAAGCTGGTTTTCTGCTTTCACCTTCAACAAAACTGGAACCAGCTGTCCCATATATTTTCTTTAATGTTTTCCTTAAATTTCAAATTCCTTTTTCTAATTGGTTTTTCTCGGTTCTGGACAGTTTAGACATCAAACTGGAACCAACCCAGTCCCAGTTCAGTTCCGCTTCCTCGTTCCAAGAAAACGGAACTGCCCATGTCTAGGCGTGTATAATGCAGACGATATATATATATATATATATATATATATATATATATATATATATATATATATATATATATATATATATAGAGAGAGAGAGAGAGAGAGAGAGAGAGAGAGAGAGAGAAGGAAGGTGAGGTAGAGGGGAGGAGCAAACCAGCAATAATTTATGATTCAAAGAAGACCAAAACTATATTGTCCGTTTATAGCTAATAAGACACAAGATAAAGTACAGTGGTGATAAGAATCTATATGAACGTCTCACGAGGCAAGGTTTGATTTTCAATTTGGATTTAGTGAAATTCAGATCGAAGATGCTTTTTCACCGTGTAGAGTCAGTGGCGGATCTACATTGAGGCGAGGTGGAGTTGCTGTCCCATCTCAAATTCGGAACACCAAAGAAAAAGTTACAGGAGATGATTGAATCCATGGCCATTATGCATACTTTGCCTTACCTCAGATGGTCGAATAAGCCGTTGGCTCTACCCAACAGAAAATTCTAGATCCGCTACTGTATAGAGTGTTCCTTTCTTCATGAATTAGCAGCCATTTATAATTTACAATATTTTTTTTCTGGTACAAAAGGAGGCCAGCCGCCAGCCAAACACATGCCCTGAGCATCGAACTCATGACCTTGAACTTGTGAGTTGACCCCGTGGCTAGATGAGGTATCACTCATTGTGTTGATATTTTGAGAATGTTCCTAGTTAAATAACAACTTAGAAGAAGAATATTTACCTTTGAATCAATATATGGTAATTGAACTCATGCAACCAAAACCATGCACAGCAAACGATTACACTAGAGAGGTTTTTTTACAATGAGAGACCAGAGCCTAAGACACCCATGTGTGCAGCCTGTGGGAATCGAACTCACCACCTGCAAGGTGAGAGTAAGAGAGCCCTGAAAGGTGATCTAATGCTGTACATGCTAGCGAGAGTTACATATCTTTAGACATGGCTGGTTTGGAACAAGCCTTAAGGTTTGGCCAAGAACCGGTTGGGACCAGAACCAGTGAAGTGGTTCTAAACTGCCGGTTCTATATCTTTTTCTATGTTTTTCAAAATTTTAAAACTTTTTATGATTTGGGCCTTGTTTCAGGTGGTTTAGGATTCAACCCGAAACTGAAACCGAGTTAGCCAAATCCAGATTCAGTTTCGGTTCTTGGTTTCGGGAAAACTGAAACTGACTGTTTGGAACTACTCATTCCGATTTGCCTGAAACCGATTCTTTAAGGAACGAGTAGCTTATCCCATATTAGTAGGGTTGGCCATATAGATTCTTATAGTAGGGAGCTGACCAAATAGAAAATAATAAGAAACTCATTACAAACGTTGGATATTTGATATGAATGATTGAGTAATAAAACTTAAACCATAGTGCATTAAATGCAACCTCCAAAGTATATATTTTTTTAATTCAAATCTCTACCATTAATCTCACTTATCAAACGGTGAAAATAATTATGATTTTTATTTCGAGGGATTCCCTAAATCTGGATTCTCAACCAAACCTACCTTGAGGAGAGTTGGAGTGGCTGCTCCACCTAAAATTTAAAAATTGAATGGAAAAATTACAGAAGGTGATCTAATTGATAAGTACTCTACATAGTTTACCGTACCTTAAATAGTTGAATAGGCTATACACCCCATCCTACATAAAACTTTAGTTCCACCACTCTTATAAATTGTTGTTTTCCTGTTTTCGAATATTTGGAGATTTATTTTTTCCTTTGTCCCATTTCTTACTTGCGTTTAAAAAATACTTAAAGAACTCCACTATTCGATCGACAATTGAGATTCAAATTTTAAAAATAAAAAAATATTAGTGTAATAAATGTATTTATAAAAAGTATCAATATATATATATAACCATTTGCTTGTTTCTTAAGTTCTTGAGAGTTAATGTTTCGTCTATTCGCATTTCCATGAGAAAAATTTGGAAGATAAAACCACCCCGCCGGTGCCCGGTATCCAAATTCTAATAATTTTCCAGTCTTTTCGATGAGAAACCCTTAAACCAAATCATGCAATTTTGACTACTCGAAAAAGAAAATCACTTCGAAAATCCAAGCAATTAGGACTGAGGAAGGCTGGGCCCTCTTGTTTTAGCACGAGTCACGGCATGTTCCACCGGAATTTTCACACATAACTACATTTTTTGATTCATTATGATCATGAGGGTGACCATCCAACCACTTCCCTTACAGTCTTTCTTGACTCTGTACATTCATCGATTCGGCCGCACCTGTCACTGGTTCGAAATGCCGGCATTCGCGCAGAGAACTTTAGACCATTTCTTCCCTTCTCTTTTATTCTAAAGCGCGTTCACTATAGTTTAAATGCTCTCTTCTGCCATTAAAGCTAAGGATTGACGTTGAGTGCCAAGATGATTGACGACTCATATTAAAGGTTTCAGAAGAATTTCTACTGCCTTTTGCCTGCATTAACAATGAGATAAAGTGATCAAATGCACCATGATTATTGGTGTTGAAGGAACTTTAGACCATTTCTTCCCTTCTCTTTTATTCTAAAGCGCGTTCACTATAGTTTAAATGCTCTCTTCTGCCATTAAAGCTAAGGATTGACGTTGAGTGCCAATATGATTGGATACGACTCATATTAAAGGTTTCAGAAGAATTTCTACTGCCTTTTGCCTGCATTAACAATGAGATAAAGTGATCAAATGCACCATGACTATGGGTGTTGAAGGAACTGCTGGAACCGAATGGTTTGGTTCGGTTTTAGATATCAAACAGTCTGGTTCAGTTCAATTAGAACAAGAAAATTATTAGGCTGTTCGCTTCATGATTCAAGTGCTGTTACAAATCATGAGAACCGAACCAAACCTTGAAAACAAAAGAAATTTTAATACCCCATTGAATAGGGAGGTGAAGTGAGAGGATCCATGACATCTATAAATAAGGTATTTTAGTACAGTATTCAGCTATTCGAGTGAGGGGATACGTGACATCTATAAAATGGCTCATAATTGTTTGAACAAAGCATACCTTTCTTGGTCTTTTGTCTAAGATCAAGTTTAGTATTTGCTCTTATCAGATTAATATATGACACATGGTTATTTTTTCGAGCTTAATCTTTAATTAAACCTTAAATAAGTAGTCCTGTAGTTCAGAACTGAAATCGAAATCCTCGGTTTGGTTCGGTTCCGATCATGCCACAGTTTTGTTAGATCTTAAAATACGCGGTAAGTATCGGTTTGATTCGAGGTTGAGACTATAACCAAACCAAACTGAACAGCGAACTCCCCTAATCATCACAACATAGAAAAGCTCAGCACTAACTCTCCATTTCAACAATGAAGGGAAGATGCGGATGAGCGTTTGCTGCTGCAATGCATTTCTGCTGAGTGGTGGCTTGTAGTTGAGGCTGGTAAACGAGCCGAACGAACAGAACACGGGTTGTTCATGGCTTGTTCGTCGACTCAAAGTGTTGTTGATGACTCGTATGTAAGTCTGAAAGGAGTTTCTACTGCTTTATGCCTGGCATAAACAATGAGATTACTTGATCCAAGCGCACCATGAAAGCAGAGGAAAGATGTCCACTGAGACTCATTTTCAACTAAAGCTTCATATCCTTTTGGTGATAAACAGATAAATCTGTATGAACAGTAAATGAGAAAAATCACTGGTGTTCGTCAAAGGTGTGGTGACTAAGTGTCTTCCTTTAATTGAAAAGATCAAAACCTAGACCAGTGGTCGACCTAGAAAATTTTTCTAGAGAGCCGAAGTTCAATTGGGTGAAATTTCAGTGAGGTGGTCTATATTACAACAACAACTAAGCCTTTTCCTATACTAGATGGGGTCAGCTACATAGATTCTTTGTTTCCACAGATCTCTATCGTGTGCCATGTTAGCAGTTAACTCACAATAAGCATCATTCTTTATTGTTTCTTTCCAACACTTTTGTGGTCGTCCTCTAGCTCTTTTAATACTTTACAAATTTAGTTTTTCATACCTTCTTAAAGGTTCTCTTTTGATCTTCTTTCTATATGTACAAACCATCTTAAATGATATTCTCTCATTTTATCCTCTATTGGTGCCACTCCTAATTTGTTTCTAATAACCTTATTATGTATACAGTCTTTTCTTGTATGACCACTCATCCATCTCAACATCTTCATTTCTGTCACAGACATCTTTTGTACATGTTGATGATGAGGTGGTCTATATTATTATTGAAAAAAAAATGGATTGCTAGTATCATCTTGGCTAGGCATTCGACTCATAACTTGAAAGTATTGAGTTTGATGCCCATGGTGTGCATCTGGCTTCGGCCTCCCTGTAGTACCTAAAAAAGTACTAAAGGGAGCACAACAAGCTTAGCCCACTTCGCTAGGGATTGACCCACATGTCGAAGGTCATGAGTTCGATACCTGGGTGTGCATCTGGCTTTAGCCTCTCCATTATATCAAAAAGGAAGAACAGCAAAATGGGAGCTTAACAAGTTAAACCAGCACGCTTGTACCTAGACATGGTCGGTTTGGGAACCGGGATCGTGTCAGTTTCAGTCTCGGTTTGGGTTATTTTACAGGCTCAAGTCTTAAACCGGTCAATATCATTAAAAAATTTAAAATTTTGAAAAGAAAAGTAAAAAATATAGAATCGGTGGTTTGAACCATCGGTTTCGATTCCAAACCTAATTCATGTTCCATAGAAGGTGAAACCAGAACCAAATTGGAGGTCCCAGTTTTGGTTCGAGCCTATTTCTGACCAAGTCCCGTTTTTAATTAGAACCGTCAGACCGGTCCCAAACCGGCCATGTCTACTTATACTCGATTTCATGTTGTTAGGTTGTAAATATGAATTTTTAATTGGTCCATACCTTCTTCTTCTTTTATCACAAGAGGAGGCCGAAGCCTAACACATGCACCCTCTGAGAGTCGAACTCCCCATCAATTGGTTCATACTTTATTCATTCGTTATTGTTTATAACTAGCAATTGACGGCATTAGAACGCTCATTAGGTAACAAAAGTATTGGGGTGTCTCTTTCATAGTTTCTGTCATCAACCTTTTGGGCCGCTGCCTTGCATGGTGTGAAAGAGAAGACTGCGACTTAGAATCTTAAACCATGTAATTAAATGAATTGCATGTTATATTGCTGACCAGCAAGCTGAGGAATCGGCTATATGAAGCCCAGACCTGTGGTTCTGTTTCTTGCAAGGACTTGCTTGAGGTTTGTAAAAGAGAAGAAGAAGAAGATGATGATGATGATGAACATAAGTCTTCACATCACTTTCTTCTTCCTTCTTGGGCTGGTCTCAGTTGCGAACGCACAGCTGAGCACGACCTTCTACCAGACGACATGCCCGAACGTGACGGGCGTTGTAGGCTCGATAGTGCAACAAGCAATGCAGTCAGATCCACGAATTGGAGCCAGCCTCATTAGGCTTCATTTCCATGACTGTTTTGTTCAAGTAAGTTTGATATCTCTGTCATTGGCAATGGGATTGGTAATGAGCTGGATAAACCGATTCGCAGCTTGTTCGCCAACTTAAGTGCCCACTCATACTCGTCCTTTGATTTTTTAGGGGCTTGAGTTTAATTTTGAAGGTTGTGAGGGTATTTGAAAATTTATGAAAGACAATCTTTTTAGACTGATGCCACCAAAAACACAAGTCTGTTATGAGTAAGCGATCATAGTGGTGAGCAAGATCCAATCACCCTACATATGTATGTATTTATGTATATATTATATTATATATACATAGATATATACACAAACATACATATATGTATAAGTAGTGTTCGAGTTGGGCCAAGTCTTTGGTCAGTTGTGGGTTGGGGCATCTTATCACCATACCCAAACCCAAACCTGATTGGGTCGGGTACTCCCCGCCACGTTTGGATCGGGGCCCCATGGATTGGGTCAATATTACCTTCGAGACACAAATACATATATGTATATATATATATATATACATATATATATACATATATATATATACATATATATATACATATATATATATACATATATATACATATATATATACATATATATATATATATATATAGAGAGAGAGAGAGACGGAGAGTGAGAATTGCTCGGCTCTCATGCTTGGGTCGGGTACTCCCCGCCACGTTTGGATCGGGGCCCCATGGATTGGGTCAATATTACCTTCGAGACACAAATACATATATGTATATATATATATACATATATATATACATATATATATATATATACATATATATATATACATATATATATATATATATATATATATATATATAGAGAGAGAGAGAGAGAGAGAGAGAGACGGAGAGTGAGAATTGCTCGGCTCTCATGCTCGGACCGTTGGGTTGGAGATAACCGTCTAGATTAAAAAGCAAAAAATGAAAAAAAACTTTACTTGGTAGTTTTTACTTTTGTCCAAGAATAACTTTCAATTTTTTTTGCCTTTTCTATTTAGACCATCCCATTGTTTATTATATATGTATATATATGTACAATGATGTAGTTAGGTGAGTGTGTATGTTTTCATTGGTTAAGAATTTAAAGTTTACAACAAAGATTGCAGTAAAACACTCATGATGAACTTAAATGTGCAAGAATGTCCCTTCAGAGGAAATTATGCGTACAAGTCCAAATCCTTTGAAGTGACAAGAACATGCTAGTTTACAGTTCCTCTGGATTTCTACTCATCCTGATATGAGCTCCGATCACCTTAAATGACTAGAGAAGACAAGCCGCAATCAGGCTTCGTTATGCTTGCTGATTCTATTCTCTTTCAGGGTTGTGATGCATCGATCCTGCTAGACAACGCCGCGAACATCGCCAGCGAGAAGGACGCTCTGCCTAATGCCAATTCAGTGAGAGGTCTCGACGTGGTCGACAATATAAAGACTGCTTTGGAGAACCAGTGCAGAAGCATTGTATCATGTGCTGACATTCTTGCCATTGCTGCTCAAGTCTCTGTTTCTCTGGTACTGCCTTTGGTATCTATCCTATACACACACACACACACACACACACATATATATATATATATAATGTAAGACATGGCTGGTTTGATGGTTCCAACCAAAACAGAACCAGGCCAAGAACTGGTTGAAACTGAAACCGTTGAAACAAGAACTGGATCTAGAACTGTGGACAAAAAGTTTTCTTCCTGTTCCACCTTTCATGGAACCAGAATCGGCAGTTTCAAACCGTTGTTTCTAAATTTTCCTTTAAAAATGTAAATGTTTAATTTTTAGCTTTGAACTCAAACGAAACCACTCGGAACCGATGGTTCTGGAACCATTCTGAATCGGCTATGTCTTCCTCATGTTAATGCATCTAAACTTCATGTTTAGTCACTAATCTATGGTGCTGGTTTGTCAATGACACCGAACCGAAGCTTGACTTGATTCTTTAATGCAATGCAAAGGTATATACAGTACATCTGATAAATAACATGCATGAGTGCGTGTGTATATGTGTGTGTTTTGCACCTGATGCAGGCAGGAGGGCCATCCTGGGCAGTGCTGCTGGGCCGGAGAGATAGCACTACGGCCAATCAGAATGGTGCCAACACTGCCATCCCGGCGCCAACCGAAGCCCTCTCCAGCATCCAGACTAAATTCTCCAACGTCGGCCTTGACACCACCGACCTCGTCGCTCTATCTGGTGGGCTCGTGCACCTCTTTTTGATGCATACAATTTTTCTATTCACAAAAATAGATGGTTGACATTTAAACAGGCAGACGAGAAATTCAAAGTATCATCTTCAAATGTGTTGTCGCTTAAAGTAACGACTCAATTCAAATGTTTTTCGGTATCGACAAAAAGTATTGAAAGAAAACAATAAGACATCATTTTATCTTAAAGTTAAAAGTTTGATATTGTAATATAATGGAGCACAATGCTAACTTGGTTCAGGTTTTGGCTTCCTCAAAGATCAACCATGCCTTCTACCTAGACATGATCGGTTTCTAATTGGTCCTGCAGTTTCAATAGGAATCAGGCCAGCAACCAGTTGAACCCGAAACCGATGATCACTTGGTCCAGTTCTGGTTTCACCTTTTGTAAAACTGAAACTGGTACTGTCGGTTTTAAATCACTGGTTTCAGTATTTTTATAAAAAAATATATAAATTTTATAAATTTTAAAATAAAATTACCAGTTCGGAACAGTTCCAAACTCCAACTGGAACCGCACCGGAACCGGCCCCAATCGGTTCGGTTACGATTCCAGGTTCCAGAGGACATGTCTACTTCTACCTATTGAAAAACCAGCTTTTTTTTCTTATTAGAACGTTCGTAATTGTGACTTATCGGCCTGGTTTGATGTGTGTTGTCCAGGTGCGCATACGTTTGGGCGTGCACAGTGCAGATTCATCGTCAACCGTCTCTATAACTTCAGCGGAACCGGCATGCCAGACCCATCCCTTGACTCCAACTACTTGACTACTCTCA
>JAYKKT010000054.1:1380000-1602500 GCA_036023115.1 Brasenia schreberi | reverse complement strand
TGTATGTATATACGAGTTCATCATACCAGATTGCACATTGTAGCAGGACTGTCTCCTGCTTTACAGGAATTTCCTATCCTTCAGTTTCACTGTCCTCTTCTTTCTCTGTATTCGTGGCATCATTCTCATTCATTGGTGGAGACCAGAACATAGAACAAATCACCATGAGACCATGCTGCTGGCATGGTTCACATCTCCTTACATAATTGATGCAGTTGGATGCCTTAGAGAACTAAGAAGAAACATATTAAGTGGATGAGATGGGTTGATGTCATCGACAGACTTGCCCTTTTGGTGCTAACAGAGTACAACAAAAACTACTAAGCCTTTCCCATACTAGATGGGGTCAACTACATAGACTTTTTTGCTTCTATAGAGCTCGATTTTGTGCCATACTAATACTTAACAAAAGCGAGATCATTCTTATTGTTTCTTAACAATACATTTGTGGTCTTATTCTTCCTCTTTTAACGTTTTCACCATTTAGTTTCTTACACCGTCTTACCGGAGCTTCCTTTGGTCGCCTTTCGACATGTTCAAACGTTGTTCCCTCATTTTATCATTTATTGCTGTCACTCCTAATTTGTTTCTAATAACCTCATTAGGAATACAATCTTTTTTTGTGTGCCCACACATCCATCTTAGCATCATTTGTGCCATGGACATCTTTTGTAAATGTTGATGATAAACTACCCAACCCTCAAAACCACATAATATAGCGGGTCTAATTGTTGGCCTATGATATTTATCTTCAACTTTAATTGTATCTCCTTATCACATAAAATATCTGATGCGTTTCTCTATTTTAACTAACATGCAAATTCTATGTGTGACATCTCCGTCAATCTTCTTATCATTAATGTCAGGTTTGCCATACATGCACTTTTAGTGGTTCTCTCTTTTTTTTGTTGAACATATTGGTTGTTGCCGTTTCGTGTAGGATCAATTGCATCATTTGATTTTAGGTTTATGATGAAGCTCTTGTTATTTCTATTCATTTTCTATTTTTCGAGCATATACTCTTCCTATGACTCTTCTTGAAGCTTTGATTCTCTTAGTTAATTTGAAATGGGATTCCAATTGCAACGGGAGCTACATTAGCTTGCCTATTCACAAGTTGTATAAAGAATGTTAGTGAAAGTAGGTTCTTAGAGAGAATTTGATACAATTATGTGTAGTTATCGTAGCCATCGATTCTTGGCACAGCTTATCAAAAAGAAGAAAAAATAGAAGAAAATGCTTATGACCCAGAATCCTGAATATGATGAGTTGTCACCAAGATTTATTGGGTCGATTACTTCCAATGCATCTTGTGATATTCTTGTACCATTTATTAGAATATCCTCAACACAAAGACTGGAAAATAATTCTTAAAATCAGGCAGCCCAGGCTAAAGTGATCAACTTGAGGGAAGAGTTTCAATGCAAGAAGGGAAAAGAAGTTAGAATTTGAATACCTTGATAAGCGGAAGCATATCCTGTCAACCACCATTACATTACCAGGTTTCAGAAAGCATGCAAAATACGTTGTTAAGATTCTGGTGAAATCCCAACATTTTATGTTTCCTGAAATAAGATCCTTTCAGCTGCATCATGCAAACTTATCTGTGAAAAGAAAGTTTGGAAGTACAAAAGCGTTGAAGCTATTATTTAAATGTAAATCCGATCATGGTGCACATGGCTGAGGAAGGAACACTCTTATTTTCGCTATGTTAGATGTGGATAAATAGGATATCTTCGAAATTTTGTAACTTACGTGGTTAAGTTCTTGAAAATGGAGGCTGTGGAAAATGATGATTGAGGATATGTTGGGTTGTAGAAGAAATAGAGGACGTGGATTACTTCCTACAACAATTGGGAGTCCTTTTCTTTTGACTACTTTAGTCTTGTGAATCGCAATTCCGAATTGTCGGTTAGAGTTTATTAGTTGACTAGTTGCAGCAAATACACAATGGCATCTTGACCTTAAATGTGTCCATGGAGAAGTTGGCCATGTCTTTCTAACGCATGCTGACTATGGTCCTGCCTTTATGTTCAATGGGCCAGTAGTCTACTGTGGTTTGAGTTTCATCAAGTTCATCTGTTGTAACTGAGATTTGCTGTAGGCAACCACTACGCAAACTGGTCTTGTCGTGTGGATTCATGTAGATAATGGAAATATGAGATGGCGAAGATGCTAGTGAGCCCTACTTTCAGGAAGCCTGTCTCCCTGGACTTTGGTCTGGACATATAAGGATTTGACTTAATAAGAACAGGTAAATATTGGATCAAATCATCAAAATACAATAGAAAGCCTCATGACATACTCAAGAATCAAGCTGGAGTTCATAAAAGCACGACATGATATTTTCACATGTTAATCATCTACTTCCCTTTAAAAAAACTCCTACTATTTTATACATCATTGATGACCTATTGACATTGATATGCGTTTCAGTACAGGGAGTACAACAGAGAAATTTTGAAATTCATGAGCTTGGGAAGCACCCTCTCCCTCCCTCTCTCTCACACATGGAAAATCATTCCTGTATGCTTGATTAGTAATGTACAGTATTGTTACTAGTGTGTTGAGTACATTCTCCATATTAGGATAAAGGCTATATTCTACTTAATTTTGAGTATGTGCTATGGTTCCATTATTTCATTTTGCTATTTTTTCTGATCTTCTCATAGATTTGCTGCCTAGATTACTTTCCTCATGTACGTTTCAATATTCACACATGTAGGTGTCTTCAAACTTGCATGATAAGATGGCCCAGTGATATTCTTCCTGTTATAGCTTTCCCTCGTGGCTCTTTGTGGTTTCTTATTATGTAGTAACTTCTTTGCAAAATTGTTGTCAGGATCAACTTCTTTTTGGTTATTCTGCTTGAATAGTTCCATTTCGTACAAGCCATAAAAATTATTTATATAGCTATTGCTCATTGTTTCTATTCGAGGAACCCTTCTTGTGAAGTTTTTGAGCGGCCAAAAAGTGGTTGGTAATATATGAAGTGCTTCTTTTCACTATTAAGAATGATTGAAATTTCTCACTAGGCAAGTTTCTATTTGAACTCATGATACTATTTAAATATATTTTTCCTTGATTTGGTGCAACTACTATGCGTTCAGTTAGGCTTCTAACAACTAGCGTAAAATTTTGTTGGATTTATCTACTATGAATTCTACAAATTATGATCATTGCATTGGGTGTCTCCTCTTAGCGACGCATTACATAGTTCGAATGCAGCCAAAAGTAAACAAGAACGTGTACATTTTCGCTCGAATATAGTAAATCAGTTATAGAGAGGGTTCCTATATCATGGATGAGCGTGGGTAAAAATGTTAGTTCATCTATATTGTCGTCCAAATGTAGTGAACAAATTGTAGAGAGGATCTTCATATTTTCAACATGAACGAATATGGGGATAAGTTAGCTAGCCTTGGACAATGAGGTTCGTATTGGTACTTGGAATATCGAAACATTGATTGGCAAACTAATGGAGGTGATAAATATTATGATTAGGAGAAAAATTTATATTTATGTTTATAAGAGACAAAGTGGATTGAAAAAAAAAATAAAAGAGATTGAGAATATAGTTTTTAAAGTTGTTACTAAGGAAATGAAAAGACTTGAAATGGAGTTGGTATTATTATAAATAAAGATTTAAAGGATAGTGTAGTGGATATACAATGATACGGGAACCAAATTATGATGGTGAAATTAGTGTTAGGGGTAAAAGCTTTGAATATAATTTGTGCATGTGCACCCGAAGTCGGCTTAGAAGATAGTATAAAGAAGGCATTTTGGAAGGAATTAGATAAGGTAATTAAACAAATTTCATAAAGGAAGATGATTTGTTTGGGAGAAGACTTAAAATGGATATGTTAGTAAAGAGGCATTAGGATATAGAGGTATTAATGAAAACTATGGTTTTGGAGATTTAAATAGAGAAAGTAGGGAGATTTTAAATATTGCTATGCTATGATTTTTTTTATATCCAACACAATCTTCAAAAAATGATATGAACATTTAATTACTTATAAGGGTGGTTTGTCACAAACATAAATTAATTATTTTGTTTGTCAAAAAAAATATAGATCTTATTGTAAAAATTGAAAGGTAATTCTAGGAGAGAGCTTAAGTACCCAACATCGATTTTTAGGTATGAATTTTGTGGTAAAAAAGTGGATATAAAAGAAAATGGTGTATAGAGTTATTGAGAATAAATGGTAAAACCTCAAAAGTGAGAGAAAATATATTTAAACATAAAGTTCTTCAAAGAGATGATTGTAATTACATAGGTATATCTTTTGATATGTAAAACACAATTTCTACCACTTACAGAATTTATGGTATACCCATACACAATTTCTCTGATATTTATAAGCTTTTTAATGAAAATAAATATGTTAGTATTAGTTTAAGAAAGTTAGCCAAACCAGAAAAGTATGTAAACCACAATTTCTATTGACGTATTCAAAAGAATGAAGTCAAAGATGTTCTTAAACATATGAAGGGTGATAAATCTCTAGGGCCAGACAATATTCTTATAGAAGTTTGAAAAATCCTGAGAGAAAAGAATCACTTGGCTTAGAAGACTATCTAATGAAATAAGGAGAAACCAAAATGCCCGAGAAATAAAGAGCGAATACACTTATACTCATAAAAGAACAAAGGAGACATTAAGAATTGTGCGAATTATCATGGTATCAAGTTAGTGAGCCATACTATGAAATTATGGGAAAGAATTATCGAACATAGGTTAAGACAAGTATCGAATACAACAAAGAACCAATTTGGATTCATGTCAGACATATCTACTATTGAAGCGATTCGTCTTTTGAGACGTTTTATGGAATATTTTAGAGAAAAAAAAAAGACATTTACATGATATTTATTGATTTTAAAAAAGTTTATAATAGGGTACTATGGGATGTTCTTTAAAGTACACAAAACAATGGTGCAAAAACATGTGTGAGGACTCATGAAGGAATGACAAATTTATTTGAAGTTAATATTAGGTTACATCAATGATCAACTTTAAGTCCATACTTATTTATAATGGTGATTGATTCAATATGAAGGATTTCGACTTAGTAGAACAAAGACAAAATATATGAAATGTAAGTTTGATCATTTGGTTACTTCATAGGCACACATTGTATCCCCCAAAAGGAAATTTTAAATACCTTGGGTCAATTTTTCATAGTGATGAAAGAATTGATAAAGATGTTACATATAGAATTAATGTAGAGGAGCATTAGTATTCTTTGTGACAAGAAGATACCATTAAAGTTAAAAGGTAAATATCATAGAACAACAATTAGACCTTTCATGTTTTATGGTTTTGAGTGTTGGGTAGTTAATCATCAACATGTACAAAAGATGTCTGTGGTAAAAATGAAGATGTTGAGATGAATGAGTGGTCATAAAGGAAAGATCATATACATACTGAGGTTATTATTTGAAACAAATTTTGAGTGACACTAATAGAGGATAAAATAAGAGAATATCATTTAAGATGGGTTGAACATATAGAAAGAAGATCAAAAGAAGCGCCTAGGTATGAAAACTAGATTTTGAAAGTATTAAAAGAAGTAGAGGATAACAACAAAAGTGTTGAAAAGAAACAATAAAGAATGATCTAGCTTATATTGAGTTAAGCCCTAACATGGCACATGATAGGGTTTTGTGAGAACAAAGAATTCATGTAGTTGATCTTGTCTTGTATAGGACTTAGTTGTTGTTGTTGTTTCTTCCGATATGTAAACCAATATGCCTATACATATTAGAAAAGTGACAAAAGATATATTAGGTGAATCTAAGAAAGGCGTAACGGTACAAAAAGAAGTTTGGTAGTGGAGTGAAGTGGTGTAAGATGGAATTAGAGAAGCGAAAAAGACCGTTAGTAAAGAAGCAAAGGAAAAATTTAGGAGGATTTATATAAAGTTCACTTAAAACAAGGTGAAAGAGATATTTTTAAGATACCTAAGTTAGGGATAAAGAAACTAAGAATTTTACTTTTAGATGAATCAAAGATGGGTATGAAATATTTTAATGACACATGATGATATAAAAAATAGATAGAAACATTATTTATATAAGCTTTTTAATGAACACATATGTTAGTGTTAGTTTAGGAGAGTTAACCAAATCAAAAAAGTATATAAACTATAATTTCTACCGACGTATTCAAAATAATGAAGTAAAAAAAACTTTAAAGCATATGAATCTTGATAACTCTGATAGACTAGACAAAGTTCCTCTAGAAGTATGAAAAATTATTGGAGAGATGGGGATCACTCGACTCCGAAAACTATTTAATGAAATATAAAAAAATCAAAAGTTGTTTGAGGGATGGAGAGCGAGTATACTTATACTCATATAAAAGAATAAAAGAGACATTGTGTGAATTATCGGGGTATTAAATTAATGAGTCGTACTATGAAATTATGGAAAATAATTATTGAACATAGGTGAAGACAAGTATCAAGTACAATAGAGAACCAATTTGGATTTATGCCAAACATATCTACTATTAAAACAATTATCTATTGAGACATCTTATGAAATATTTTAGAGGAAAAAAACCTTCATATGATATTTATTGATATAAAAAAAGTTTACATCGCGGATTGACAAACTTCTTTAAAATTATTATTGGGTTACATTAAGGATCAATTTTAAGTTCATATTTGTTTATATTGATTCTTGATAAGTTAATAAAGCATATTAAAGATAAAGTACTTTGGTGTATACTATTTGCACATGACATTGTGTTAGTAGATGATGAGTCTAAGGAAAAAGTAAATAGGAAATTAAAATTATGAAAATTAACTTTACGAAGTAAGAACTTTCGACTTAGTAGAACAAATTCAGAATATATGGAATGCATGTTTGATCATTTGGTTAGTTTCACTTGAGTGATGTAAAAATTGATGAACATGTTACTCGTAGAATTAATTTAGGTTTGGTAAAATGGAGAGAAATATCATATATTTTATATGACAAGAAGATATCACTAAAATTAAAAGGTAAATATTATAGAGCAGCAATTAAACCTCTGTTATGTTTTATGATTCTTAGTGTTGGATAATTAATCCTCAACATGTACAAAAGATATCCATGACAGAAATGAAGATGTTGAGATAGATGAGTGATCACACAAGAAAAAAAAACCTATACATATTTGAGGTTATTAGAAACAAATTGGGAGTGACACTTATAAAGGATAAAGTGAGGGAAAATAGTTTAAGATGATTTGGATATGTATAAAGAGGATCAATGAAATTTTCAATAAAAAGGTATGAAAAACTAGATTGTGAGTTTACCCAAGCTTGGCTTGATGAATTGACGAGCTTACCTGAGCTTGACATGATAAGCTCATATCATTGGAGCTCAAGAGCAGTACAAAAGGGAGGAATTGTGCAATGTCAATAGCACATTTTGAATGCCTTGGGATTTCTACTACCATTTCTTTTCTGCGGTACAAGCTTAAACATTTTCATTTAGTTTCACCATATCACTTATATACTCCAACTTCAACTTATTATATATAAACACATTATATACCATAGACTATGCTTATAGGTCAAGTTATATTGTATTATTTATTTTTAAAATTTGAGTGAAGGGATGCCTTGCAGCCGCACCTTAATGTGTGTACATATATACATATACGTGTATATATTTTTGTGTGTACATATTACACACACACACACATATATAGGTTAAACCTCCTTTTGCGTGAGTGAAAGTCTCATAGGCTTGATTGAAAATACATTTCTACTCATGGATAGGGTCGAGAACAGAAGCCACCACTAGCAAACCCGACTCAAAAGGTCTGTGTCCGGTCCACCAGAGTAACTAGATCTCATTACTGTCTAGGTTCGCCTGTTTTTGACACCAACACAAACTGACATGATAAGAATCAGACCTCACACAAATTTGCTAAAATTCAACAAACTGAAACCCGATATGGACACAACCCGCAGTTTTGTATTCGTACACAAATTTGCTAAAATACAACAAACTGAAATCCGATATGGACACAACCCGCAGTTTTGTATTCGTACACAAATTTGCTCAAATACAACAAACTGAAACCCGATATGGACACAATCCGCAGTTTTGTATTCGTGTTCACACAAAGTATGAGACAGAATTGGTCGTTACCTGTCTCTGACACTAAACGGTATGACATGATACTGAAAGAAAAACAGAATTGCCAGTTCTAAGCTTGGGATATAAAGACGGCAGACCACCGGTTCTGGTTTGAGACCCGAACCCTCTGGAACCGGAAAGTTAAAAAAATTAAGGAACCGGCAGTTTGAAACTGCCCGTTCCAGTTTTGGGTTGTAAAATGGAACCGAACCAAATAATCTCCAGTTTGTTGTTTAAGTTGGGACCATCGTATGTCTACCTGAATTCATCATTTTATATTTGAGAAATACAATCAATAAGAGGCTTTCTAGGAAATGGAAAAGCAAAGGATTCGAGTCGTATCTCACAATGACACAGTATACGATCTCAGCCGTCTTGTCTAAAAGATTCTGGGTCGTCCGATCGGTCATACGTCTCTGACAATACTCGACCGCCCCATTACGATGGTGGCGATATAAAGTCATCATTTAATGCATCATTGGTTGTTGGTGATACGGCATAAACAATAATGGCCATCCTCACATTCAAATCGAATATCATCGTGATCATAAAATCATCATCATGATGGTCATTCACATCCACGTGTCACGATCTCGGCCGTGGATGGTGGGCTTGGCCGGTGGGTTGCCCAACTCTGTGGCATCATCATCATGTACCTGACACCATCAGCACTCATGAAATGATTGCACACGAGGCGTAGAGCCCAAGCCATTTCTCAGAGAATAAAATTATTATATATTTTCCACCCTTTATGCTTTTACGATTTTGTAATAAATGTCTATTTCAGTGATTACCTAATCTGCACCGTCCATCTTGATGATGAGATGATGAATGTAAGCAGTTTTGGCGTTTCCACGTTAATAAGTGGGACCGATGGCCGTAAGAAGCAAAAGCATGGAACTGGTTCTTATCTGGTCCCAGAATTTATTTTTTATTCTATTTTACTGTTTATAATAATAATAATAATCGTGATAAACAATGACACTATACTGTTATTATTGAGAAAAACAGTGAGTACCTGTGCTTTCTCTTTTCCAACTTCAACAGGGACTTCTTTTTCTCACGGAGCGATCGTCATGTTCTGACGTGACGGATTGAACCAGGCCCAAACCGGCCAAAACTGGAATCGAATCAGAACCAAAACCTGAACCGCCTTGAACTGATCCTAAACCAGAGGAACCAGGACCAGACTAGGACTTGGAGGGGTCCGGGTTTACTCTTGCTCTAGGTTTTGTGGAACCATAATCATCAATTTTGCTACCAATACTTCAGGTTTACCTGTTAACCATCTAGGTCAGTCTCATGAATGAAAATTAGACATGGTTGTGTTGGAACTGGCCCAAGCAAAGCAAATCATTCCACTTTTTTCATGTGAAGTGACCAGAGACCAATTGGTTCAGTTCTGGTTTCTACTTTTTATTGAACTGGAACCTGCAATTCAAAGCTGTTTAAGTTTTAATCTATAAACATTAAAACTGACCTAAGGAAAAGTACCAAAGTGTCCTCTTCTTTTTTTTCTTATAGAAGGATGCATTCCACAATAATTTTAAATTTAACATTTATGTTTATGTTAGGCCCCTTTTACGTTTCGCTAGGCCCCCGTCTGATTTAGCTTATCGGGTGCATGATGAAGTTGATGATGAAAGGAGGAGGAATTGAATGAGTGGCAGCCAATGATATTGTCGCCATGGCCTTTTGTAGCATGCGTGACCTACATGTTGCAGTTTCTTCTTCTGCCTTTCCGGGTCAGTATGCAATGATTTTTCGAACCTGTCCCTCACTTTTTATTGTTTTCAAGTTCACCCCTTTTTTTCTCTAATCTCCAAAAGGGTCAACCCTGCAAGAATTCTCCTTCTTCCATTGTTCTTCTATCTCGAGAGAGAAGAATCATCTCTCCTGCTTAGACATGACCGGATTCAGTTTACTCAAAACTAATAACAGGAATCAAATCGAATGGGTTGGTTTTGGTTTTAATTTGAGATCCAAACCGTTTGAAACAGTCGTTTCCGATTTCCGATTTATTATGGTTTTATGAAAGGTGGAACTAGAATCGAACTAGGTAGTGCTTGATTTCATATAACATTTTTTTACTATCGTTAGGATCTGCCCAACTCCATCTTTGCCTACAAAAGAACACGTACCTTGTTGTTTAAAAAAAGACACCTCTTATATGTGGGAGATGGTTTCAAAAAAATTAATTTTTTTACTTTTTATGGCTTCGATTTTTCTCACTTTGAAGCTTGAAGGATGATTCATCGCCTATTAGTTTGTTAACTCTCCTATGCAATCCATGATTTCATATCATAAGGATATACTATAACAGCAATTAAATCTTTGCTCATACTAGATGGGATCAGTTACACGGATTCTTTGTTTTCACAGGGTTCTATCATGTGTCATGCTAGCAGTTAACTCAGTATAAACTAGATCATTCTTTATTTTTTCTTTCCAACACTTTATGGTAATCATTTCTCACTTTTAATATTTTAATAATCGAGTTTTTCATATATTCTTATGTCAATGTCTTTGGGTCTTCTTTCTATATGTTCAAACCATGTTAAATAAATTTTCCTCGTTTTATCTTTTATTGGTATTACTCCCAATTTATTTCTAATAACCTCATTATATATACTATTTTTCTTTGTGTGATCCCTCTTCAATCTCAACATCTTTATTTTTTATACAAACCTCTTTTATTTATATCATAAGAATATATATAAAGAAAAGGGATTCTAAATGATACTAAAGAGAGGAATATATAGTCGAATGATAAATGAGTTCACAAAGAAGGCATGAGGGAGAGAGGACGTCATGATGGACGATGGCTGACCGTATCGCACGCGTTGCAGGCAGTGTGCGGCTCTTTTCCGTCTCGGTCTCCGTGCTACCCGAGACGGATCCCGTCAGCTAAATGAAATAACTGAAACAAATAAATTTGTCCGTAATAAACTCAAAAGCCCAGCGAATATTTGCAATTTCGTCAGAAAATCCGAAATGATCTGAAGAGGTCACGTGATGATAGAGGGAGGGAGGAAGTCGGGCCCAGCCAATCAGCCCGTAATAATTGTTGGGAGGATGGGTGGGGCCCACGAGGAAGAACTAATGATTGCGTGGTGGGATAGCTGTCCCCTGCTGCTGGTGGTTCCTCTGCATCCGCCGCAAGCGTATCATTGCTCTTCGCGAGGCGTATCTCCGCCTCCCTCTCATTCGTCCACCTCATCTTCCCTGACATCCTACCATTGGTCATCATGCTTTCAGGCGCCCGTCACGTGACACTCGCAGCACCTTCTCTCTCTCTCTCTCTCTCTCTCTCTCTCTCTCTCTCTCTCGATTGATTTCCGAATTCCTTAGAAGTACAATTAATTTCGGATTTTTCTTACAAGTATTATCATATTTTTAATTGTAAAATTAGATATAAAACTATCTATTTACTTAACGAAATTAGTCACTTCACAGTAAGAAAGTCTTTCAAGAATTATCTTTTAATTGGTTTCAATGTTATATATTTTTTACATTATATATGAAGCTCGATCTTGTTTACCTTTGATATGTAATTAATGTTCACCGGGTACTTTATAATGGCACGAGTATAATTTAATTTTTTAAGAGTTTTAAAAAACTGAAAGAATATTATTTTTGCTGGTACTTTCGAAAAACAATGATAAAAAATGAGTTAGTAGCAGAAGTGGTGAACATGATTCAATCACTCTCTCTCTCTCTCTCTCTCTCTCTCTCTCTCTCTATATATATATATATATATATATATATATATATATATATATATATATATATATATATATATATATCTTCAATTAATTTCAGGATTTTCTTACAAGTACAATTTATTTCAGATTTTTTTACAAGTATATATATCTTTATATGTTTTAAATTGAAAAAATTAGATATAAATCCAACAATTTACTTAATGAAATTAGCTAAAATAAAGATGAGAAAGCCTTTGAAGAATTATTTAGTTACTGGGTTTTCTATGTTATATAATTTCTACATTATATTTTGTCATAAATATACCTCGTAGAGGTTTGCATGACCCTGTTTGCCTTCTCTAGAAAAAGCTAATATATAATATATCTAAAACCTCGACGGGTTCTTAATGAAAGATTAATTGATAGATCCCATTCAATCTAGTTCAACAAATCAACCATTTTGAAACCAATCAAATTAAAATAAGGTTTGCATGTGATTGATACAACGAGAAATGCATGATTGAAAATCTCTATAGAACCTTATATTAGACCAGGCCCGTTCTGGTTCCACCAAAACCTGTAACTCAAACGGAACCAGATCTCTTTAAGTCCTGGTCCTTTTTCAGGTCTGGTTTCAAACTGGTTTTAGTTTCAGTTTCGATTTTGTCTTTTGGTGAATTTTATGAAACAAAGGAGGGTCGTAAATCCAGAATAGAAAACAACTTAGAACAACCATGTCAGTTCTGGTTCTGGTTTCGTTTTCTAATTGGTGAAACAGGAAAGAAACAGTAAGAGTCCCAATTATGGTTCTCCTCGGCCTTGGTTCCCTTGGTTTGAGTTTCCGGGTAGTCCTTAAGGCGGTTTGGGTCCAGTTCAACCTGTCGGCACCGTCATCTAACTTGGAACATTAATATTACCAATTTCAATGAGAATTACAGGATGGGCTTACATTCTTTTCACCGGTACTTATTGCGGCAGACCTGCAAGTCCCAAAACTAGACAGATTGGCATCTCAAGACGGACCTGGAACCGAACTGGCCAGAACCTGAACCAGGTCTAGTCATTGACTCGTGTCCGACTATGTGATCGGCTACGTGACACAGGATACGTCAACGATTTCTTTTCATTTGTTTCCAAAGTCTGTCATTTCAAAAGAGTCATTCTTAGAGATGATTTGTGTTCTCTGAGACAAGCAAGGTCTAGAAGGAGGAAATGGTACTGCCAAAACGATCAAAGCCTCCTCTTTCTTCGTACGTCATACCCTACCACCTATGGGACACTTGCCCTCCTTGATCCTTAACGTTATTTTCTCATATTTTATTAATATTTAACTCTTTTTTAATAGATAAAGAAAAATAAATTTTGAATAATTTGCCCTTAAAACTCAGGGCAAAAAAGTTCTACAAGCAGGCATGGCCGGTTCGGGAACCAGGGGTTCGAAGCCACTAGTTTTGGTTCGTCCAAAACCTTAAAACTCTAAATTGAGCTGAGGTCTACATTTTGGTTATGGTTTGTAACCACCAGTTTCGATTAAAGATTAAGTTTAAACTGAAAATATATTTTTTTAATATAATTGCAAAATAGATTGAAACTGATTGTTTAAACCATTGGTTTCGGTTTTATGGAAGGAGGAACCATAATAAAATAGAGAAACCCCAAGTTTGGCTATATATTTTGGTTTGATTTGTTGATTCTGGTTTTGAGAACGGCTTGATACTGCTTCAAACCAATCATATTTATAGATAAAACTCTTCTTCTTTTTTCCATCTTATTCCTTCTTATTATTATGACAACGATGACGAAAACTTTGATATATCATATTTCAAAAAATTGGGTGAATAAGCGATATCACACTAAAACCCAAACATATCAAAGATCGCAAACATCACAACCTTACCAAAATCCCTCTCTCTCTCTCTCTCTTTCTCTCTTACAATGAGATGTTGAAGCCTCAAACAAACACAAAGGTATGCAACAACACTCTGGATTATTACGAAAACCAAGCCTTATCCTAAGTACGTTGACCACGTATAATCTTAATCATATTGTACTAGTGTTTGATGCTAATCCTACTTATTATTTTTTTAATATCTTTTAAGAAGTTCATCATCTAATTTCTCACACCTTCTCGAGCACAACAATCACTTAACTGATAGGGCTCTCTTATACCTACTTGTAGGTGGCATGTTTGATTTTTGGTACGGTGCACACTTAAGCTTCTGCCTCTCAACCTTCTTCAAGACGCCTTTTTTGACATTAAAGCTTGTTTCAATTTGCCCGTTTTGAACTGTTCTACAATGATACTTTATAACATAGATCACTAATTTCAACAGTGTTTTTACCATGTTACTTCATGTTTGTGTGAAGATATAGGGCAATCAAACGCGAGTTCTTTTTGTATTACCACTTTCCGTGAACATTAACACAAACCTTTAGGGGTGTTTGATTAATAAGCCTGGGAACTGAAACTACGGTTTTAATACCGCTCGCAATCAAATGCAAATTTTAGCTTCTAACCTTGCTTTTTAGTCCATCCATTATCAGAATGACCACTAGCTCATCCTTAGAGCAAGAGTTCCAGATCTATAGACTTGGCCTGTGAACCAAACACCCTCTTAAGGAGTCTAATTTGTATAAAGTTTTCCTGTGTCATCTTGCCAGTAGGTTGTGTTCGTGTTAACTGGTTTCACGAGTCGTGTCCAAACCACCATCCGCACGTACCGACAGCTACAAAGGAGAGGAATGGCAGGTCCACCACCATCCTCACAAACTCATGCCTTGTCCATGCGCGGACGTACTCCCTTCATCGTCTATGATTAATGCCCCTCCACATGACTTCAATTATTGCAAACGTGACTCTCTCTCTCTCTCTCTCTCTCTATCTATCTATAGATATATATATATATCATTCCTTTCCTGTACGTGACTCTCTCACACACACGAACACACCCCACGCATGCAATACAGGCACACCCTCTCTCCCACTAAAACCTTACACATGCATACAAACACACTCTTTCTCTCACTGATACACTCAGCATTTACACACACCCACACACACACAGGGAGAAAGAGAGAGCCAGCCAACCAATTCCACCGGGTTGAGCTTCCCCGAGAAAGCAAAAGAGGGTTCGAGGAGATAACCCCTCTTGGAGCAGGAAGCATGCCTGCAACCAAACCCTACCTTTTTCTTTTATCTCCCAGTCAAATCCAATTCCTCCTTTATATAAGCAAAACTCGGAGTAAACCATCCAACGGCCTTTTCGTCGTTAAAAGCTGCTTTTGAGGGAACGTTTGGATCCGCACATAACCTTGGAATCAAAATAAAAAAATTAAATATCAACTCGCAGATGCAAGAGCAATAGATCACCTTGACTATAGGGTATCGAAGGTCATGAGTTCGATACCGCGGTCATGAATCTGGCTTCGGCCTCTCATTGCACAAATAAGAACAACTCGAAGATTTCTTGAGCCGATTAATAAAATAAATCAACTACAATGTTTGACACGGTCTAATTTTCATTTAACTCATGCCAATGGTTTACAATGTTTGAGATGAATGTAAATGTCGTAAGATTATCATATTATGATTCATAATCAGGTCATCTAGACATTTATGAAATTAATGGCATACTGTCTGTATAATTAATTTATCAAACAACCACCGATGAATAAATATTTACCGTATGTCATAATCCATTTTCTCTTTTGCAGGCTATAGAGGAGGAACCTGTATTGCATGAAGTAGGAGTACTTTTTTTCTTTGTGCACTGCTCTGCATAGACCTTTTGAGAAAGCTACAGGAACAAATTGGGCGTTTCTAAAATTGACATGAAATGCTGAAAAATCTTGGGAATGGAGGGACGCAATTGAAAACAATCCATAAAAACTACGACTTTTCCCAAAGATGAATGATAAGGATATGACTGTCGATGGAAGAGATTTATCATTTTGGTCAACCCGAGAAAACGTAACGGGGAGTCATGAAACATCATTTTCTGCAATTTCTGTTGGATTTCGTTCTTCATTTCCTGCTCCTGTTTTCCTGTACAGTTTACCGTGGGAGGAGAAAGGCAAAGTGGAGAGAGAGAGAGAGTAATTGGGGAAGATCGTCGGTGGTGTAGGAAAGAAGAAAAGGAGGGGGGTCGATGGCACGCGGGCGCTGGTGCAATTACTGTAAAAGTCTCCCCAATAATAAATGATTCGATTGCTCCTGTCATTCTTCTCATTCTTCCTGTTTACTGCTCTCTTTCTCAGTCCCGGAGGAGAAAAGTTGTCATTGAAAACTGAGCGTGCTTAGAGAGAACTCTCTCTCTGTGTCTCTTCCCATTCAACTCTCAGTTGACTGTAAAAATAACTGAGACACCAAGAGCAATTACATTTTGGTTTAAATCTCCACCCTCATCAAACTCGTCCAAATTGACGCCTCTATTTTAGCTTCCCACTCAAGTTTGAATTGGCTGGAACAATTACTGCTAAACCAACAGAACCTACAATAAATGTTTAGGGCTTTCGTTAACTGTCACTCTGCTCCTAATTATTTTCAAGTACATCATTTATTCAGTTAGTATGAGACAGTGGGCTATGGTGGAATTAAAAAGAGTAAAAAGCACCAAGCATTCTGAAAGAAATACATTTCAATTTGTAACTACATTTTTTCTCAACAAGACAATCTGCAACATGTTCTCTGTGATCTACTTGACAAATGCCAGTTTTTTTTTTACATTGGACAGGTCGAAGCCAGATGCACGCTCCAGGTATCAAACTTATGACCTTCAACTTGTAAGTCAACCCCCTAACCTTCTTGTGATAACTACCAGTTTTTGGATCACCGGAGTCCATAATGTAACAATGATATTAAGGCTTGACTGTGCAACGTTTCAGCTCTTCGTTTTAAATCATATAGAAAATATTTTATATACATCATTGAAAAGGACATAGAAAAGTTCATTCCCATAACCAACGGCATATATTTCATCGACGGGGCTAAAATTCAGAAAGTTGGAATAAGTCTACGACATCAATCTCAACGGACGTGTGCTATGTAACGCATCTTTCTCTCTTTTTTGAAGGTTGACTTAACTATATGGATCTTCTTGGAAAGCTAAGCTTATATCAACCAAAATGAATACATTTTTTTTTATGTATAATGTATGTCTGAAGAAAGGAAAGTTGGTGGATGTCCCCAGAAGATGAAAGTTGCTAGACAAATTTGAGAATAGCTAGAAAGAGAGGGATGCATTTGAGAAAAGGTAAATTTTATGAGCATCAAATGAGTTGAAAGGGTAAATTGGTAAACATTTGTTGGGTAAAATCCCATAATATTTACTCCCTTTTGCAGGGATCTGTCAAGGGAATTGTCGGTCAAACCTCCTTTTGCATGATGGGGTAAAAGCAGAGGAGGGGTGAAGCAACTGCAGACTGCCCATATAGATAAGATCTTAAACCAGTTTTTAACAAATCACAAGTTTCGCCTCTCTTCCTGTTCTTTCTCTTCCTTCCCTCTTGTTTCCCTTGTGCTTTATAGTCTATGGACTTAGCTTTAAGTTTAGGAGACTCTGCAAAGCCATTTTGCTTGATGCCCAAGACTACCCACAAAAAATTAGACTTCAATATAGGGCTAACGGTGGCGCAAGAAGTAGACGAAGGCGGAGTACATAAAGATGAAGATGAACAAAGGAGGAGTCTCGAGCTTTTTCCTCTTCTACCTGTTTCTAGTCACGTTTATTCAAGACCATCTTATCAAAATGGTAAGAATATTTAAGAACTACTGCAACTCTTTTTGTATCCTTTCTTTGTATTTGCCTTTTTCAACTGTTTGATGGGATTTGGTTTCCAGGGAATTCCGAGGGGGAGATTGCGTCGACAAGGGGGTTCGATGTGAATAAGGTGCCTTGTGGTGGAGATAGGGAGGAAGAGGCTGCTATCTCTTCGCCAAACAGCACTGTTTCATCTTTCCATATGGATTTTAACATGTATGCTGGAAAAAGGAGGGAACCAGGTGAAGCCATGCACAACGATGGTGAAGCAGAAAGGACGTCGTCTAGAGCCAGTGATGAAGATGAAAACGGGTTGACACGGAAAAAACTTCGACTATCTAAGGAACAATCAGCTTTCTTGGAGGAGAGTTTCAAGGAACACAATACACTGAATCCGGTAACAGCATAAAAATCTGCATTTTTTTAAGCATATATTTATTCATGCATACGGTTTTAAGGTTTAATGTTTGTTATATATTTTCCTTTTCACTGATCTATTTCAGAAACAAAAACTTGCCTTGGCAAAGCAGTTGAATCTGAGTCCTCGTCAAGTGGAAGTCTGGTTTCAAAACAGGAGAGCCAGGTAAACTGAAATATACCCTGAGATTTTCATTTATTTAATGTATTTGCTGTAATGAAACTAGCAAAGAAAGTTTTTACTTCAATTTAATATGGTTTCCGAGTATAAAGGAGTTTCCATCACTACTTTTAGGATTCCTTTCTAGTGAAAGGAGATCCTCAATATCATCTCCATCACCTTTACAGTTCTCCATTTGTGGTCCTCTACTGTGACTGCGGATTTGATGAAAACCTTAAAATGCTTCATGTCTATATCATATGCTGTGATGTTTATACACTTTCCTAACAAAAAGCATACATGGTGTGTCATTAGAAACTTAATGAATTAGTTATATGAAGGAATCTATTATTGGTTATTAATACATCTCGCAATGTATTTGAACAATTTAAGGACCAAACTAAAGCAGACTGAGGTTGACTGCGAGTACCTAAAGAAGTGCTGTGAGACGCTGACTGAGGAGAACAGAAGGCTCCAGAAAGAGTTGCAAGAGCTGAGGGCATTGAAGACTTCACACCCTTTTTACATGCAGCTACCTGCGACTACGCTAACCATGTGCCCCAATTGTGAGAGGACGGCATCCACAACAGATAATAGTAATAACACCAATACCAACAAGGCGCCGGCACCATTATCTGCATTCTCTCTCCTTAGCAACACACCTCGGTTTTGACTTCTCTTTGGTAGTGCTTGAATGGCCGGACACTGATGTTAAGGCACAAATATTAGTGCGATTGTGTCTCTAGTTTGTGAAATGGGATACACAGATGTGACAGATCTGTGTTTCTGCTTGCTGTCCTGCTATTGAAACAGATGGTAGTGTTCATAGCAGACTTCCATTTCTGTGTATGTAAATATACTGATTGCAGTGAGGGAAGAGTAGGATTTTGTAGTGTTGGATGGATTAGATTTTGTTGGTTGGTAGTTTGAAATTGTGGGATTTGGGGATTGGGGATTTGAAAGGGTGGGATTGCTAACATTTGTTTTAGAACAATGGCAAATCTTTAAAAAGAGTGATTGATGAATATAGTTTTTTGTATTGGGGAGGACTTTTTTAATGTCAAGTGGGTTTTAGTTATTAGATTTTGCTACTATGTCTTTTGGATATTGGATTTGTCTTGTAGCTAGGGCAGCAAAACAGTTTGAGCTTTCCGCTGGCTTCATGGCAAGCTGGACTCTGCTTGTCGCATGCTGTGTTGTTTTGTCTCTGTGACCTGTATAGTAGCGTCTCCATTTCGTGTTTTAGGTTTGAGTTCGTGTCTAAAACAGGTCAACCCAATGCTACCTGATTTATTCCATTTTCATTGATTACTGCATAGCTTGTAGATAAGAAAATAACAATGTACTGTCAAAGCATTTCGATGTTTATCATAGGCCACTTTTCCTGTATAGCAACTAAAAATTGGCATTATGGCGTTTTTTGAAATCATTTGGAAAATGTTACATGTTCAAATGTATTTTAGCAATGAAAAAAAATATGTACACGTTTTTTTTTACATATCAATATGTATCTTATTAATCATGAGTCCTAAATTCTCAATGCCTCCTTCTGGGTAAGGCCACTACGGTGACTGTAGGCCCCAAAAATTTAAACAACAATTTATAGTTCCCAAAAGCATAATTTTTAGGCCTCAAGTTTTTAGGCCGCGCTTGTAGTACTCAATTGTGTAGGCTCCAAGCATTTAAGCTCTTACAATAATTTTAAGCCGAAATTTTAAGTACCAATTTTTACTTTAGGACTTGATTCGCGTTGAGCCATCCCCTCTGACGCCCTAATTTATTTAAAACTGTCATTGTGACCCACTAGTTGCATGCACCCAATATCGAACTCATGACTTTCAACTTGAAGGCTCTGAATTCCCTGGTCACGAGCATCATCACTCTCTGGGCATGAACAACACTACTCTCATGAACATTTGGGAGAAACACCAGCATGTTAAGTGCCACATTTTTTTAAGTAATTCTTAGGACCATCCAAATTAAAAACAAATAAATATTTCTAGAATCAAATCCAAATGAGATCTTGTATAAGGCTTATCTTGATGCCAAATGATAAGCCTTATGCTAAATCTTTGTGGAAAGGTTACAGCAGGTCCTTGATTGTCAAGAGACATTTTTAGAGGATTATTGATTAAAATATATTTCTTTCTAGTATTCTTGTTCTGAATCCAAAGTCGTGTAAGGAGAAGCTTTTGCAAGAGCTGCGTCGGGTTTGCGATGAGTATGAGAGGAACTGAAAAAAGTAGGTCAAAAAATAAGATGAACAAGGCTAAATGTTTGGATTCGAGCTTTTGAGGTTGAATAGCTCATATTTGAATTTCTTTTTGGCATTCAGGGACTTTAAGAACTGATTTGCTATTGATAGTTTGAAATTTCATTCATTTGGATTTCTTCCCTCCTTATGGGGAATTCCAGTTCTCCTATAAAAATCCTATCCGAGGAAAGAGTCCACATAATCATAGTATATAGTATGATTGCGCATATCCTTTGTGCTTACCATTACAACTTTCTCATTTCAAGTACTCTGCATTTGCTCTCTTGTTTCTCCAATGCTTTTCTAGTTTCTCCATAATAGGATGGTGAGCTATTCTAAGGCTTTTGCATCTGTGAAAGGGGAACTTGGATTCGAAGAAGACCTTATGAAGAAACCTCAAGAAGCATACTATACTGCACATATATGTTATCTATGCCATCGCAATTTTAAGAATTGGAAATATGAAAAGAAAATAACATGTTCTTGAGAATTCTTAATAGAAAATCCAACAATTTTATGCTGTCATAAGCCTAATGCAACCCATCTTTCATATCCGGACTTCAGACTGGCTATGGTAGAGTTAAAATAATATAAAGAGCATGTTCCCAGTGAGGCTCGAACTGATGATCACTCCATTCATCCATATGCATTCCTACCAACTAAGCTATAGATGGATGCACAGGCATAGTTGTAAGCAAATACTAAAGAATCATCAAGCCTTTGTTGAGTTAACTGTTAGCATGGTTTAAGATCGAGCTCTATGAAACAAAGAATCTACGCATACCAACTCATCTAATATTATTAAAGACTTGGTAGTTTGGGAATTCTTAACATCAAATTCTCGATCTCAAGTGGATCCTTCAAGTATGTCCAAATACATGCTAAATGGAACAACCAGAGATGAGACGATGTCAACTCTGGAGTAGGGCAGCAAGAAGGGTTGAGTTGCTGGTCGTTCAGCTCAGCTCACGATAGCTAAGCTCGTTCCGGGTCGCTGTCTTTAGCTAACCATGAAGCTGTAATTATATAAAATTTTGAGCTTTTCTAAGTTAAACAAGGGAGCTCACAGCCCGCTTGTCTGGCTCACAACTCGTCCTGTGCAAACGAGACGAGAACGAGCACATTATATGCTAACCAAACAACTGCCTATATTCGGTTTACTATATAGTTGTAACGTATGAAACTTGTAAAATACCAAAAGTATGAATCTAGCTTTGGTTTACTTCTGTGTTCCATACTCATGTATGTTGCTTTCTACTGGAATGCATTGCAGTTCACAAGAACATGGTGCCCGGACTCAGTGGAATCCAATCAGTACATAACCGGATTAAGTGTTGGATGGAATGAAGCGGTGGCTAATGCAAACCCAAATAGATAACCAGGTATGGTTTATATGGATACTGGCTCGGTCCTGGTTTGATTTTCGGGCATATTGTTTCAGGAAAGCTGCAACTGGCGATATGGAACCTCACAGAAGAGAAAAGAAACAAAAAGAGATTGGTTCCAGCAGTTTGGACCATCCATTCCGTGTCTGGTTCCATGAAAGGTGGAACCGAACCCAGTGATTCCCAGTTCTAGATCTAGTTTTACCACCTACCTGTTCGACTCAGCCTGATGAACACACCACGACCTGTTCGGGGGAAGAGATCGCAGCAGCTCGTTTCTTAACTTAACCAAATCAAGAATCATTAACCATATCAACATATAACTAAACTTAGCCAGCCCATCACAAACATGGCGGTGAATGTTGCTAAAGAACAAGTCATAGGGTCCACAAGGGATGCTAATGGATTGGATTAATAAGGGTTGGACCAGAATCCGATTGGTCACCAAAATGAAGCCTTCTCCCACTCTAACTAGGATCGCTACATGGGTTTTAAGTTGCCATTGTGCTCTTATCTTGTGTTGCATTGGCTTTTCATCTAGAGAAAGCGAGATCCTTTTTTAGTAACTAATTATTTTTTCTTGGAAAGCATGCTTGAACCTGACACGAGAACCCACTGGATAACCTGTTTATATGGAATTCGGATATAAATATCTAGGCATAACAGTGGGCGATTTCTACATTCGGAGGGTCATTTATAAGGTTTAGACAAGTTTATGGGTCTCTGAGAATCCTCAAACAAGTACCCAGTTAATTTCTCGAGATCCAAAGATAGTTCATGAGTAATGAGAGGGGGGATTTAAGGGTGTTGGAGCTACTTGAGAAAAGTATATCTATTTGGTCGAAGATTGATATTGAGATATATGTACATATATGTAAAAAGTATATTTCTCGAGATTCAAAGAAAGTTCATGAGTAATGAGAGGGGTGATTTAAGGGTGTTGGAGCTACTTGAGAAAAGTATATCTATTTGGTCGAAGATTGATATTGAGATATATGTACATATATGTAAAAATATATATGTACTTTTTACTTTATAGATTTAAATCTCAACTATCCATCATCAAAGATTTATATTGAGATTTGTTTGAATTTGCTAGCATATACCAGTCTCTCTCTAATATATATATATATAATACCATATTTGGTGCTTCATGCATGCGTAATGCACTAGACTATTTGGTCGAAGATCATATATATATATATATATATACATTACATGCTAGTATTACAAGACAACTCTCAACTATCTAATTCTAAAGTTGAATGATTGAGATTTGAAGTTGAATTTTTTTTTTGAATTTCACAAAAGTAGAAGTGTAATTGTTACTTTTTAAAATTAAATATAAATAATTCATCTTTCAAATGGGAGTTGTTTGTATATGCTAGTATGTAATGTTGCTAGTATATATCAAGTTTCACACACACACACACACACACACACACACACACACACACACACACACATATATATATATATATATATATATATATATATATATATATATATATATATATATATATATATATATATATATATATATATATATATATATATATATATATATATAAAGAGAGAAGTTGTGGTAATTGCTCAAACACCATGCTCAAATCGATCTTTGAGATGAACGGTTGAAGTGATAAAATAAAAAATATTTAATTTTAATGGTGTATTAAATGTAAAATATAAAAAATATAATAATATTTTAATTCAAATCTTTATCGTTGATCATATCAATTAGATGGTGGGAATGTTTGATAGATTTGAGCACGGTTGGGGTTTGAGCATTTACCACTTTCTCTCTCTCACACATTTTATTATCTATTGGTGTCACTCCCAATTTGTTTCTCATAACTTCATTACCAAAACAATCTTTTCATGTCGGTTCCAACATCTTCATTTTTTGCATGGGTATCTCATTAACTACCCAACACTCATAATCATATAACATAACGGGTTTAATTACTATTTTATAATATTTACGTTTCATAATATCTTGTTATCACATCGAATACTTATCATTTTAACGAACCTCTATTAATTCCACACTATCCATTCTATGCCTCACTTTCGCTTCATGCCCGTCCTGTTACCCATTAGAGAAAAGAGAACCCGAATCTATACCAACAAACACACATCAATGGGACGTATATAGGTATACCCGTTGTCATCCTTGCATCTTGGTATAGCAATTGGTTTACAACTTTAAATGCGTGCATGCACGCATGCACACATCAAAAGCATGTTCACATCACAGCAGTGGACAGAAGGTGTGATCGGTAGTTTGGATCTGAGCGTAAACCATCACTACTTTCAGCATTTTATCTGGATTTTCCAACAATTGAAGGGAAGTGTTAAGTATGTCAAAGAAAAGCCGAGACGATATCTCTTATCTGCTAAATGCCTAAGACATGAAGATCAGTGTAGTGGAATGGGCATTCGGTCGTTACACCAACAGCTAGGGTTCAACTTTCACCACTGCCATACTTTGCACTAAACTGTACTTAGACATGGCCGGTTTCTGGCAAACCCAGCTCAATTATGAATTGGTGTTTGTACAGTTTGAGTCAATTCAAAAGCCAGTTCGCTGGGACGGTTTCTAACCGGTCATGTCTTTCTAACCGGTCATGTCTTTAGGTTCAGTTGTTCCAACCCCTCGAAAGGGGGGTCGCAGCGTGAGAAGAACTTCCGGCCATTCAAATCAAGCACAAAGCGTCAAGCACCTGAACTAACTCAGAGAGATAAATCTAGTCTGCCTTTAAAACTGAAAGGACATACCAACCAGAAATCAAAACCAATACTTACACCACATTAAGAGGGGGTGGGGCTATGAAGCAACATATTTCCCTAAAGACGAAGAAAGAGCAAGCTGCTATGACTCTCTTAAGTGAACGCTATTATTCATGTTGATTAAGATTGCTTGACCATGCTTTCCATTGTTAAAAATGGTGCGAAGCTTCTCTCATTCCATTTGATTCTTTACTTGTGCATTTGATGGTAGAGGATGTCAAAGCACCAAACACCCTGGTGTGTTAGTGTCCTGTTGCTTTAGTAGATGGGCACCAAATTAAGGCACAGGACATAGGGATTGTGGGATTATGCATCCACCCAGAAGTTACCCCCCTCTCTCTCTCATGCACGCACACACACATATAGCATAGCACATGCTAGCAACCGTTCATGTTAATGTATTCAAACAAATCTCAATCATTCAATTTAAAAGATTGATGGTCATTATTTAAATTTTAAAAACAAAAAATATATTTATACTTTTGCAAAGTATATTTGATTTTTGTTTTTTGAATTCAAATTGAATTGTTGTGATTTATTTGGGTATATTAACATGTAAGATTGCTAGCACATACCATGTTAATGTATTCAAACAAATCTCAATCATTCAATTTAAAAGATTGATGGTCATTATTTAAATTTTAAAAACAAAAAATATATTTATACTTTTGCAAAGTATATTTGATTTTTGTTTTTTGAATTCAAATTGAATTGTTGTGATTTATTTGGGTATATTAACATGTAAGATTGCTAGCACATACCATGCATTATATATATATATATATATATATATATATATATATATATAGAGAGAGAGAGAGAGAGAGAGAGAGAGAAATTGGTATCAAAGTAGCTGTAAATTCGACTTAACTTGTACATTGGATTTAATAAAGTCAGAGTTCATAACGAACGCAAATTTGAGTAGAAGCTAGCACCGAACTAGCATTCCTCCTTCCACTTTCCTATGGCAAAGTCGGACGCAGCTAGTGGTAGCCCGAGTAGCTGTATCCAGAACCGTTAGATCTGGTTTTGTAGTGAAAATTAAAAACTTACACAACTAACAGTTTGAAGGACCTAGCACCAGCTGCATCCGAATAAACATTTCCACACATTATACGTACTTCAACGCATTATAAGAATCGTGACAAAGAGAAGTACTATACGTAGTCATACGAATGCATATACTTCTGAAATTATTACAAATGCCACCAGTTGACCGCTCTAAAAAATACTGCCGTAGATAATTTCACATTGTGTCCTCCACAAAACCCTGGCAAAAAGA
Source organism: Brasenia schreberi (assembly GCA_036023115.1). Lineage (NCBI taxonomy): Eukaryota > Viridiplantae > Streptophyta > Magnoliopsida > Nymphaeales > Cabombaceae > Brasenia > Brasenia schreberi. The sequence goes on along the minus strand of JAYKKT010000054.1, from coordinate 1,576,604 downwards.
AGAATAAGGCAACACAGCCACAAACTCTTCCATGCCCACCTTCAGGATCAAGTATTTCAAATTTTTATGTAAATTAATTAAAAACCGGAATATATATATATATATACTCTAAGCTTAGGTTTTTGGTATACTCCTTTTCTTCTATCACTCGCTGTCTCCTTTACTCGCTTACCATAAATACATATACACAGTGCGTAGTTGGCAACTATTATTGCTCAACTTCTCATCATTACTAACTTGGCATAGAGGAGCTCGTTCCAAGCGTCCGGTACGCCGGGGAGGCACCAATGGCTGCAATCCAGAAACCTGTCCGGCGAACTTCTCTCTTCCTCGGTCAAGTTTTGCTTCCTGTAGATCGAAGGATGAGCTTCTTTCCTGTAATCTGTAATCCTGATTACGTTCAGATATGAAATTGGTGTCTTCATTTCGCCGATGACAGACTCCAAAACTTTCATCTTTATTGGGTACGGTTTGAGATGCTCATCCTTTATAATGGGTTCGGTTTCATTGGTACGTGCGCCACCGGAATTCTACTGCCCACCACTTTAAAAGTTCCAAAAGCACAAAAGGTTGTGTTAATGAGAGTTGCACAAAGAATTAAGCGGAGTCAGTAAGAGTAGTGCCGCGTGATGAGACGGACAAAGAATTGTTTTCTTAAGCTTGTGGGGCAGGCAAACTATGTATGGTAGGCCGCTGGTTCAATCGTGAGGCAAAAACTCTTTTCCAATGATCTATGATGGTTTTAGCTCTGATAAAACAGTGTGAGAAATTAAATGGTAAATATATTAAAAAAAGATATATAAAAATGTTGAAAGGAAACAATAATGCAATTTCTTTTGAGTTGACTGTAATGTGGCACAGGATCAAACAATAATGAAAACAATGAATCTATGTTGTTTGTCAACCCTATCGAATATTGAGCTAACTGTAGGGTGGCACTGGATTTTATGTCAATGAGAAAAGGCTTAGTTGTTGTTTCAAATTTTAAGTACGACGATGACCGTTTAGAGCTCTTATTAGAATTAGATAAAAAAAACACCTTAAAAATGAAGATGAACAACACTAAGTTGGTGGAGGGAGAGAATTGAATATGATTTGCTTTTCTAAAATTAGCTCAGTGGCGATACAGAATCCGTGAATCATTAGTTAAATAGGTATCCGTGCTTCCTATGGGTCAAGAAAGATTGTATTAAAAGCTTTTCACTTAGACGACCATAATTCTAGTGAAACCACATTAAGGTTCAATTGTGTAAATGAGATAAGCCACAAAGAAGCAACAATCTGATGAGATAGAAACACAAAAAACAAGCCCATCTCAACTTCGATTAAACAGACCCAAGAATAACGAGGAACACGAAGCACTCACCTGAAATGGGAAGCAGAATACCCTCTGAAGAAAACCGAGGTCTTCTTCGGGTTCACATTGAATCAACCCATTTACCCCATGTTGTGAGAGCTCTTCTGAACGCCTCATTGACGTCCAACTCGGCATAAACATGGTTCCCTTCTTGATAGTAATCCTTCCTGCCACATTAATATTAAATCTAATTAGATGCAATATAATACTAATTTCCAAAGTAATCAAATCCATTTGTACACATAATGACTAGTTATATATATATATATATATATATATATATATATGTGTGTGTGTGTGTGTGTGTGTGTGCGTGTGTGTGTGTGTTCTATAGGGAGAGGGGGGCTGCCATAAAAAGGCAAACTTTTGCTGTCACATTGTGACATAATGTGAGAGCCATTTATAGGTGACCGGGTTCATGATCTGGCTCCTTGGACTGCATGTCACTCATGTCATCTTATTTAGATGATATCCAACGACATGAGCTTGCTAGACGATGATCTATCAGAACACGTGATCTAATCCTTGGGTAAGTAGTTTACCCTCTGGAGGTCTTCTCATGAGTCCACCAGCGACCAGTGTTGAAGACCAGCATGTCGGCGTCCTTATATTTGGATGAAGATCTGTCTATGATGTCAAGCCTCAGAGTCTCCTTCGTACTGCCGTCTTGCTGTCGAGTCTCAAACTCTTCCACCAGAAACGTTGATGGGAAAAATTCCGCCGAAGCCTTGTAATCCTTCCCAAAACAAAATTAAACGATTGAAGGAATAAACCAAAAGAGATTTTGTTAATTGAACAAGATTCAGTTTTTATTTGTTACCAGGAATTTAAAAGCGTAGGATCCTTCCGTCTTGAATTCGTGGCGACCGGATACCTCAACCACCCTTTTCTTGTTCTCGACGGAATTCCATAGTATACAAACGAGAGACTCCCACATATTCCTGTTGAGTGAGTCGCCAATGAATCATGCTATGGCAAAAACCAAACCAAACCAAACCGCCAGTTCTAAACCACGGTTTTACTTAAGGGTTTTGCTAAATAAAATGTATTGTGCTATCAAATTATTTGGATCTACGATCCATATTTTATATGTATGAGGTTATAAAACTCATATATATAAACTTATAAACTTGTCAAGATTTAAATCCATATAAGTATATAAACTTTATATATATACATATATATTCACATTTTATATGTATATAATGGTATAAAACTCATATACATAAACTTATACAAAAATATATTTACATGTATATAAACTTTATATATAATGTTATAAAACTCATAAACATAAACTTATAACAATTTATATTTACATGTTTATAAACTTTATATATATATATATATATATATATATATATATATATATATATATATATATATATATATATATATATATATATATATATAATAGTTTGGTTCCAACACTGGAACCGAGAACCGAACTGCCAAACATTGGCGGTTTGGTTCGGTTATGGCAGCTCTATGAACACCCCTGGGTCATTTTCTTTTTTTTCACAAGCGGAAACTCTTATTCTGTGATTTCCTAAACTACTTATCCCTATGGGTAGGGAGCTTAGCGAGACAGATCAACAAAATCCTAACCGTCAGTATGAAAGCATCTGGACCGATCGATTTGAAGCAAGACGGTTTCATAAGAAATTATTTATTGTTTTGGAGTCATTTAATAATCTTGAATTTAAAACCAAAAAAAGAATTGTTATAATTTATTTTTCAAGCTTGACTATGTTGGTGAATTGCCCATTATCAAAACTTGTGAAATCACCATATGTTGAAAGTATCTTATTTTATGACAATTAGTATATCTAAGGATTGATGTTCTAGACCCAAAAAGGAAAATCCATGACCAGGTCATTCAAAAGTGACTCACAAAAGATCCGGCTAGGCCTGGCTTGACCCAAGCCCAACACAGAATCTACGCAATGTACATGTTAAATTTATATTTCTAAAACAAAATATAAGACAAAACAGTATTTATATTTATAAAATGATGCATTTTACATTATTATACATATAATATATATATATATATATATATATATATTATATATATATATATATATATATATAAGAAAACAGGACCCTGCTCACTATTGATGCTATCTACCCATATTTGATCATTGCTTTTTTGTCTCATAAGTGTAATTTTGAAGGTTGTAAGGTATTTGAAAAATGATGAAAGATAACATTATTACACTCATTCTATCAAAAAGTAATGGTCAAACAATAGTGAGTAGCATCAGCAGTAAACATGATTAAGTCACCCACTATATATATAGTATGCATCCATCCATCCATCCACATATAGTACATTATATATATACTTGAGTTATAATGTATGTTATTAAATAACTATGTGTATATACAATATACCTAATATATATGCATAAGACTATATAAATAATGTACATATATATTGTCTTATAACCAAGTCAACCTAGACCAGACCCGAGTTGTGTTTGGGCCTTCAGAGTGGACCAGAACAAAAAATTTGGGTGGGGGCATGAGTCAACCTGTTTTGACTTGGACCTAGAGTGACCCCACCCCTCAACTCGATTTGCTACTCATAGACGTATCTCTCTCTCTTTATCTATCTATCTATATATATATATATATATATATATATATATATATATATATATATATATATATATATATATATATTGTTGATCTCAAAATTGAACAGTGAAGATACTTGTGTAAGATTATGTACCAAAAAAACATTATGCAGCTAAGATGCCCTATACTACATATGCACACCCTTAAAAGCCCAGGGCTATGATGCAAGTCTACAACTTAAACCATCGGTTGTTTGTCTAGCTCATGGTATATCTGTCATACCCAGAAGAAAATCGCTTTAGAAAATGACTCACCGTCGAGCTCTTTCAGATCTTTAAGATGAATATTAATTTTGAATGGGGTCATACCCATTATTTGGTCAATTTGGTTGAGTTTGTAAGATCTTTAAGATGAACCTCCATTTATTGTAAACCTAATCATACTAGGTTTAATTAGTTCATCTTCTCTTCTTTCGAGGAAAGTTTGAAAGGATGGATCCTTTCAACTTAAGCAAGCTTTTCTGCTTAATCAGAATTATGCAAGGTTTTATTTGGTAATGGACAACAATAGAGTAGATTTACATGACAATCTCACAAACGAAAAGTTTTGCAGCATGGCTAGCATCTAGGACTTGCCCATCGAGCTTGAAGAACAGGTAGTTGCATAATGGAAGGATCTAGCGTCCAAGAATTTGAATATCTGCATCTTCATATTCAAAAGCAATGGAAAGACATAAGGAGTAGAGAGAAACAGACTGCCACATCTTCTTAATCAGAAAAAAAAATGGCTCAGGCCAGCCCAACCCCTCTCCCACGCCTATAAATAGACGTGAGACCTTGGGAGTTGAGGCATCCACAAGCTAGTCAAAGCCTCCTCAAGTTCTGTCTTGAGTATTATAAGAGTCTTGATATTAATAAAAGAGTTCTTTACTTGTAGGCTTTTTCCTCTCTTCCATCAAGTGTGTGTGAGAGAGGGTCTTGTGCCTAGATAGTGTGCAAAAACGGGAGTGATGCTTTATAAGGAAAAGGTACGGGCGCTGGGAAGGGTCCGTGCACCTCTTCTCTTCTCTTGGCGAACGAGGGGCTGAATGGGATAAGTCTTACTGTATTCACCAACACGTAAACACCCCTTTTGAGTAGAAGAGGTTTTCAATTGGTGACAATGGTTGCACAAGTTCCTTGTGCCCTAAGACTACCTCCATTTGTCATTTTGATATCACTCGTAGTTTAACGAAAAAAACTCTACCAAACACATGCTCTAAGAATATATATATATAAGAAAAATGAATCTTGCCCTAATCATATCACTAATTGCTTTTGGGTTATTTTTAAGAGGCTTTAAAAAAATATGAAAGATATTGTTATTACACTCATATTATCCAAAAGCAATGAGGGTACATGTATCAATGGTGAACATAATCCCATCACTCTCTCTTTCTCTCTATGTATATATAGACACAATATATAGAGAGAGAAAGAAGGTAAAGACAATAATTTAGTGGGTAATTTGCTTATTAATAATCAATATACATAATGCAGCAGTTATGGCAACAAGAACTTATTGTACAACCGACACATCATTTGTGCTGAACTTAGTTCAATAAAAGGATTTAGATATGCCATCATGAATACAAATGCTATAATAGTTCAATTTTGATTACGAATTTATTGCCCATCTCCGCTACACATAATTATATATATATATATAAGTTAGATCCTCCATTTATGATAGTATCATATGTTGCTTTTAAGTGACATAAATATAATAAAAAACTAAGCCTTTTCCCATACTAGACGGGGTCAAATACATGGATTCTTTGTTTCCACATATCCCTATCGTGTGCCATATTAGCAGTTAACTCACAATAAGCTAGATCATTCTTTATTGTTTCTTTCCAACACTTTTGTGGTCGTCCTCTACCTCTTTTAATACTTTCCAAATTTAGTTTTTCATACCTTCTTACACGTTCTTCTTTTGATCTTCTTTCTATATATCCAAACCAACTTAAACGATATTCTCTCATTTTATCCTCTATTGGTGTCACTCCTAATTTGTTTCTAATAACCTCGTTATGTATACGGTCTTTTCTTATATCACCACTCATCCATTTCAACATCTTCATTTCTGTCACAGACATCTTTTGTTCATGTTGATGATTAACTGCCCAACACTCAAAACCATAAAACATGATAGGCCTAATTGTTGCTCTATAATATTTACCTTTTAACTTTAATGGTATCTTCTTATCACAAAGAATACCTTATGATCCTCTACATTTTAACCAACCAGCATTAATTCTATGCGTAACATCTCCATCAATTCTTCCATCACTCTAAAAAATTGACCCTACATATTTAAAACCTTCCTTTTGGTGGATGCAATGTGTGCCAATTTTAATTTCTATGTCCTCTAAGGTAACCAAATGATCAAACTTACATTCCATATATTCTGTCTTTGTTCTACTAAGTCGGAGGCCTTTGCTTTCTAATGTTTCTCTCCATAGTTCCAATTTTCTATTAACTTTTTCCTTAGACTCCTCCACTAATACAATGTCATCTGCAAATAATATACACCAAGGTACTTCATCTTGAATATGTTTTGTTAACTCATCTATCACCATTATAAATAAGTATGGACTTAAAGTTGATCCTTGATGTAACCCAATATTAACTTCAAAGAAGTCATCATTCCTTTATGAGTTCTTACACATGTTTTTGCACCATCGTACATGTCTCTTATAAGGTTTATGTATGTCAATGAGATACCTCTTTTTTCTAAGGTTCTCCAAAGAACCTCCCTCGGTTTCTTATCGTAAGCTTTTTCTAGATCAATAAATATCATGTGAATGTCTTTCTTTTTTACTCTAAAATGTTTCATAAGACATCTCAAAAGGTGAATTGCTTCAACAGTAGATCTGCCTGACAAAAATCCAAATTGGTTCTCTGTTATACTTTATATTTGTCTTAACCTACGTTCGATAATTCTTTCCCACAATTTCATAGTATGGCTTATTAACTTAATACCTCGATAATTCACACAATTCTAAATGTCTCCTTTGTTTTTTTATATGGGTATAAGTGTATTCGCTCTCTATTCCTCGAACATCTTTTGGTTTCTCCATATTTCATTAAATAGTCTTGTGAGACAAGTGATTCTTGTTTCTCCTAGTATTTTCCAAACTTCTATAGGAATATTGTGTGGTCCTACCGATTTACCACCCTTCATATGTTTAAGAGCCTCTTTGACTTCATTCTTTTGAATACGTCGGTAGAAATTGTGGTTTATATACTTTTCTGATTTGGCTAACTCTCCTAACCCAATACTAACATCTTTATTTTCATTAAAAAACTTATAAAAGTAGTTTTTCTATCTATTTCTTATATCATCGTTTCCTACTAGAATTTTTTCATCCTCATCCTTGATGCATCTAATATAATAAGATCTTTAGTTTTCTTATCTCTAACCCTAGCTATCTTAAAAATATCTCTTTTACTCTCCTTTGAGTTGAGTTTTTTACATAAATTCTCCAAAATTTTAGCTTTTGCTTCACTGATAGCCTTTTTCGCTTCCTTCTTTGCTTTCTTATAAGCATATAAAGTTTCACTAGTTTTCTTAGCATAATGTAATTTGTAACATGCCCTCTTTGCCTTGATTTTATTTTGCACTACTTCACTCTACCATCAAGCTTCTTTTTGTAATGGTACACCTCCCTTAGATACACCAAACACATCTTTCGCCACTTTCCTAATATGTATAGTCATATTGTTCCACATATCATAGGGTGTACCAACATAATTCCAAACATCTCCTTGAAGGACTTTCTATTTAAATATATCTTCTTTCTCACTTTTGAGGTTTCACTATTTAGTTTGAATAGCTCGATGCACTCTTTTCTTCTTTATCTATTTTTTTATTTGTAAATCCATAACTAAAAGTCGATGTTGGGTGGTTAAGCTTTCTCCTGGAATTACCTTGCAATCTTTACAGAACACTCTATCTTTTTTTCTACAAATAAAGTAATCAATTTGTGTTTGTGATAAGTCACTCTTATAAGTAATTAAATGTTGATCTCATTTTTTGAAGATTATATTTACTATAAAGAGATCAAATGCCATAGCAAAATTTAAAATCTCCCTACCTTCTTCATTTATATCTTCAAAACCAAAGTTTCCATGAATAACTTGATATCCTAATGCCTCTTTACCAACATGTCCATTTAAGTCTCCTCCTAAACAAATCATCTCCCTTTGTAGAATCTTTTGAATCACCTTATCTAACTCTTCTAAAGAAATTGTCTTTATACTATCTTCTAGTCCTACTTGGGGTGCGTAAGTACAAACTATATTCAAAACCTTTGCTCCTAACACTAATTTCAATATCATGATTTGATCACCCATATCATTGTATGTCTACTACACTATCCTTTAAATCTTTATTTATGATAATATCAACTCCGTTTTGAGCCTTTTTTTTACTTTAGTACCATAATTTAAAACATGTATCCTCTATTTCCTTTGCTTTTTCTTCAACCCACTTTGTCTCTTGTAAACATAGAATATGAATCTTTCTCTGAATCATAGTATGTACCACTTCTATTAGCTTACCGGATAATGTTTCGATATTCCAAGAACCAATACGAATCTTATTATCTAGGACTAGCTTTTTTACCCCCGCATCCGTCCATATTCAAAATAAGGAGACTCTTTCTGTAAATTATTCACTACATTCGGGTGACAATGTAGCTGGACTAACTTCTTTACTCATACTTGTCCATGATGTGGGAACCTTCTTTGCAATTGATTCACTACATTCAGGCGAAAATGTAGTGACCCTTACTTACTTATCACAGCATTCGGGCTACAACACGTCGCTAGGTAGGAATGCCCCAAAGCAATGCTCATAATTTGTGTAATCTATGTTATAAAAATTCGACAAAATTTTACACTGGCTATCAGAAACCTAATACAACCCTCCTCCTTTATCCAGGCTTGGGATCGGCAATGCAAGGGTGATCCCTTACATGGGCGGAGTTAAACATAATTCAAAATTTTAAAAAAAATTAAAAATATACAAAAGGTAATGTTATTACTCATATCCCAAAAATAATGCTCTCTCTCTCTCTCTCTCTCTCTCTCTCTCTCTCTCTATATATATATATATATATATATATATATATATATATATATATATAAAGTTGATAAACTCTTATTTATGCTACATCAATAATTACTTGTTCAAATAGATAAATAGTCCATATTCAAAAAGTGAAAAAGCATAAGTTATAGCTTGTAATGTTTGTTTATATTTTATAATTTTTTTTTCAAAAAACAAAATTTTACCTCTACATATTTACCTTTTTATCAACCTCTCTTTATATATATATAGAGAGAGAGAGAGAATGTGGCAAATGAGCACATCTAATCCATGTTAAAAAAATCTTAAAGATTTGATCAATTTTAATTTTAATTTTAAAAGGTAAAAGTATCATCACCCTTTTTTCAAGTTAATTAAATGCACCTACTTTTTACTTTTTGTTTTAGAGATCAAATGAGATCTTCTCTCTCTTATATTGATAGTTGATAGACGGCGGGCCTCGACCAGCTTTTCGAGATTCATATTTCTTTTTGCTGACACTTGATCTACCGGTCACTCTTTAAGTAAAAGCATCGACAAAATCAGGTCTTCCAACACATGATAACATCAATCTCCAGCAAGGAACGGCCATCCACATTCATCCATCTATAAGTTAGAATTAGCCAAAATCGTAACTAACACGCCCAGAGGGATTCAGTTCTACGGCTGTGACTCGACGTAGAGTTGGTTCCATGATTGAATCCTTTCCCTGGTCCAATTAGCTAAATACACAGTGACACTAATATCAAGAACGGAAAGAATATTAACAAGAAAATCAAGGGATTGACATACAACACGATGGAAATTTGTGTTTCATTTTTTCTTTCTATAACAGCCATGAGCCACCAGTCTTGAAGCTTGATATTCAACAGATGCACAAGAAAATCGTGTGTTAAAATGGGTCGCTCACCATACAAACCCGTCCCACAAGCACAGGCATGTGCACGATCAAGTACATGCAAAAAGTAGAAATGGTTGAAGAAAATCAGTGAGCAACTATTCTTCTATAAGGTTTCCTTCCTCATTAGAAATGGAACTGTTGGTTCGATTCAATTGCCTTCTCTTCCTGTATCGCCATGCAACCTGAATACGAGTAGCCGCCATGGCTCTCCAGTGTGCTGACTCGTACCTTCGGGAGAAAATATAACCATGAATAGGTTTGAAATTTTGACATACACCAGCTAACAGAATTTTCCCCACATAACAAAGAATCTTCTCTCTTTACAGGGTTGAACAGCATAAGTGACGAATAAACAGATCGTATTCTTGGTGCAACCTGGATCATGTTGCAGATCCAATTCACTATGCTCATCTACCTCAGTTCTTCAGATAACAAGCATGTAACAGCTGCGGCAACAGAATTTCAGAGTGTTGTACAAAGCAGAATGAACTCCTTGTTTACGGGTAGCACTTGGCTTATTATTAATGAGAAAAAGAGAAACTTCCCAAGCATATCACTGATCTTTTCCCGGTACCCATTACGTTATGTTTAGCAAGTAAGAACCACATACAGATACTTCTAGTTGGGTGCTGCAATGGTATCTGGCATTCGGGCACTCAACACACCTGTACTTCCCCTGGTCCAACTCGACAGTAATTATAATAAATGTCTTTTAACTAGAAATTCTAAATAAAGGGATGATTTAGTACCAGAATTTCATAGAATATTGACCAATTAATACTTTACTAGTGAATAAATAACCTTTTAAAACTGAGTTTCTCTTATAGTTTCATGAGATATTATTGATTAGATAAAAGAATATATAGATAATATACGTATATATTGCAACGTCACTGCACTCGTGATTTATGAAGTTGTTGTACCAAGCACTCGCTCCCGCACCTTTGTGATAACCATGATAGGAAAATGCAAAGAAAGTAAAAGGGTAAGGAAGCAAGTTATTGTACTCAGCAAGGGATTGCAACGCAGTGTACCTTATAGCTCCTTGAACTCGTGGATTGCGGAGCAATCTGGCAAAAAGGGAAGTGACTTCATCCAAGTCATTAACATGTAGTGAGAACGCTTCCACATTACAAAGACATTTTACAGTCCGACCAGAAAGTAACCTTTGCCCTGTAGAGTTAATTTTTCTTTCATCTGTATAAAAACATTAAAATAGATAAATCATCCAGAAAATCAACTATATATAACCAAAAGTACATAAAAGATCTTTTTGAAAAAGAGGAGTGGCTAAGAAATCCAGATGATTTTACACTTTCAGCAAATTAAGGCCTTAGCAGCTACAATTGAGTCAGATATAAGTCGAGCCCATAGCAATGCACAGAGCCCTACGCACACATTTTCTTCTCAGAGGGGTGTATATTTCACATATACTACTTTTTAATATTGTAGCTTAAGCACCTAAAGTAAGTAGCTGCTCTGAATATGATGTCTAGTGTATTGGGAGAAGTAAACTCAGAGGGGTGTATATTTCCCTTGATTATCTTGTCGTTTTGTATAAAGCGGTACGTAATGATTAAAGCACCCCTAGCACAATAAATATTGCTGAATGTTCCATTACCTTAAATATCACTACATAAATAATGTTATATATGTGCGTGGATGCGTGCAGGCATCTGCAAACTCTAGGTTGTAGATACTTGCTCCCAAACTTTGGATCTCTTTGAGCAAATATTATGCATCTTCTAATGATGATTACAGATTTTTGTTTTTCATCTAACGCAAAAAACTAGGGTCTTATATATCTTTCAATGCTTTCACTTATTTGTTAAATAATTCACTTTTGACTAACAGAGTGGCAGTTGGTTATCCCTATCCATTTCACGAAAATATGTATATGGATGCTATCACATGTCTCCCAATGCTCCATAGGGAAAGGAGTAATAGAATGAAAGCACCAAGATCATGCTAGTGTAATCGGCTGTTCTGTTATTTTACTGCCAGAAGCCTTTCACACAGCTGTCCATAAATCAAGAGGCTGCCTATGAGAATCCTTGAGGAAAGATCGCCTCACAACAAGTTATGCGAGAAATAAAAATGTTCAAATCAATATATAAGGTGAAAAATAAGCAGACAAAGCGTAAAAAGATCAGAAACATGACTCAGTGTACTGTAAATGCAAAATCAGGGTTAAAAGTTCAACCTGCTACTCGAGAAGAGGAACATTGAAGAGTTACTGTACATAGTGGAGAAGGCTTCATAGGTTCTCAGACAAGAGTCAAGACGCACAAGTATATGGCTTTAAAGAGGATCCTAACTGACAACTCCAGCTCACAACCATAAGAACTCGTAGTATAATACATTGCTAGTAATGTTTTCATGACATTACGGTGGGTACCTCGCTTCATTATACAGATCATTACAATTTACCCCTCGTATTCACTTCAATTCCAGCAATCTAGTTCACCTTTTGTCCCCATGTACTTTTTAACATAATTTTCATTGATCTTGTTTCAAAGATTAAATCAAACTCACAGGACCTATGTTAGATCTGCTAAAGTGAATTGTGCCTATGTACAGCATTTGAAATAATCAAATGTTTTCAAATTTGAGATGCTCATTCTTTTCTGGCGTTCATGTACCAATGAATTCTCCTTGATGGATACCACCACTTGTCCAACTTCTATGCATGGTTGAAATACTATCACTACTACTTTGTATCAGGAAAGATCTCCCCACCTATTGACAAAAGATCATGTCTTCATTCACTTTGAGAGAAAACAACCTATTAACATAACATCAAGTACGCAAACCTATTTTAGTCCTCATTCACTCATTGAACTCTTCGATACTTAACACCAAGGATACCACCACCCGTCACCTTTTCCAACTTTTACAATTCAACACCCAGGGTTGAAATACTAGCACTGCTACCTACATTTTATCAGGAAAGATCTCCCAACCTATTGAAAAAGGATCATATCCTCATTCACTTTAAGAAGAACAACCTATTAACATAACATTAAGTGTGCACATGTTTGCAGTTAGATTATTCACTTAAGAGTCCCATCTCTATCGTTTCCCAGAAGCAATATGAAAAGGAGAATTTTAGAGCCCTGTAGCTTTCTTATGAACACACAATTTGCCAGCTACAGAGGACAAAAACTTAAAATTCTGAAGTCAAGTTGGAGCATGGCCTGCAAGTTCACGTCCAAGTTCATGAGTAAGTTTGAACCAGGAAACGTTCAGAATTAAAGCTATATAGAGAAAAGTACCTTTATGCACAGAGGCATGCTCGAGACACCATGTAATCAGCTCTTCACCACAAACATCTCCTTCTGAGAGATGAGCAGTATATCTTGATTCCCTCCAAGTGCTCTCTACAGTTCCACGAACAATGAAAAACATCTTGTCAACTGCACAACCATAGCGTATAATTTGACTCCCTTGTATGAAGAGTGTTGGCCTAAGTCTTTCGCGAATGGCATCCAAGATATCATCATCCATCAATGTGAAGATACGAACCTGATAACAGATGAAAAGCTGTGAGAAGTTTGCCAAGACATCGTGAATTGATCACCAAGCAAGCAAGAGAATCAAATAAGATCACCAATGTTCAAACACTAAGCAAGAACTTCAAGGAAAGAGCTCGATCCTCAAAAGATAGTCAATAAAATTCATTAAACTTCAAAATAGCAAAGATCAGTGTAAACAGCTGCCCCGGAAGATGAATCACAGCATCCACAAGTGTGTTTCAACACTTGGCCAAGGACCAATGTACACAAGTTGCACAACCAAGCTTGAATCCCGAAGCTTGAACAAGAAATATTCAGACACAAGAAGCTCAGTTCTCAGAGAATCTAAGCCATGCAAGCTTGATTTACTAGGGAGAGCAGTCACTCATATATAGGCTGTATATTACAAAGAAGATAGGCCAGCGAGAGGCCGACAGACAGATTGATTAGTCGTTCAGCCTCTTGATGTCACCAAAATGAAAAAGAAACAATAAAAAGAACAATACAACAACAACAACTAAGCCTTTTCCCATACTAGACGGGGTCAAATACATGGATTCTTTGTTTCCACATATCCCTATCGTGTGCCATGTTAGCAGTTAACTCACAATAAGCTAGATCATTCTTTATTGTTTCTTTCCAACACTTTTGTGGTCGTCCTCTACCTCTTTTAATACTTTCCAAATTTAGTTTTTCATACCTTCTTACACGTTCTTCTTTTGATCTTCTTTCTATATGTCCAAACCATCTTAAACGATATTCTCTCATTTTATCCTCTATTGGTGTCACTCTTAATTTATTTCTAATAACCTCATTATGTATACGGTCTTTTCTTATATCACCACTCATCCATCTCAACATCTTCATTTCTGTCACAGACATCTTTTGTTCATGTTGATGATTAACTGCCCAACACTCAAAACCATAAAACATGGCAGGTCTAATTGTTGCTCTATAATATTTACCTTTTAACTTTAATGGTATCTTCTTATCACAAAGAATACCTTATGATCCTCTCTATTTTAACCAACCAGCATTAATTCTATGCGTAACATCTCAATCAATTCTTCCATCACTCTAAAAAATTGACCCTACGTATTTAAAACTTTCCTTTTGGGAGATGCAGTGTGTGCCAATTTTAATTTCTATGTCCTCTGAAGTAACCAAATGACCAAACTTACATTCCATATATTCTGTCTTTGTTCTACTAAGTCAGAGGCCTTTGCTTTCTAATGTTTCTCTCCATAGTTCCAATTTTCTATTAACTTTTTCCGTAGACTCCTCCACTAACACAATGTCATCTGCAAATAACATACACCAAGGTACTTCATCTTGAATATGTTTTGTTAACTCATCAATCACCATTATAAATAAGTATGGACTTAAAGTTGATCCTTGATGTAACCCAATATTAACTTCAAAGAAGTCTGTCATTCCTTCATGAGTCCAATAAAAAGAACAATAAGTTACATAAATTTCTAGAATACATTTCTAAAGCAAAATTACATATTCAACACCTAGATACATTCTAACACCCCCCCCCCCCCCGCCTCAAACTTTAGGGAGATGTCTAACTGTTGTCCATTTAATGAAAACCTTGCAATTAAAAAGAAAGAAAATAAACTACAAAATGAGACACCTGAACTATACATTTTGTACCCAAACAATTGTCATAAAAAAACTTCCATAACATGATTTAGAATGTACATATGGTGCCTTATTGCAAGTACCTTTTTGATAAAATTAAAAAGATGCTGCCTTATTTCTCTTTGGAGCTCCTCTGGCAAACTTTCAAGCAGCTCTTCTTCATTTACGCCACGAGTTGCTGCCCAGTTGAACCTTTCAGATTGTCTTACTTTCCTAGAGGAAAGAACAAACAACCGGATTTTATAGCCAAAATATAGCATAATTTAGAATTTGCAACTTAAAATGTATAACACGAATAAAAGGTGTAAAAAGGAAAAAAATTATAATTGATTTCCAGTATGGACTTTGACTGTGTTCAAAGAATTTTTTGAACCCCACTCAGGTGAAAATAGTAAAAAGAAACTCAAATTCTTGCATCATTTCTGGTTGAGACAGAACAGATAAAGGAGTATGCAGAATCAATTCCGGGGAATAAATTCTTACTAACCAAAATTTGATTAGTACAAATAAGTTCCAACAAATAAACAAACAACAACCAAGCCTTTTCCCATACTAGATAGGGTAGGCTACATGAATTCTTTGTTTCTACAGGGCCCTATCATGTGCCATGCTAGCAGTTAACTCAATATAAACTAGATCATTCTTTATTGTTTCTCGACACTTTTGTGATCGTTCGCTTCCTCTTTTAACATTTTCACAATCTAGTTTTTCATATATCTTCTTATGTAAGCATCATTGGGTCGTCTTTCTACATGTCCAAAACATTTTAAATGATTTTTCCTCATTTTATCCTCTATTAGTGCTACTCCCAATTTGTTTTTAATAACCTCATTATGTATATTGTTTTCTCATTATGTATACGGTCTTTCTTTGTATGATTGCTCATCCATCTCAACATCTTCATTTCTGCTAAAGACATCTTTTGCACATGTTGATGATTAACTATCCAACACAATAAGTTCCAACAATATAGTGAATAATTCATAAAGGAGTTGGAATAGTAAAGCCTGAAGGCACAAGCCAATGACTAACAAAAGTTGCAGTTTGGGATAGAGAAAGACTGGTTTTCATATGAACAGAGGAATGGAAAGGAAAAAAAGATCATTTTTTAATTTTGTACATGTGAAGGAGGAGTTACTACCTCCGCAATGGGTCTGGCAAGCGTCTGTGACTCATCCAGCTTTCTACATCACGACGCCTTAGTTGCATCTCAAGCCTCCTGACAGACAGTAAAAAAGAGAACACGATGTCAAGTGCAACCTTAATATTTGAGGTAAATAAGATTCAGAAACAACTTCAACAGAAATGTGAAACCCGTTGTATTTGACATCATATTAGTGACATAGAATCCGTTCACTTAATAAACAAATCAGACAATACATATTAATGCCATAATCTTTACAAAGTCCCATCACAAACATGTATGTTCTTATGAATGAGAGTCGAACCTTTGACCAAGAGCCTGGAGAAAATTCTGCATATTTCCGATAAGCAGGGCAAAAAGCAAGAGGCCAAGTCCAATTATTGCCATTGTGAAAAGAATCTCCCCCCAAAATGAACTCGGAACCTGGTTTCCAGCTAGAGTACTAATTTGCTGGAGAGAGAGAGAGAATATGACAGCAATATAAGCCAGTATACACCTGGTAAAAAATAAGTTCCATGAAATTAAGAGGCAAAGTTTTCTTTTCAAAATTTAAGCCCCAAAAAGAGAAGTATAACTTCGCAGTCTCTTTTTATTAACAACGGCATGCCATCAATAGGAAAATGAACACACAACGAAATGATTCTAGCCAACCAACGAAAACATTGAGCTTCCTAAAGACAACTGAAAAGGATAGTCAGAAATGTCATGCCATACCGCTAGAAGCTCACCTTGAAAACATTTGTGGTAAAGGGAGTTGTAGCAAAATTGTTGACAAGTAGTGTATGGCTACCTTGCAGCATATTTCCATCTAGCTCACAGAGAGTTTATAGAAGGATAGCCATATGAAATAGATCCATTTGGTAAAGACAGCTCAGTTTGTCTGTTTAACTATGTACTGACTTTTTGTCTTTCTTTCAATTTTGGTATTTTGAGAGACTACCTTTTCTGTCCTTTATATACATGATTGCGACTACAAGAGAAGGGTATGAAAAATTGTCTTGCTTCGGGAAGATCTCCCCTAGCAAGTGCACATAGAGCATCCCTCTGAATACGCAGAGGAAGATTCCATCGGCAAGTCATATAAACTAAAATATATTTATATGCTTCAAGCCTCTATGGCATGCTTCCAAAGATTCTGGCGAGATTCATGCTCAGGGTTTCATGTAGTCAAGATACGACTCCTTATTTTCAAGTAAAGGGAGCCACAGGATAACTACCTTTTTTGTTATGTGGATGATACTCCCACTACGATATTCACCTCCACAAGTTAAATGCTCAAAATTATATAAGCAAGAAAGGTTTAAAATATTTGTCGGCAGCAGGTTGGCAGGAATAAGGACAGATTTTCGTTTCGCAGAAAAAGGTGGAACGAAAATTTGATGATTTCCTTAGCATTTGTAATTATCTGAATAAGGACTCTTTTGATGGTACAGCAGGACACAAAAAAAATATATTATGTAGAGAAATCAGTGTCCGATTAATATCCCACTGAACCCCATACAACATAGAAGAAGAAAGGCCGTTAGACCAGCATTTTACAAGAGAGAAGACAGACGATGAAGAGGTAGAACGTACGTTTGTTGATTTTTAATAGTCAAGTGGCAAATATATTCAAGAAGGCCCTAGCAGAAGGGCATGAAGAACATGTTGTGCATGATACCATAACAGCCCAAGGCAAGGTCGCTAAAGAAGCACTATGGTAATTGTAGAACACGTGCGGTTGTAGGTTGCTTTTGTATGTTATCTTTTCCCTTAATAAATTCAAACTTGCAGCTTGCTCGCAAGGAAATTTTAGTCGTTAATGAAATCTCTTGCAATAAAGAATGAAACAATTAACAAAATGATCTAGTTTATATTGAGTTAACTCCTAGCATGACACATGCATGATAGGGCTATCTCGAAACAAAGAATCCATTTATCTGACCCCGTCTAGTATGGGAAAGGGCTTTGTTGTTGTTGTTGTAATGAAACCCCTTGCAAATTATAAACATAAAAGGAAAGAAAGATGACTATTAAGGTTCTCTGTTCAGCACATCTCTCTTTCCTCTGTTGTTTTCTTCTCACTGTCCATCTTGATCTTTGTGAACAAGTACAAGAGAGGAATTTGACATGCAACCGTCATTTTCAGTGATCGTATTTGTTCAAGACAAAAATCTATAAAAGGAGAAAAAGATGACTAAATGGTAAGGTACCTGAAAACCCCAAAATAAAGAGTATGTATATCTTGTGATAATACTGTCATCTGTGGTGATGGGAACAGCGGTCCCATAGATCCCATATTGAAAGGTGCCACCCGTTGTATCAAAACAGGCGTTTGCGTCAGTACTATTTAACCAAAGAGCCCAGTCTGGATTTTTTTGAAATTTATCAATGTTCTGGCCACGTCCACAGTCAATAAAGCTTGAACACTGTGGTATGTTGTCAGATTTGCAAGCATTGCGCAGGCACTGGTTAACCCTCTGCAAACGATGAAGAAAGGCTAAATCATGTAAAGACTTAAAAGTAACAAACTCTTGAAGAAAAAGCATTTTTTGACTTTTAGCACAATCTCATGCTCCAGGCAAGTTGTACCTATATTTAAGCATGCAGATGTACTGAAGTGTCGGTGTCAAACAAGACAAGGTACAAAAAACGAACTAGTCATAGAAGAGGTTCGGGGAATATAAAAATAAAGATCCATAAAGAGTTATCCAGTTCCAATCAAGGTGACAGAAGTTCAAACGACCTCAACCATATAAACAAACGGTCAAGTTCACAACGTATTCTACGGTTGGCATCTTCATCATATGATTAGCGGGAATCTTGCAACTATCAAAAGAAGCATCAGAAAAAGTACATGCTTTATTGAAAGTTGACTCTTGAAGTACGATGAAATGCAACAGAAGTTAAACATACTAAATAAACATGAAGAAATCACAACTAAGTGTATTAAATTAGAAACAGACCTGCAAACCAAATAAGTACCAAAGAGAGCCAACCACATGCCCAGCCAGGACAAAAAGGAAGAGATTAATGACAAAATTAGCCCATGCTGATTCAAATATAAAGCCACTTGGAGACTGTCCAGCAAGCAGAGGAATAAACCTATACATTCTCGGGAAATATTGAAGAAGAATCACTGCCCTTAATAGATTCTTAGCATAGTTGGCTGATCCTGAACCCATTTTAACATACCTTGGAAGAAGCCCCAAAATCATTATCTGAACAAAGCAATACACAAAAGTTTGAGAATTAAATAGCATTCTTTCATAAACAGCATATATGTAGCAGCAAAATCCTCTATTCTCCAATTCCTATTAGCATTAATATATTTTACATGATATGAGATAATCCAACATGCAGGACTCATATTGATAAGTGGGGTAAATATTGGCGATAACCAGAAATGAACGAGTGAGGAGACTTAAGAAGCCTCTATGCTCTAGCATGAGAGTCACGTTGTCCATTCTCATCAAAGTAATTCCAAATGTATGAATAAATAAAACAGGGAAAATGCAAATTCAGTCCATAACCTGTTAAAATATAATAGGGTTGGGCCAACAGGGCGCCCATAAGTTTGTGTTTGAAATCATGTCTCAATGGACCCAGGCCACTCGGGGGAGGGCCACCTCACCTGGGCCATTAGGGCCGCCAGGAGGCTCAATGGCTAGCAAAATAGCCATTGGGCCTTCAGCAACCAGCAGTAAAGTTGTTGGCTTTCACTCGGAGTTATGTCTGGATCCGATTTGATCTTGCTTGGTATTAAGATTTTAGTTCATCTAGGTGTGCTCTTTCCAACTTGTTTATTTTTAACATTTGTTGGATCAATTGTTTGGTGTTTTATTTTAAAGAAAACTTGTTTCTTTGACAATAAGTTATCTCTTTGTATGTTGGCCCAACCCTATTACATTTCCAACTTGTTTACAAAGTTGACACTCTCAAATTCATGTTTTTTGTTGTTAGACACACTTTCAGTATGCACACCGTAAGTTTGAGAGGGGGTATTAAAATGTAATAGGGTTGGGCCAACAGGGCCCATAACTTTGTGTTTGAAATCAGGTCCCAACGGACCCAAGCTTCTCGGCCCATAGCCACCAGTGGGCCCAACGGCTAGTAAAATAGTTGTTGGGCCTTCAACAACCAGCAACACAGTTGTTGGCTTTCACTCTTCTCTCTATAAATACTCAAGCCCAGCGTGGCTGATTGTATATGGATTTAGTTAACCAAATTTACCACCAAGAATATTGACTTCATTTGGAGGCCTTACTACTGGAAAACACTTTTCTGAGGTTTCTCTATAAGACCAAATTTAGCAATATCAACAGCAGCCAGAAACGATATTTCTACATGATATCTATGCCTCGTCACATCTCTCAAATTTCCTCCATCAAGAAACTCAGGCTTTTGCAGAACTAATAAGGTTGTAGGTTGTGTATTATATCCTTATGCACAATGCATATCTATGCTTTTCTCCATCTCTGAAATCTTCAGCAAGAAGTTGATGTTCATTCTTTCTGATGAACCATTAAAATTGTAGGTAGTGCGTTATATCTTTTCACATCCTCAACATAAGACTTCATTTTCTTACAGCTGTTACATACCTATTTATTAGCATAACTCATAACCAAACAAAACAACAATAACTAAGCATTTTCTCATACTAGATGGGGTTGACTACATGGATTCTTTGTTTCCACATAGTCCTATTTTGTGCCATGCTAGCATTTAACTAAATATAAACTAGTTCATTCTTTATTGTTTCTTTCCAACACTTTTGTGGTCATCCTCTTCCTCTTTTAATATTTTCACAATCTAGTTTTTTATATCTTCTTACAGGAGCATCCTTGGGTCGTCTTTTTATATATCCAAACCATCTTAAACGATTTTTCCTCATTTTATCCTTTATCTGTGCTACTCCTAATTTGTTTCTAATTACCTCATTACGTATATGGTCTTTCTTTGCATGACCACTCATCCATTTCGACATCTTTATTTTTGTTCATGAATAACTGCCCAACACTCAGAACCATAAAACATAGCAAGCCTAATTGTTGCTCTATAATATTTATCTTTCAACTTTAATAGTATCTTTTTATCACATAAAATATTGATGCCCCTATCTATTTTAACTAACCTGCATTAATTCTATGCATCATAAAGAATCAACTGAAATATCTAAGACGGGATGCAGCTTTACAGAAAGTTGCATTTGGTAAAATGAGATTGGCCCAAGTCCCAACCGTCATAAAGAATCAACTGAAATATCTAAGACTGAATGCAGCTTCACATAAAGTTGCATTTGGTAGAGAACTTTGAACTACTAATATGATATAAGGACTCATTTTGGATCTCATAATTCAGTTGCACAGTTTTTGCATTTGCTGTAGAACAGACTACGGCAATATAAGCATAAATTTCTTTTTTCACTTTTCATGTAGAACTTTAGACATGTTGACAAAATGTAGAAATTTGTCTAATAAGAATTTCTATTTTTTACTTATGCAGTAGTCACTGAGATCTGTATAAACTTAAGTGGAGCCAAAGAAAAGACCAAGATCAACCAAAGTTTTCTCAACTTATTGGACAAAAGAAAATTTTTCAGTTTACGAATTATACATGCAATTTACAGAAACGGATCTGCTTATTGTGGGTCAATTTTTATTATTTTAGATAGGACATATGGCCAGAACTTAAGACCTTTTCTGCCTCAAACAAAAAAGAATAGTGCTTCAACTCAAAACTTCGGACACACATTTGTTGTGTGTAGATGCATTTCTGTCATTTGTGTGTATGTGCATGTGTCTGTGTGTGTGTGTGAGAGAGAGAGAGAGAAGACAGAACTACAAACGAATTTCATGTCTTAACACAACAAAGTACATGAATTTCTTTCTGAGGACCAAAGTTTCATGAATCTTCTCTAGCTTGATAGTAAAAAACTATGATAACAGTTTCAAGCATAAATTTTCATCAGAGAAGTACCTGTGGCAGAGGAAGCACAACAAACAGATCAATCCAGAAGAATCGGCTACAGACATAATGAAGAGCAATCTTTTTTGGTTGATCGATCAAGTCTCCAGTACCTGTTACTTGAGACTCTCGAGCAACATATTTCAATCTGAACTGTAATGATGCATAACCGCTGGTGTCAATAATAAGTACTTCATCAAATACATCATAGGCCAGACACAAATATATTGAACATCAATGCATCATATAATATGAGAAGATGTAATGGATTTTAAATTTACATAATGAACCTTAAAGAAGGAGGAAACAGGAAGATAAAGAATGCTTTCTAATGCATGTTTACTGTAAGCAGCATAGACTACAAATTTTTATTAAGTTTGGACAGAGCATATTTGTGAAACTTCTCGAAAAGGCCATTTCCAACAGCTTGAGATATAAAGTGTATAGGAGCCACTCATGCACATGCATAGATGCACAAATATATGTACAAATACATACATACATACATACATACATACATATATATTTAAATGTATAAGTAGGTACATAAGTATCTAAATAATCTAAGACTAAACCAAATTTTATGGTCAACAGGGATGAGTTAAACTTAATGAAATAACTGAAATTCCTTTAAGAGTGTGGATACTTTTTCAGAATTTAAGATACTCTTTCTGAGGATATAAGAGTCACTTGCTTTGGGGTAAAAGAAAAGTCGAAGTTATTTCTTAGAAGTGTTAATTTCAATTTGGTAGTTACTAAAAGAGATTTCTTTGCCTTCAAAATGTAATGGTATATACTATTCTTTGGGGGATGCTGGAAACATTTTGCTAAGTTTAATTAATCTAATCTTAACAATAAAAGGTCTATTCACATCATTGTTTTTTAATATATTTACATAGGTGTATTTGCACGCTTGTGCATGCTGTGTATTATATACATACATATACACTTATATATATAAGTAAATATATACGTACATATATACATGTGTGTATGTGTAAAATGTGTGTGTGTGTGTGTATATATATATATATATATATGTATGTGTATGTATATATATTGGGGGATATGTGTTTGTGTCCGTCTTTTATGAACCAGCATGTATGCTACAAGAAAAATTAGGAGGTAATCAAGAATTACTTTTCATTTCCTATACATGCATATACATAATGTTACATATATTTACACCCATAGATACATACACATAAACAATTGTTCCATGCACTGGGTACAACGCATTCTAACAGAATGCCATTATTTTAAAAAGAGTAT
This sequence comes from Brasenia schreberi, assembly GCA_036023115.1. NCBI lineage: Eukaryota > Viridiplantae > Streptophyta > Magnoliopsida > Nymphaeales > Cabombaceae > Brasenia > Brasenia schreberi. The sequence goes on along the minus strand of JAYKKT010000054.1, from coordinate 1,553,106 downwards.
AACCAAAGAGATGTGATCCACCTGCCCAAAATCCTTGGATTCAACAATATACTTGTTACTTTTGAACAATTAAATTGGGTTTTCAAGGGTTTACAATTTAGTGGTCTTAGATTGTTGGCATACAAACCCAATTTTATATCACAAAAGAAAACATGTAATAAGTTCTCCATGTTTTTTTCAATATCTACACAATCTATGGTCATCCTTTTTTGAAATAAATCTTGTAGAAAAATAGTTATATGGTTTGAGTGAACTGGACTGGAGTAAAAAAAGATATCTAGAGAAAAAGTGTGCAGGTGTCTGTGTTTCTACATCAATGGCAGCGAAACTATGTATCATTTTCTGATATGTGCATACATAAACAATACATACAGAAATAGAGGATATATGCATGCATGTATTTATGTATACGTGTGTGTAGATTCAAAATTGGAAATTGCTTTTCTGCCAACTTTGACTTTCTTCTTAGTCTATGCAGATAAGTTGTTCATACTGCATGTGATGTACGCATGTTGTTCTAAGAAAATGATCCTCTCTTTTCCCCTGAACTCGTTTCCTCTCATTAGCATAGACATTATATATAAATCTGTACTTCAAAGACAATTTTCTCCTTTGAATTTAGACTTTTGGTTAATGGTGAAGACATGTGACGCCAATCTTGTGAATTGAGACCATATGCCTCATCATCTTTCATTGCCCAAAGCAACCACTTCACTTGCAACAAAAAATGTGTTAAACTCAAGAAGGATTATGAAAATATAATTTGCACATGTTGAACATTTAACACTCCTAATACTATAAAAAGAAGTTAAACTTAAGTTCTTTCTCGTGATCAAAATCAAGCCTTAGCTGTGTAACAGCAACTAAATCTCCTAATTGCTGATTAGCACTCATAGGATCAGAACCATTACAACAAAGATTTTGGAATGAGATGTAAAGAGATACAAATGCCAGGGTAACTGCTGAAAAGAGCACCTGAAGCAGCATATGTAGCAAGTAAATAAAATCAGACAGGGTCCTCACAGATGCAATTGCAATTGACTGGTTCCAACGAAGAACTATACACTTGTTGTCCTGTGTATTTTAAGAAAATGTAAATTTGAGAATGAATCAGAATAATCACATTAACATCAAAACAGTATCCATCAATAAACTATCTAAACTTTGACCGTCAAGAATGTTCACCATGTCACTTGGCCTGCTAAGCCCTAAGAAAATAACTATATACTGTTAAATAATGAGATCCATCAGTTAGAAAAATTATGATTTTCCTTACAATCTTTCATTCATTGATAACATATTCACCTTGAGATGAAATTTCATTTGCATTTCTGAGAGAGAGAAAACAATGAAAAGGTCAAAAAATAAGTGTCCGATCTTAGACAACAATTTCTATGCTTGGCATTTAGCAAGCAATGCAAACTTTGACCAGGATGCAATGGTATGAGCATACCTGGTATCCTGGATTTCAGGAGCAAGTATCAAGCAGCAACTGACATCAATTGCTAATGTCTTGCCAAGGAAAATTCCTATTTGTTCGTCAGCATCTATAAGATTTATATAGTTTTATCTGGATTTTGCTGAGCAATTAGATGGAGCGTCTAAGGGATTTTCTGCTGTTCAATTAGATTTAACATTCGAAAGTTAATCAATAATCAATCTTCTATACTACCCTTTGAGCTTACCGGTGCTAGAAAATCAGTTCTATTTGAGCCGAGGATGGTATTCAAATATTCAAAAGAGAAGAAGTGTATTCAAAATCTCAATAGTTGTGAACTTTTGCTTGGTGACCAAGTATAATGAAATTTTGAGTCATTTGACATGATTGAAAGGTGGTGCGAGCATTTAAAAGGCAAGATATGAATATGAACAAAAAAGGGTAAAGGGCATGGTTTCACAGTGAAAAAGCAGGCCAGTGTTCTTTTTCCAGAAGATGAAAGTTATTATAGTAGCAGTAGTCACAGGCATGTTTAAGTGCAAGGAGATGGTAGGCCCTAGTGAGATACCGTTGAGGAGATAACTGAAGGCCAAAATGAACCATGTCCTCTGGATGTTGGCTTTAAATGGACATAACATGGTACAAATTGAGACCAAACCATATCGCCAATAGATACATGCAAGTGTTAAAATATGTATATGTTAATGTATTTTCCTGTTTGTGAAAATACACACTTTTGTAATAAGGCCCATCAGGCACCCGGGCCACCAATCACTAAATTACTAGTCGTTGGGCCCTCCCAACAGCTCTTTTTACTGGCATGTTCAGTTGAATCCTCTCTTCTCTATGAATATCTCAATGCATTCAATAAAGATTAAGCTTTCTTGGCCAATTTATATACAGTCTTTTGAGTATAATTGCTATTGTTAGTGCATTTGCTATTATTCTAGCCTTTTCTAAGGCTTTTCATAGTCTTTCGTTTGGTGACTCACGATTGTTGTATACGTGTATTGGATATCCACTGCTCCACTCAACATGTTGAAGTATCGTCTTCATTACAGCAAGAAAGTCTTCTTCAGCACTTTTGAGATTTTGAAAGCTTTTATGTTTTTCCTGAAAGATTATCCTATTTATGATAAGTGTGCATTGATGATTTCATCCATAATATTGCATTGAAGAAGGTTGAAAAATGATAAATCAAAGCATTCTTGAATCAGGGCAGCATCGGCCTCTCAACTTGGCAGTCGTCTGCTCCACTTTTTTATTCTGTTCTAACTTAAAACAAAACCTAATTACAAAACCCAGTTTTATACTAATAATATTCTAACTTAAAAGACACAAATGCCCTTAATTAAAGGACATGATTCCCAATGGATTTGACCCGATTCATTGGGACCCAAACACTTAAACATATTTGAGATACACGATATACTCAAAAACATTGAAGAAAGAACAAGATTTAAGCAAGGCTTTAAGTCGAGACTTGATCTCCAACAACATGACAAATTAATGATCAGTGGATGTAGGCCTACCTGCTGCACGGACAGGAGGAAGAAGAACAGTGGATCAATAAATATAGCCACCAGGCACGAAATAACAAAAAATTTGTTCCATATTTGCACACCCTTCGAATTAGGATTCAGGACGGGAATATATGAATGAGCAGATGACATAGACTTTGCGACCCAGTTCTTGGCACCTCCAAACTGTGTAACATAGAAATGCATAAAAACTAAATATGCAAAAGAGGAGCTATAAAGAACTTTCATAATTTTTAGTATCCTCACAAGGCAATGGAATTGCACGTGAAATTATTGTAAGGAAAAGAGGACTCAGTCTAATAATACTTCTTACTGACTGAATTCGTACACAGGCAATCATAGACATGAAACCATAAGAAGATTACGGATAGATCAAGAATCATGACTTCAAGAAGGTCAAAATTCACATAATGAAACCAAAAGCTTCAGGTTCTTTAATCAAGACATCAACATTGCTAGTTAATTCAACCTAAACAATGCTGCAGAAGGAGCTTAGCATGGTTTTTTACATGATGATGCTCTTTAAGGAATTTTTTTTACATATAACGTTCACTAATATAAACTATCAACAGTTAATGACATGGGTTGCATCATAATAACCAGAAGTTGCCAGCAACGTGTTTGGAATAGTATTACTTTCTATATACATAAGTATCTATCCAGTGGCTCCTGGACCTTTTAGGTGTATTACTATTAGGGTTGTTATTTCACTTGTCAAACTACTCTAGAGGAGGAGACAGGTCTTGATGACATGCACGAGCTCAAACCTCTAAATGTGGTCTAATGAATCAGTAATAGACACCCCATAATTCCAGCCAATTTCCAGTTGATCTTTCCCTCAAGAAATTTCTCAAAAGGTGCCCTTACCAAAAACTTGGGAAATGGTAACTAAGACTTTTTCTGTAAGGGAATCTAGAAAGTTACTCAAAGAACTCTTAAAACTGATTTGTTTATGAATTTATACAAGAAAAACACTTGGGAAAGAAGTTAGTACAAAAGGAAGAAAAAAGGCACTTTTCCACTGAGAAGTATAACAAAAGTATCAGAAGAATACTGATACTAAAGGGTGAAAATGCCATGATAGACAAAAATTATATCCTTGTATACTTTGAATCTATTCAAGACATTTTCTAATATTAACATCTAATGCTGGATCAAATAAAATAAAATATAAAATATATTTGATTTTGAATGCATTGTTGAGAAAGATGACTATTTTGATTGTTTTCAACATCGGTATTTGGGCTTTGATAAATTAGTATTGAAGTTCACAAAATAGAGGCCTTAGACAGCTGAAAGTTAGAACAGACAAGATATGGTTATCTCCATGACGTGGGATAACGCAAAACAGCTATGAGAAACAATTTGAAAGCTAAAAATATGCTTATGTGGAACCTTGTAAGTTACAGGTGAACTGGATACATCGTTATCATTTTTTAAATACTGTGAAGCTGTTTTCAGATGCACTACTTAGATTAGCTTGAGCAGAGAAATGAATGAGAAACTATTAAAAAGGATTGACATAAGTCTACTTAAAAGGTGCATGTTCCTATTGATAGGTAGATCAAAATATTGGGGGAATGCTATTAATGATATGGATAAAGGGGCTACAAAGTTAACATATTTCTACTCTCATCCTTCTATTTCTAACAGATCAACATCCTGCTTAGAGGCCTCCCTAGGACATATACTCCATGTTGGTCTAAGCTTGGAGCTGGTCGGGTGGGTGAAGTATGAGAGTTATTCTACATATTTCTTTAATATCCTTTAGTGATATATGAGAACAGTTAATATACATATTACATGCACATATACATCTACAAGCTTCATTTAAAATCGCAAATGCACTTCTATTATATCCTTGTCCCAAACAGGCCAATTATTTCCTTGTGGACTCTAACCAGGTCTTTTTCAGCACAGAGCACTGGAGCTGACTAGTGACTTTGATTACTATATCTGTCGCAATTAGACCAACTATTTCCGTGCAAGTTCTAACAGGTCTTTTAAATGGCCCAGCATCTGGGAGTGACTAGAGACTTTTACTACCATGTCATTGAGACATTATTAAGCATATCATCTGGGGTTGTTCACAAACTCAACCTCATACAAGGCTTTACTCTGAAGGGCAACATGGGTACTGATCTAGATCAATACAAATCATAATGTCAAATCCTTCATGCACCATGTCTGTTCAGAAGTGAAACTAATCTTTCATTATCTTATCACGTTCCAAGGACTCTCTTGCCCAGTAGAAAACAAAACATCGATGAGTTTGGAAAGCGATAAAGAATTTCTGTTTATTTCTTCAATTTAAAATGCAAACCAGCTTATACAGTTTTCCTTTTCTTTTGTAGAGTATATTAGTACGTATATGCCTTCTTGATACAACTCATTCTTTGGATTAGGAATATTCTTGTCATCAATGCCTCTAATATTAATCCTTACTAACGCCTTCAATTTCAGACACTAAAAACTTATATTAACTCCACAGGACCTTCGTAGTGAAAACGAAGAACTATCTGATCAATAAATGCTCCGCACAAATTGCTACCATAATCTAAAACTAAAAAGTGAAGAGATCACAGTATCCTGCAATGTGACTGCAATCAGTTCAACCAAGCACCAAATATTAATCCACGGAAACATGACGCAGGACCAGGCGAGAAGCAGTGCCAATCAGTCCAGAAAAAGAAATGAATGCAAATCAGCATTCAGACGCTAAAAATCACTGAAGATCCAAAAATCAACACTAATCAATCGAATATGTTATGTCCCTCGATTGCCATAATGGAAACTATTTATGACATAGCCATGAAGGCTACAGCTTTTTTCTGCCTTACAGTAGCAAGTTGGATACTGGACTCGATTATTTGAAGAAAAAGTTCTTGCCAATTGCATCAGAAGCATTGAACATGATCTTAAAATATATCAATGATTAGTCAAAAGTCAATTGCCTAAATTTAAGAGACAAACCTTGGTGTCAAAGATGGATGATGAAGCCTTTGTATATTTTTTTCTCTGCCTACTACTGTAATTTGTAGGGCATGCGGTGCAGAAAGGATCATCACACCTTCCTAACATCCCGGAGTTCATTAGATGTCCATTCCTCCCAGAGAATCTGTATTCTCTATTATTTCTGTTATTTTCATGAAATTCTTCTGCTATGACAGCTGGTGGCACGCTAGTTAAATATCCATCCATGGGGAGAGTCGCATTCTCAGGCCTCCTATCCGTATTAAGTGGACCACTATACAGGAAACAATCATCAGCTCTACCATTGGAATTTAGTGGATCACCATGCTGTGCAAGGGAAGTCGTTCTATTGTTGCCCTGAACTGTATGAGATACAACCTCAATTTCACCATAAGATGGAGATGTCGGAGGTGTGAGTCTCCTGTAGTACCTATGCATTTCAGTACTCGATCAATGACCTGGTAAGCCAAAATTCCTAAGCATTAGAACTTATTTGTTCTCAGGCCAATGCGTAGCCTCACACTGCACAAAATGTAAAATATTGCAATCTGATAATGTATAAGAAGATCTGAATCTGAAAAATATACCTGCCAGTAATTGAAGAAAAAAATAGAATTACCATAGCAGCATGATGATACACGAAGAGCATGTTAATAAAAGGCATATAGAAAACACAGGTCACTGTCAAATGCAGTACTAAGTGTGAGATGCTTCCAAAGATGAGGCACTTGCTTAACAGACTGCATGAACTACGTCTAGCTGAAATTGTGCAGAAAACTTGACAGCCAACTGAGATTAAACATGAGATACATGGTAACTCAATGTTTACACTAATCACTAACAGGAATACATGGAAAAAGAACTAGTCAACAACAGCGAGAAGATAGATGTAAATAGTATAAAGTCCAGATATACCAACTCCAACAGTAGAAAGCAGAAAAGCCCAGAAGCAAGATGCAGAACCCAAAAGTGCATGGTAGACAGGATTTGACACTTTACACTAGAATTGTGTAGAGCATACAAACAGTAGTTATATAAATCATTTCCTCCTTGCAAAATGGTTCATGTATTACTATTTGAAAGTTGCATTGCTAACAAGTGATCTATTACATTTAGAACATATGAAAATCTGACAAAGTGTACATGAACCAGAGATTATGCATGGAAGTGAAGCCAGTCATTGCATGAACCCTTTTCTCCTGTCTCTGTTTCTCAAGTTCTCATTTCACAGCATTCTAAAAGCTTTCAACAATGATGAACTCTAGAGTTTGCATGGAGGAAACCCATGAAAGCCTTAAAACTTGAGAATTTCACATGATTCCAACTTCCTTAAATATATCCGTGACTAAGTTTCTTTAAACATAGTCAAATAGGAAGTTCACTATTTCAGGAAGCATCAAAGAGTTTGCATGTCAAAATTCTCTGGAAAAAAGGCCCTCTGACCCTGCATCCTCCAGCACCTTCTCATGATTCAACTGCACCGCAGCACTACAAACAGCGAGTTATTCAGCAACCTCCTGTTCATCCATCCCCAGCTCCGTAGTGGATGGCCCAACCATCAAGTGTCTAACTTTCACTCTGGTATTCTTTTCTAAGTCATCCAGCAGGGAGATGTTACCTACTTTCTCCATTTGTTTGAGAAACAGCTTTAGTACTTGGCATCCTTCGGTTCACAGATAAAACATTTATGTACGCTGTCAAGGTTAACTCTTGCTTGAGGAACAATATCATCAAGGTTAGTACATAATCAATCACTGCAATGTTCATTGAATATCTGCCACTTGTATGAGTGCCGCATATATTGTTTTAGCTCTCACTCTGATTATGAACATTCAATTGAACACAGCTTATGGTCCCTAATGCATCTATGACACATTGGTCTCCTTTCCTTCCAGAAGAAAAATATTCAACTCATCTGAAGTCCAAGTAATGAGAACTATCAATTATCAGTCCCCATTTTTTAATTCTATGGTGTTATAGGCATTTCCAAATAATAAATGAAGTCCTACAAACAAGTGCACGAGTTGCAACTGTACCAGGCCTCTGGACAGTAACGCCAGAAACAAGAAAGAAGGAATACTACTACAACTACAACTAAGCCTTTTCTCATACTAGATGGGGTCAGCTACGTGGATTCTTTGTTTTTTTTTAGAATCCATGTTAAGTATGACAAAGTTTTACGCTGGCTGATGGAAGCCTAACACAACCCTCCTCCTTTTTCCGGACTTGGGACGGTCCATGCAACGGCCATGCAAGGGTGATTCCTTACATAGGCGGAGTTCTACATAAATTCCCATACTAGATGGGGTCAGAAACAAGAAAGAAGGAATGTAAACATAAATTGTTGTCCTCAGGAGAAACTTCTACTATTTGATGACAGAGATTCGGATAAATAGTGCACTTGGGGACGCTTATAGCCGTTGATGTCAATTCCTATGCAAGATTTCATTACCTTCACATGGTAGCTATCCTCCAAAAGGAACCAGCTACCTTGTAGAGGTAACTATTGTCAAAACCTGATCTCAGCACATGATTGATGCAGTTAGGCACGAGAATGATGAGAGAATGTTGCTGAAAAATTCATATGGCATACCAAGAACAGGAATGAAAACATAAGCTAAGAGGAAGAAAACGCAATTACTAACCGCAATACACTATGAACATCAGATTCATCTGAAAGGAGGAAGATCAGGCATTGCTGTTTGAAATAAGTAATCAATGTTCAGAACTCTCAATCACATACTGGAAGAAACGTATTATAGTACCAACATGGCAAAATATTGTCGCATATAAAAAGCATGACTCAACAAGCAGAACTCTTAAAAGAATCGTAGTAGAAAATTAAGGAATGCAGACATTCAATCTTGACACAACTAAAAAATTCATTACAGATACCAAAGTAGCGAAAACCAAAAGAATTTAACTGAGGAGCATCGGCCATACTAAATGAATTCATGTCTTTCGTCCGCTAACACGAATGCAAGCGGTGGCAATAAAATGGTCGCAAGCAATAACTGGAGGAGAGAAGAACAGAGGAAAATGGAAGTCGTAAGACTTTTGTGCTGTGGCGTTGAATCCAATGAAGGGAGAAGAGCTGGGGGAGGTAAGGAAGGAAGTTCGTGTGTGAGAGACGTCAACATGACGCTCTCACAGCAGACGAACGCCTCCTCCCTCCCCACGATCTTTCTCCGTTTTTAACCGTTGACTTTAAAGCGCCGTGGCCCGCCTTTATATATATATATACATATATATGTATGTATATATGTATGAAAATCATAGGTTTATGTCAACCGAGCCCCACCCACCGTTGAACCGCTAACAACTAAATATAAATATTATTACACATATTATTTATTAAAAATACGAATAAAGAACCTCAGAAAATATCAAGGAATGTTGGTTCAGTAGATTTCTTCAATTAACCACCTTAAAATAAAAAATCAATTTAGTTCAATACAAAAATATTGTTAAATATATTTTTAAAATAAACATTTAAAAATAGATAACGAAAAGGGAAAAATAACAGACCGGCCGGTTGAGCTGCTGCCGGTTTGTCATGGATGCTTAATATATGGACCATTCTTTTGTTCCAGGTTTAACCGACCCCGACCGCCTGGTTTGGTTGTATTATATATATATATATATATATATATATATATATATATATATATATATATATATATATATATATATATATATATATATATAGAGAGAGAGAGAGAGAGAGAGAGAGAGAGAGAGCAGACCCTTACCAAGTATAATCGGTACAAAAAGTTCATAGACTATGGTGAGGGAATGATACTTGGACTTCCTCACCCCATTTGGGCTAATTCGGCCAAATCATATTAGCTGAAATATATTTAGTTTTTTATTGTAACCATGGAAGACCAAACAGCCTCTGGAATCCTTTGCTTCGGCCCTAAAAAAATGTTTTTATAGGGCTAACCCTATCAATTCGAGAAGTCTCTATCATTAGATATTAGATATATAGTTGTGGTATACATATCTTAGAAAACGTTAAGCCTTAACGAGGAATATATATATATATATATATATATATATATATATTTATAATGTGTAATTTGTAATGTCTTTTAACCTATAATCTTATTTAAGTGGAACTGACTTACAACCAATATGATACCCTATCAGCATAATTTTTGTTATGAATATGGTAGTAGGTACCGTCGGGTTTGGAACTGGCCCAGCCAACCAGAACCGGTTGAAACTGGAACCGCCCAAACCATACCTAGAAGCGAGGACCCGTGGAACTAGAACTTGGCAATTGCAAACCGTCAGTTCCATATATTTTTGTCTTTTTCAAAAATTCAAATTTTGGTTTTTGCTGGTTCTGGATGGTTTGAAATTGAAAAAGCACCGACCCAGTCCTAGTTTGGTTCTGGTCCCACCTTCCGTGGAATTAAAATCGGGCCAAAACCGGAATCTGACAATGTCTACTTGGTAACGGTCTTCCTTACCCCGCTTGCCTTTAAAAAATAAAAGATTTCTCGTAGACATGAACTGGTTTTATAATTCGTTCAAGCCTAATTTGGTCAAGACCATGTCCGAACTGTTGAAAAATCTTCCTTTTTTTTACATGTAAATATATGGTTTTCTAATCTAAGAAACACCTAAAATTTTGATCTATAATTATATGAATTTGAGTTTCTCCTGGATCATGATCCAAAACTGTTGTATCTTGACCCACAACAGCAAGGGCAACTCTGGTATTCTGGGGCCACGTTAATGTGTAGAGATTAATAAATATAAATGTAAGAATATTTGTTTAAAATGGACGAGAGAGTATGTGATTTAGTAGTTGACACCTTAGGGACCATAATTAAATGAACTTATAAAGTATATAACCTTGGGTTGTTGCCTTATAATGGTTCCCACGATGCATAGTGTCATTGTATTAGCCTTTGATTGCTATTATTTAGTTAGGGGTGACAATTTCTAAACCCAACCTAACAATAAAAGTTGGATTGTTTTTATATGCTTATTATATTCTTTAAATCTGTTTTTCTTTATTATTATTATTTGTAGTGGTGATGTTTCTAGTCACATAACGGGTGAGGATTATAAAGGTAAGAAGTTGAGTATGCTACTTGTGGCATATTTGTAATATGTAATATCATACATGATTTAAGTTGAACATAACTAACGAGTTGAAATATATAGGGAAGACCGTGCAAGTCCGGTTTAATAAAAATATCTATGAACAAACATATTATGGTTAAATACCATTATACAATTTGTTTTATGCTTATGGATGATATGACAATAGACCTTTTAACAAAAGGATATTTCACAGAACTTGCTCTCCAAGAATCTAACAATATGAGTTTGATACAGTAAAATCACATGATTTTGTAAATACTGCAATTATACACGAAAATGTGTTATTTGTGAAAAAAATTATGTTTTTAAAATAGCTCATGATTTTAACTCCGCTCATGTAAGGGATCACCCTTGCGTGACCGGTCTCAAGCCCAGATAAAGGAGGAGGGTTGTGTTAGACTTTCAACAGTTAGCGTAAAACTTTGTCGGATTTTTATACCATGGAGTTGAGATGGATGAGTGGTCATACTAGAAAAGACCGTATACATAATGAGGTTATTAGAAACAAATTAGGTGTGACACCAATAGAGGATAAAATGAGAGAATATCGTTTAAGATGATTTAGATATATAGAAAGAATATCAAAAGAAGAACCTTTAAGAAGGTACGAAAAACTAAATTTTGAAAGTATTAAAAGAGGTAGAGGACGACCACAAAAGTGTTGGAAAGAAACAATAAAGAATGATCTAGTTTATTGTGAGTCAACTGCTAACATGGCACATGATAGGGCTATGTGGAAACAAAGAATCCATGTAGCCCACCCCATCTAGTATAGAAAAAGGCTTAGTTGTTGTTGTTGTAAATAGCTCATGATTTTGAATACCATTAAACATATTATCATAAAAAACCATATAACTAAAAACAAATAATTGAAGAAGCCACTAATAATGGAAGAATTCATATCTGACTCAAGTGGTCAAGTAGAAGAAGCTAGTTCCCATGACTCCTAGTAGTTTGTGTTCACATCGGCCTTATTTAAATTATACTCCATTTGATTAGCCAAAGGTGAGCTTCGTCCCCTACTTTCACGAATTGCTTTTGTTTTTGGCTTTTGGGTCAGAAGAGGAGGCACAAGTCTGGATGTTATTTCCCATGACTCTAGTAGTTTGTGTTCACATCGACCTTATTTAAAATATACTCTCCATTTGATTAGCCAAAGGTGAGCTTCCTTACCTACTTTCACGAATTGCTTTTGTTTTTGGCTTTTGGGTTAGAAGAGGAGGCAGAAGGCTCGAAGTTTAACACACACACACGCATGACCCCTCTGGGAATCGAACTCTCACCAGCAGCATCAGTGCCAAGGCGTATTGCCGTTGGCTCTGGGTGGAATTTCCGAATTGCTTTTATTGACATATATCAATGGTTAAATTTGTCACTGTCGATAGCGAATTGTAGAACGCATCTGGTGAGCCGTTTCACTCAGATGAAATGGATCGACAGGGTTGAAGAAGTATAAAATTGCCAGGAGAAAGGGTTGTGCAATCTGAGATATCCTTGAGATAGGAGAATTTTCCTGGAAAATTATCTAGAATAAACTTGTCTAGGTAGACATGGCCGGTCCACTGTTTCATCTGGAACCAAACCGGGCCAAGAACTGGTGAAATCAGATGCAAAATCAGAGACGACCTATTTCAGTTCCGGCTCCACCTTCCATGGAATCAAAACCAGGTTAGAACGGAAATCAGCATCGGTTCCATATTTTTATTTTTTATTTCAATTTTTTTTAATGATTTTGGATGGTTCCAGACGGTTTAGGACTCAAACTAGAATTTGGACCAAAACAGGTCTGATCCCAGTTTGAAACCTATGGTTCTGGTTTACCCAAAATCGGCATCCCTTGTCGCTGGACTAGAACTCGGGTTCAGCCCGACGATCATGCACGTCAGCCTACTCAATCTTGGCCATAGTAGTTGCTTTAATATCCTACACTTGACCTAGGGATGGCAATCTGGCCCCAGCTAATCTCTGCATAGGGTGGATTTCCATGTCTGAGACCCGTCCCATAGTTGGGCAAGGGTGGGTTGTCATGGAGGGGCATGGCGGGTTGGGTTCAGGGTAAACCCGTCTCATCCCACCACGAAGTACTTGTTTTCTATTAGCAATTTACTATGTATCATGGTATGGGTTCTAACAGGTCGGGTATGGATCATGATCTTTAGAACTGTGGGGGAAAGGGCATACTGGAATTTCTAGAGTGTGGGGTGGGTAGGGGTAGGGTGAACCAGCCCTGCCCCACCCCATTGTCATTACTTTGATCAAAGAAACATGGTTGTAGTGATGCTGTACTTGGATAAGAGTCCAGACCAATCCAATAGTAAATCCAACTTAATACGGTGTTACGTAGTAATTGGATCCAGAGTCCGGACGAGAAAAATAAGTATGACATCAAGATTTAGTTTAGTTTGCATGTAATAAGTTCATTAAAACATGGTATGTGATCAAAGTGGGTGCCGGTGTGGGATCCGAACGCCAATGGGATTTAAATTCTTAAGCCCGAGTAAATAGTAGCACCTTATCGACATGGGGGAAACTCAGATTATTCCGGAGAGCCGGAAAATTACTTGCCGTGGAATTAATCAACATTGGATTCAGCTTAGGATATGAATTTGAACCAAAAAAACTCCTCTAAAACTAGACCTGTCCGGTTTCAACCTCCCCGGTTGAACCGAAACTGAACCTGTCCTGAAACTTGCCATAGCTTGAACCATACCAGAACTGGGACCTTCCAGGGTTCATTTCCAGCAACACCTATTGGGGAACCAAATTGGAACCAGAACGTCAAGACCTTCTTTTAAATTTTTAAAGTGTTACCATAACCACAAAAACTAGAATATGAACCAGACCGGGAAACAGAAGGGCCTGTTCAGTCTTTGTTCCAGGTTCTGGTTCATCGGTTTGGAACCGGCTGTCCCAATTCAATTGGAACTGACATGCCTATTTGAGATAAACCCCAGCAGCAGAAGATACCAAATGGCCTGCGACACCAAAACACAAAGAAATTGTTTAATCGCAGAACCAGAACTAGGGCTTCTCTGAATGAAGTTGGTTCATTACATACACATATAGAAGTTAGGTCAAGTCTCTCTCTCTCTCTCTCTCTCTCTCTCTCTCTCTCTCTCTCTCTCTCTCTCTCTCTCTCTCACACACACACACACACACACACACAACGCTCTTTCCAGTACTCTCTTAAAGGAGAATATATAGTTTGCATCTAAACTGTTGATTTATTTCATATACTTGTAGTTCTAAAGAAAGAGAACAGCATACCTGGATTTTGTGGTTCAGCATATCAGGGAGATGCATTGCGGGTTGCTTGTAGACATCGACATAATCTATTGTTTCACCGAATTTAGTCTGGAAAATGAAAGGAGTCTGTGCATTTCAAATTAAGTCCGCATCTAAGATGATTGAAAACTAAATTAAAAAGTAAAGGGACAAGAAACAACATCCAGTGGTTCTTGTTGAAAGTGAAGGCATTGCTATTTGTATTATAGGTAGATTGTGCGGATGCCTACATTTCAAGGAAATAAGTAATTTGGGTTAGGTTGGGAGCATGGTTTTGAGCAAGTAAAAAATTGTTTGGTAGGCAACAATGGGAGTAGAATCCATGAAATGATGCATTATCTATCCACCGATCGCGCACAGGCCTTAAGTAGAATTCGAGTTTTTTGGTTGATTATTTCAAAGGAATTGAAATTATCCAGTTTATACATAATAGGTAATCTTATGCAGCATTAGTGTCCTCAAGAAATCATTGGAAGGCTTTCTTTTTTAGATCATGCAATGACCTTTACGCCAGTAGTTGGCCGATCCGGCTTGAATTGGATTAGTCGTGGGCTTCTGGGGAAGGCTCTTCAATTCATGCCTAAACTTGTTTAACTATGGACATGCCTGAATCGGTGAAGCGGTTCAGATCGTCACCGGAAGCAAGACTGATTCGATTTGAAAATTCAAAATCTACATCGAATTCAATCGAATGTTTAGTAGCAAGGTTTAAGTACATCAAAAACATTGTCACCGAGTATGGGAATAGGTTGAACTAGGTTGATCTTTCCTCTTCCCTGGCGGGTAAATGCATGGGTATGATGCCCTCCATGCCCTAATCCCAGCCTAAATGATATTATTAAAGTTTAAAGCTTTTTGAATTAAAATACAATAATTTGTAGCTTCAATCTCAAATAACTGAAATTTTTTGATGCAGCTGATTGATATTTTTCATTTATCATAACATAATGTGTATAATTTAGGTCGGGTACGGTTTGGATGCTTTTCCTTGGATCCAAACTCAAACCCAGTAAAATCGGGTAATACCCATTCCGTTCAGATTGGAATCTAGTCGGGTCCCCATGGGCCGAATCTATATATTGTCAGCCCTATGAAGCGAAGACCAGCACAGATTCTCCTTTACCTAGAAACTTAAACTTATCAACAACAACAACAACAACTAAGCCTTTTCCCATACTAAACGGGGTCGCCTACATGGATTATTTGTTTCCACATATCCCTATCATGTGCCATGTTAGCGGTTAACTCACAATAAGCTAGATCATTCTTTATTGTTTCTTTCCAATACTTTTCTGGTCGCCCACTACCTCTTTTAATACTTTCCAAATTTAGTTTTTCTAACCTTCTTACATGTTCTTCTTTTGATCTTCTTTCTTTATGTCCAAACCATCTTAAACGATATTCTCTCATTTTATCCTCTATTGGTGTCACTCCTAATTTGTTTCTAATAACCTCATTATGTATACGGTCTTTTCTTGTATCACCACTCATCCATCTCAACATCTTCATTTCTGTCATAGACATCTTTTGTACATGATGATTAACTGCCCAACACTCAGAACCATAAAACATGGCACACTTAATTGATGCTCTATAATATTTACCTTTTAACTTTAATGGTATCTTCTTATCACAAAGAATACCTTATGCTCCTCTCCATTTTAACCAACCACCATTAATTCTATGCATAACATCTCCATCAATTCATTCATTACTCTGAAAAATTGACCCCAGGTATTTAAAACTTTTCTTTTGAGGGATGCAATGTGTGCCAATTTTAATTTCTATGTCCTTTGAGGTAACCAAATGATTAAACTTACATTCCATATATTTTGTCTTTGTTCTACTAAGTCGAAGGCCTTTACTTTCTAATGTTTCTCTCCATAATTCCAATTTTTTATTAACTTTTTTTTTAGATTCCTCCTAATACAATGTCATCTTCAAATAACATACACCAAGGTACTTAATCTTGAATATGTTTTGTTAACTCATCAATCACCATTATAAATAAGTATGGACTTAAAGCTGATCCTTGATGTAACCCAATATTAACTTCAAAGAAGTCCGTCATTCCTTGATGAGTCCTCACACATGTTTTTCCACCATCATACATGTCTCTTATAAGGTTAATGTATGTCAATGGGATACCTCTTTTTTCCAAAGTTCTCAAAAGAACCTCCCTCGGTACCCCTATCATAAGCTTTTTCTAGATCAATAAATATCATGTGAAGGTATTTCTTTTTTGCTTTAAAATATTTCATAAGACGTCTCAAAAGGTGAATCGCTTCAACAATAGATGACATCAATCCAAATTGGTTCTCTGTTGTACTTAATACTTGTCTTAACCCACGTTCAATAATTCTTTTCCACAATTTCATAATATGGCTCATTAACTTGATACCTCGATAATTCGTACAATTTTGAATGTCTCCCTTTTTCTTATATATGGGTATAAGTGTACTTGCTCTCCATTCCTTGCGCATCTTTTGGTTTTTTCATATTTAATTAAATAGTCTTGTGAGACAAATGATTCCTATTTCTCCTAGTATTTTCCAAACTTCTATACGAATATTATCTAGTCCTACCGATTTACCACCCTTCATATGTTTAAGAGCCTCTTTGACTTTATTCTTTTAAATACGTCCATAGAAATTGTGGTTTATATACTTTTATGATTTGTCTAACTCTCCTAAGTTAATACTAACATCTTTATTTTTATTAAAAAGCTTATAAAAATAGTTTTCCCATCTATTTTTTATATCATCATTTGCCAATAGAATTTTTTCATCCTCGTATTTGATGCATGTAACATAATTAAAATCTTTAATTTTCTTATCTCTAGCCCTAGCTATCCTAAAAATATCTCTTTCACCCTCTATTGAGTTGAGTTTTTTATATAAGTCATCCCAAATTTTAGCTTCTGTTTCACTCACGGCCTTTTTCGCTTCCTACTAAAACTTATGCACAACAAAAATGCACCATACTAGGAAAAGAGATGCATTATACTTCACAATGAAACATCATGGAAAGAAGGAAGTCCCAATTCTTTACTGTCAACAACATGAAGATAATAACTCCCAGGATACAGAACACGGACTTTGAAAACTACTTGCTAAACAATATCACGCAAATACAAATAGAAAATAGAGATCGAGAGAAAGCCATATCTAGCAGACTCCACTGGTTTTACTTGCAGCAACAACATCCCTCCAATGCTTAATTATTTCTGCTTGACTCACAGTCTTCTTCATCACAAGACTGTTGTTATCTGCACTATCCTCTACCTGAACCTTGGGCGTAGTAGCACGAGTTACCCTCAGCTGAAGAGAGTCGAACTCTTTCAACACTTTCTCCAAGTCACAGACTAACCTCTCTCCCAAGCTCCTGCTGAAGTCCTCGCGTATAACAATGCGAAGGACAGCAATGTGTTGAGCATCAGCCGGCATAGTATAAGCAGGGACTATCCATCCGTATCGTCGTAAACTGTCTGATATCATAAAAACATCATATTTGCTATGGTTTTTCAGAGCGAATGCTACAAGTGGAACACCAACATCCTTGGACACGATTTCAAATCGGCCAGTTCTTTCAATTCCTTCTCGCAATGCTTGAGCATTCTCCATGCAATTCTCCATGATATTCTTGTAGCCCTGGAAAGTCCATCAACCACCAATAATTTTTTATTTGACAGTACACTACTTGGTTCTAGTACACAAATGCCACATACAGAACAGAAAGAGGATATAGCCGCCGTATTCCAATTAAGCTTCAGAGTTCAGTAAGACAAAAAGCTCTGTTATCTAAACGAAACTAACCAACACTAAACCAAAAACGAATATTTGCTTCACCTTGTTAACCAAAGGGTGCCTACACATGGGCTATCCAGTCAAGGGTTTAATACACAAAACCGTAGCATAGGCATCCAATACTTGGAGTTCGTTTCAAGGTTAACTTAGTAGCCAAAGGTATGTGCAATCAGCCTACTTTCAAATTTACCTCAAATCCAAGGCGAATGAGTTGGTAATACTGCGCAATGATTTGGCTTGAACCTGAATTGAACCAAAACATCACGTCAGTCAGAAGGACGCAGATAATACCCTGATTTATGATAACCACATAAATGGTAGTTACCTTTGGAGAAATTGAGGGTGAAGGTAGGTTGGTCAGCACCAAGATAGTTGATGTGGAAAACGAGCTCCTCAGGCAGGTCTTCATGGCTCCTCCACACTACCCAGCCAACACCAGCATACACCAGCCCATACTTGTGACCGCTCACATTGATGCTCTTCACCAGCGGCAACCGAAAATCCCATTCCATATCCGGGTACAAGAATGGGGCAATGAATCCACCGCTAGCTGCATCCACATGAATGGGAGTGTCCCATCTGCAATTGGGATCAAAAATCTCAGAAAAAATACCCAAAATGAAGCCTTTTCCCACACTATATAAAGATTCTTAGGCACCACTCTTATCTGTCTTGCGTCGTACCCGCATTTAAATTGAAAGAGGTAACACGTTGGTTTTGAAGAACAGTGAATTCTCAAATGGAACCTTTATTTTGAAGAAATGCAACCTGTGGCATAACTCCGCCCATGTAAGGGATCACCCTTGCATTGCCGGTCCCAAGCCCGGATAAAGGAGGAGGGTTGTGTTAGGCTTCCGACAGCCAGCGTAAAACTTCGTCGGATTTCTACAACATGGATTACAAAAATTATGAGCATTGCTTTGGGGCGTTCCCGCCTAGCGACGTGCTGCAGAGCCCGAATGCAGTAAGAAGTAAGCAAGGGCCACTACATTTTCGCCCGAATGTAGTGAATCAATTGCAGAGAGGGTTCCCACATCATGGACGAGTGTGGGTAAAGAAGTTAGTCCCGCTACATTGCCGCTCGAATGTAGTGAAAAATTTTCAGAGAGGGTCTCCGCATTTTAATTATGGACGGATGCGGGGAGTAAGGAAGCTAGTCCTAGATAATAAGATTCGTATTGGTTCTTGGAATATCGAAACATTATCGGGTAAGCTAATGGAGGTGGTAGATATTATGATTCGGAGAAAGATTCATATTCTATGTTTACAAGAGACAA
This sequence comes from Brasenia schreberi, assembly GCA_036023115.1. Classification (NCBI taxonomy): domain Eukaryota; kingdom Viridiplantae; phylum Streptophyta; class Magnoliopsida; order Nymphaeales; family Cabombaceae; genus Brasenia; species Brasenia schreberi. Next base: position 1,533,665 of record JAYKKT010000054.1, on the reverse strand, counting down.
AATGGGTTGGAGAAAAAGCAAAGGAGATAGAGGATACAGGTTTTAAATTATGGTACTCAGGTAAAGAAAAGGCCCGAAACGGAGTTGGTATTATCATAAATAAAGATTTAAAGGAGAGTTTAGTAGACATACAATGATATGGTGACCGAATCATGACATTGAAATTAGTGTTAGGAGTAGAGGTTTTGAATATAGTTTGTGCTTACGCACCCCAAGTAGGACTAGAAGATAGTATAAAGACAGTTTTTTGGGAAGAGTTAGATAAGGTGTTTCAAAAGATTCCACAAAGGGAGATGATTTGTTTAGGAGGAGATTTAAATGGACATGTCGGTAAAGAGGCATTAGGATATCAAGGGATTCATGGAAACTTTGGTTATGGGGATATAAACGAGGAAGGTAGGGAGATTTTAAATTTTGCTATGTCATTTGATCTCTTTATAGTAAATACAATCTTCAAAAAACGAGATGAACATTTAATTACTTATAAGAGTGGCTTATCACAAACACAAATTGATTACTTTATTTGTAGAAAAAAAAATAGAGCGTGTTGTAAAGATTGTAAGGTAATTCCAGGAGAAAGCTTAACCACCCAACATCGACTTTTAGTTATGGATTTACAAATAAAAAAATGGACAAAGAAGAAAAGAGTGCATCGAGCTATTCGGACTAAATGGTGGAACCTCAAAAGTGAGAAAGAAGATATATTTAAACAAAAAGTCCTTCAAGGAGATGTTTGGAATTATGTTGGCACACCCTCTGATATGTGGAACAATATGGCTATACATATTAGGAAAGTGGCGAAGATGTGTTAGAGGTATCTAAGGGAGGTGTACCGGCACAAAAAGAAGCTTGGTGGTGGAGTGAAGTAGTACAAAACAAAATCAAGGCAAAGAGGGCATGTTACAAATTACATTATGCTAAGAAAACTAGTGAAACTTTAGAAGCTTATAAGAAAGCAAAGAAGGAAGCAAAAAAGGCCGTTAGTGAAGCAAAAGCTAAGATTTGGGAGGACTTATATAAAAAACTCAACTCAAAAGAGGGTGAAAGAGACATTTTTAGGATAGCTAGGGCTAGAGATAAGAAAACTAAAGATCTTAATTATGTTAGATGCATAAAAGACGAGGATGAAAAAATTCTAGTGGCAAATGATGATATAAGAAATAGATGGAAAAACTATTTTTATAATCTTTTTAATGAAAATAAAGATGTTAGTATTAGTTTAGGAGATTTAGCCAAGTCAGAAAAGTATATAAACCACAATTTCTACCGACGTATTCAAAAGAATGAAGTCAAAGAGGCTCTTAAACATATGAAGAGTGGTAAATCGGTAGGACCAGATAATATTCCTATAGAAGTTTGGAAAATACTAGGAGAAATAGGAATCACTTGGCTCACAAGACTATTTAATGAAATATGGAAAAACCAAAAGATGCCCGAGGAATGGAGAGCAAGTACACTTATACCCATATATAAAAACAAGGGAGACATTCAAAATTGTGCGAATTATCGAGGTATCAAGTTAATGAGTCATACTATGAAATTATGGGAAAGAATTATTGAACGTAGGTTAAGACAAGTATCAAGTACAACAGAGAACCAATTTGGATTTATGCCTGGTAGATCTACTATTGAAGCGATTCACCTTTTGAGACGTCTTATGGAACATTTTAGAGCAAAAAAGAAAGACCTTCACATGATATTTATTGATCTAGAAAAAGCTTATGATAGGGTACCGAGGGAGGTTCTTTGGAGAACTTTGGAAAAAAGAGGTATCCCATTGACATATATTAACCTTATAAGAGACATGTATGATGGTGCAAAAACATGTGTGAGGATTCATGAAGGAACGACAGACTTCTTTGAAGTTAATATTGGGTTACATCAAGGATCAACTTTAAGTCCATGCTTATTTATAATGGTGATGGATGAGTTAACAAAACATATTCAAGATGAAGTACCTTGGTGTATGTTATTTGCAGATGACATTGTATTAGTGGAGGAGTCTAAGGAAAAAGTTAATAGAAAATTGGAACTATGGAGAAAAACATTAGAAAACAAAGGCCTCCGACTTAGTAGAACAAAGACAGAATATATGGAATGTAAGTTTGATCATTTGGCTACTTCAGAGGACATAGAAATTAAAATTGGCACGCATTGCATTCCCCAAAAGGAAAGTTTTAAATACCTAGGGTCAATTTTTCAAAGTGATGGAAGAATTGATGGAGATGTTACACATAGAATTAATGCTGGTTGGTTAAAATGGAGAGGAGCATCAGGTATCCTTTGTGACAAGAAGATACCATTAAAATTAAAAGGTAAATATTATAGAGCAGCAGTTAGGCCTGCCATGTTTTATGGTTCTGAGTGTTGGGCAGCTAATCATCAACATGTACAAAAGATGTCTCTGACAGAAATGAAGATGTTGAGATGGATGAGTGGTCATACAAGAAAAGACCGTATACATAATGAGGTTATTAGAAACAAATTAGGAGTGGCACCAATAGAGGATAAAATGAGAGAACATCGTTTAAGATGGTTTGGACATATAGAAAGAAGATCAAAAGAAGAACCTGTAAGAAGGTTAGAAAACCTAAATTTGGAAAGTATTAAAAGAGGTAGAGGACGACTACAAAAGTGTTGGAAAGAAACAATAAAGAATGATCTAGCTTATTGGGAGTTAACTGCTAACATGGCACACGATAGAGATCTGTGGAAACAAAGAATCCATGTAGCCGACCCCGTCTAGTATGGGAAAAGGCTTAGTTGTTGTTGTTGTTGTTGTTGCAACCTGTGGCATATCTGGGGCTGTTCTGACAAAAGGCATGGCAGTTTTTTCACTCTCAGCTTTTCTAAAAGCATGCCTAATACACCTATTGGGATAACATTACATTGCACAGAGAATTTATACATATGTTGCAGTAGAAAAGAATTCAAACTTGTCCCTTTTGTTTTTGTCAATTTGAATATAAAGATATAATCCGCATGGGTTGTTTCGCAGACAATAGGTTTCACATAAGGAGATAACGACATGCATGCTATTCTTCAAGAGCTTAACAAGTCAAGAGTTCAATACGTATGTACGTATATGTATGTACATATAGTTATGCATGGAAACATATATATATATATATATATATATGTATATATATATGTATATATATATATATATATATGTATATATATATATATGTATATATATATATATAAATGAAGCTTATGTTGAGTTAAATGTTAGTATGGCACATGATCAAGCTCTAGAAATAAAGAATCCATGTAACTGACCCCATCTAGTATGAGCAAAAGCATAGTTATTGTTGTTGTTGTATGTAAATGTGTGTATGTATTTATACGTATATATACACACATATATATAGAGACACAAAGGTATATGTGTATATATATACAAACACATAGATACATACAGAAGTACATACATACATATATATATATATATGTATGTGTATATGTATATGTATATGTATTTCTTAGTCTATTCTTGGTGAGATTTTCAAGTTCTTTTATTTTTCCAGTTTTCAGGCAGAAATAATATTCTTTTGGAAAGACCCAAGAACGTGAACATCTTGGTCAAAAGAACATGATGGTCTTGATCTTTCAAATACAGGATTGCTGGACACATTTATTTGAATTAACCTAAATTGATTTTTTTATCCCTCATGAAGGTCAACTATACGCATAGAGGATAGATATATCTCATCAGGGTGCATGTCTATATAGGCCAATCTAGTGAAGGTGACAAAATACGGTAAGCCCATAAATTGGTCAATTTGCATGGACCCTCCATATGCATATATAAACATGTGTGTGTGTGTGTGTTCAGTTTGTGTGTGTCCGTGTGTTCATGTTTGTGTACACAATCTGGGTTGGAACACATAGAAACCACTGAACTAAATCCAGATTCAGGATTAAACTGGTCTGGGTGATCCAACCCATGTCAAACAGAGACACTAATTCTGAGTGATGCATCAAACCCAAGGTGAGGAAGAGTAAAGGCCATATTAAGTTCTTTAAATGCATCCAATTTCCAAAACATATAATAACTTTACGATCCGTGGGGCCACTCTCAATTTTGTAAGAAAGCACAATTCCCAAACAAGAGATGTTGGAGATGATTAAATATAAGAAAACAAAATCTCATCGAGTATAACAACCTTACTGGCTGTCCTCTCGAGGTGACTATTGTATGATGTCAAAGGTCAACCATTGAGGATACCAATGAGTTGCAATCATATCCAGATCCCATAGGATTTTCCATTTGATTAAAGATTGGATACCGATCCCATCTAAAAATTTTGCATTCAGGTTACAACCTGCGGGATATTGAATCTGATTAAATTATTTACATATAAAACACAACCTAATTAGCCAGACCGATCAGACCCATTTAGTGTTCTTGCTTAAGTCCAAGCTAGAATATGGTTTTCAAGATCTATCAAGTAAGATTCACCAATGCCAAGATCTGATCCAAACAGAACCAATTCCAAACTGCTAAATCGGTTATAGAAAACATCCTAATATAAAAGTCACCAATGAAAAAACTGAGGTTAGGTGGAGCCCTACCCGATGCATGCCTCACGTATCAAACTAATGACCTTCAACTTGAAGGTTCTTTTGAATGAACCCCTTGCCAGGATAAGATAATAGAAAAGATCAGAAGACAACATCCTATTCTTTTTCGTTTCCTTTTTCCCTTCATTTTTTTATTGCCATCCTTTCCGACACACAGAAAGAAAAAGTCCCACAGTGAAAGTTCAGTAAGCAAATTATTTAGAAATATACAGTGACAAACTACCCCAGCTTTTGTTTATTGAAATAAGAAAGAGTAACAGTTAACAGCATGGTGGAGTGATGGACATCAAGAATGTTAGTAAAAGCAGTTTAAATTTTCTACAAGAACCGGTAATTGCAAATCGCAGCAGGAAATAATCATAAAACACAGGGAAACAACCGTAAGCAAGTGCCGCCTATCATTCAAGTTTCATTCTGAAAACTTCAGCTTACAAGCATGACTCCTTGACCAACTTTCACAGCCTCAAACAAGAAAAGAATCATTAGTTATTGTGTTCAAGAAAATAACTTTTATCACGTATCTGTGTCATGAATAGCTTTTGTAAACCACTTCTGTTGATAACTTACGGCAATGGATCACGTGATTCCAAACCTCAGAGGCCAAGCATTCAAAGGATATAATCCTTTAATCATGTTTCTAGCTTTTTCTAACCCTTCTAATCGACAAAAGCGGCAATTGTGAATCTTAAACTCACACCTATCCAGCAAACAAAATACCAAAACAAAAGGCACACACTAAGTGGGGATTGCTACATGGATTCATATTCTACACTGTGTTTCAGCATTTGTCATATTAGCTGTAACTCTAAAAAGCAAGACCATATTTTATCTTCTACTCGTAGCACTTTCTTGAAGCACGAAGAAAGCACGAAGAATTCACCATCAAATTTCTTACACCAGTAATTTCTAATACCTGCCTCGTAAAAAGACGAAGGAAAAGGTTCCTCAATAGTGAAAGTAGATCAATCATTCGGAAAACTGAACCAGAGTAGTACATATCCACAAACTTCCTAAAAGCTATGGGTGACGAAAAAGCTATCGAAATTGCTTCATTTTCCTTTTCTCTTCCATCTCACCAAACCAACCTTTTCATGGGTCAATCAAGGCTTAAGAAAACAAAGGTCTGGCCTCCAACGATTATCTGTAGAAAATATTTCCATGTGAACGGGAGAACTCACGAACACTGGAATCTGTTTGTTTTCTATTGGGGCTTTAATCTCAAATTGGTTTATGAAATTTTCTTTTTATATTTTCCTTCCATGTAAATGGAGTCTGAAAATCATACCCGGTCTGTTGGTTCTGTTAATGTAATACCGTTGGGAAGCCCCAACGGCTAGTAGCCGTTGGAGCTACCCAACGGCTAGTGCTGGCCCAGCCAGCAACTAGCCGTTGGATCCCAACGACTAGTGCTGGCCGGCCAGCACTAGTTCAGCCCATTTGATGATCTTGCTTCTTGCTATGAAATTTTCTTTTTATATTTTCCTTCCATGTAAATGGAGTCTGAAAATCATACCCGGTCTGTTGGTTCTTCTCAGTCAAGAGCTCGTTGAGGAGCTTGACGTCCTCAAACTCGCCGTTGAGGGTTGATCCAAGGATGGCTGCAACACAGATTGTGTTTTCGTCCACCAACTCCACAGCCTTGTGAGGGTCCATCACATAGAACCTCTCTCTTAGCTTCACCTCCTTGAGCTCCACCTCGAAATACCGGGCGAACTTCTCCCAACAAACCTGGGTCAACCAAGCACATCAGAACGTCACGGGATACGTCAATCCAGGGTCTTTAGTGCAAGATTTCTCAGAGTAAGAGACACGACAGGATGGCAAATTCAGTGTCCAAGCGATTGAAGATGACCTGAACGTTGGCTCCGGTGACGATGTTGGGCTTGTCGATGGGTTTACCTTCTGCCTTCCTCTTGTTTTGCCACCGACGTTTGAAGGCTAAGCCGGCGAGCATGATTCAACCAAACTCTCATGTTGAAATGCTACGAGGTTCCCCAAGATTGAAATTTTATAAATGGGCCGAAAGCTAACCAGTTAAACTGACTTTCGGTTGCTTCGGACGAGCCCACTGTGCCCACGCCCACTGCCGCCTCTGAGTCGCCGATGGGCGCGTGGAAGAGGCGGGCGATCATGTTCACGCATCGATTCTGATCAGAAGATATCAAGCACAAAAGGCATCAATTCATCAAACAGTCCATTTTCGCCGCAATGGAAATTTTTTCTTCGCGGGAAACAGCAAATTGTGAAAATATGAATAAAATAAATAAGTACCGCCAAGAAGAAAAAATGAAATACGAGCTTCCCATTGCTGAAAATCAGACTAATTTAGCTCGAATGGCAGTCGGTTTTCGCCGGAAATCATGGGGTGGGAGAACTTTTCCGGTGGCATCGCCGGAAACAGCAAAAAATGAACATATGAAGAAAGCAAATGACTACCAACATAAGAGTCAGAATATAACTCGTCCACTTCTGAAAATTTTAGTGCTACGTTACTTCCCATACCTTGTATTCCCTTTTAAAAACAAAAAAGTATGGAGATCTAGGTAGATTTCAAGTTTTGAGGAATTTGATGAAGGAATTGAAGCGATAAGACGAAGATTGTGAAGCCGATTTACAAGGACCTTGAAAATATCAAACGATCGAGACTGCATACAGAATCCTCCGTTTCTTAACATGTCGAGGAAATGCTTGTATCACTTTAGGGATTACGTATGTCCTAAGTTGCACTTCCGTTTCCCCCACAAATGGAGCTGAAAGGAAATCAACGAAATTGTGAACATTGTTCTAATGGAAATTGTGGAGAACTGATACACACAAAATGAAGATTATTTGGATAAATACAGATTATCCCCTTCAAAGAAGCCGATGATTTCCTATTTCTAGGAAGCGTATAAAGGTAATCGCTTTTACCAAAATGAAGATCATTAGGATACGTAAAGGTTATCCCGTTCAAGAATCTACTAACCAACATCCTTTACAAAGTAGCTAAGAAGATCGTGCCTGGAGCTCAGTGGTGACGGGGTACTCGTCCATGTCGACGTAGTTCTTGTTGACGGCTTGCATGATGAGTTTATCGCACTCCGGCTCCATCCACGTCGTCACGAACGACGCTAAGTTCAATCTTGGGTTCCCGTCCAGCATCAGCTCGTCGTTTATGATCTGGTACGCCGCGTCCTTCGGGATCGCTCTCACACACACGCGCGCACGCGCACGCATTTTGTCGTGTCACTCTGTGGAAGCTTTTTGGGAGCAGCTAGCACTGATGAAACGTATCTCGTGTCATTCTTATCGTTTCCCGGGCTTGTAAAAAGAACCCAGCTGCTCGTAGATCAACCAGGTTCAGCTTGTTTTTTGGTCCGTTCTTTCCATTCAACGAGAAGATGAATGTGAACATGGTGTGTTCGGCACAACTTCGGTTATAGAATTATGGATTTTCGTCGATGATAGTGCCGGAGATGTTGTTATTTGATGTATTGCATAATTATGGGTTATGCCTTAATTAGTATAAGATATTCATACTAGATATGATTCAATTAATGTTACTAAGTGAAACGTAGCATTGGTATTCTTTTTTAAGATAGTTTACGATATTTCTGTTAGTAGTGTTAGACACTCAAGAGTATTAGAGATGTGTGGTATATGTATTATCATTATTTTGTACAATATTTTTTATCAGTAAGCATAATATGTTTATATTTCATTGTGTTAATTAGGCAGCTTGAATTGAAATAGATATTAATCATCTTTTTTTTTTTGCAGATACAAATGATTGATGGCTCTCTGATGCCTCGTATCTTTTCAACATGATAATTTTAGCGAGATTAAAGTGTTGGTAGTTGGTTAGTTATGTTTCAAAAACGTATCGATTTGTATATATAAATAAAAGGACTAGGAGACGATGTTGTACACGATATTAAGGATAATGGCTACGTGTTATTATCAATTTCTTATTTACACTATTTCTAGATTTAAAAGATAATCATGTATTTTATTGATTTAGAGTGTGTGAGATTTCATTACAATCATGTGTGTAGGTTTTAGTGACAAAAAAACCAAAAATTTTCATTACAATCGTTATTTACATACATAATGTTTGAAAATTACAAAATAACCAACATAAGTCACTCAACAATGGTTGTGGCAAAAGCTCTAAATGTATTAATAGAAATTAAGCAGAGGAAAGTTAGTATTTGTGGTTAAAGAAAAAAATTGTAAATGTTATTAATATAAAAACAATCATTTGTTTACCTATATGTAAAATGATGTATCATGTTGCCTAGACAGAGTAGGTCGAATAAGTATAACTAACTGATAGAATCTCATAATATAAATCGATGTGTCCTTTAAATATATCACTCAACATATACCTTGTCACAACCATATGAATAAAGTGTTGTGACACCAAAATACTTAAGTTTAAAACAATGTGAACATTGATCCTTCTAATGAGGTAGTGATGTGCCTTTCATATTTCATGAAAAAAATATGAGTGAGACAAGATGATAGAACTGTCTCTCTCTAGCTAAAGGTGACGAGATAGAGGTTTCAAAAAACAACCGAAAACTACACAGTGAAGACTCGTATTCACGGTGAGGCACATTTCGTGTTGTACAAGAGGTTGGGTTTCTTGTAAGACCGGCTTCCAAGCAATTATTGTACCCACAAAACGAATGGCTATGGTTCCTCCCACGCCTCTCTGCTAGCTCTTTCTAGAACTGTGTCCGTGTCACAAACCGAGGGCAGCGAATCCTTGAAGAACTGATGGGTAATCACAATGGCGAACACATCTCCCAGACACTCAACAAAGTCGAAGAGGGCATAAGTCGCTAGCTTTCTAGCTATTAGTGTTGCTTGTGTTATTGTTGGCTTTAATCCTTATCTGGATTTCTTTTTCTATCTCTTCCAGGCCACCAACCTCTTCCAATTCCTGCAACACATATTGAAAATTGTTAGAAAAATAGCTACAACTTTTATCAAGAACCGTGTTTTCGTGTCCTCTTCATATCTTAAATGTAAACTCAAGCACACATAAGAGTACAGGCATCACCCAAACAAACCTTTGGGCCAAGGAAGAGTCCATAAAGCACCCTTTCGAACTTATCACCATGATGGATATGCAATTTAACACTCATCAAGATCATCACAATGGATACCATGATGCCAATTAAGCTGGCGAACTACATCATCTAGCATATAAGACTCCACAATATTTACGAATCGAATGCATCCATAATATCATGATAACTTGCATACATTATAATATATTTTGTAAAACTATATGACTGTCAGTTAATTTGCATTGCACAAAATAGAACGTACAAATACATAATATACAAGATTTTGTTTAATTAAAAGATTAAAAAACTAGTCAACTCACTTCAAAATATTTGTTTTGCAAACATCAAATTCAACTACTTACGATATTGAGTAAGCCGGTTAACAAGAGATTGCCCGTGACACAAACATTCATCCATTGACCTACTTGTGGTTATCAATCCTGCTATACTAGTTGAATAGCAACTCTTAAATCTAAGAAGTACTCATAAATTCATGCCTACAATTCAAATATGTAGTTGGTTAATTTTTGAAAATAAAAAGTTGAATTATACATATAGCAAGCAAAAATAGTACACATCCTCATCTAAAAAACATATGTCTACTAAGTTGTTATCCTTCTATCTGATATGCCTTCACTAGCTATCTAAACAAATACACAAATATAGTTGTACCCCGCACGCAATTGTCAACCCTTCAAACTTTGTATGTTAGTAGTTTTACGAGTGTTATTGGTACTCTATCTCTAGATTTATCTTGATATAACTTATTTTAGTTACTCGCTCTCTTTCTTAAAAAATTAGTTTGGATCACCTTAAACTTAACTTATTCTTACATACGACTTCATTGATATTTAATCCCAACAAATCACTCAAAATATCTTCCCTGCTTGTAACCATCATCTTTTGTGTTAAGGCAACAAGTTGACCCTCAATTAAAATACTAAGTATCTTGTGGACAACGTGAAGAATGAGTCATTTCACCCCATGATATGTAAAAGTTGTTTGTGCCTAGTTGTCAATACTCGATAACAATAATCAATAATGCATAGTCTATCACTTAGTATAACAAATTTGTCGGACCAATAAGCTCACTCCTATCTACAATCCAACCCAATTTTCGGGTCTTACATCCGTCCTCTTCACTAGTCATGCTCTACCTACAATGTAACATGTGTGTTGTTATCACTTTCTATATTATATGCAAATATACATTTACATAATCAATTACAATAGAGAGTATTGATATCAAATATAAAATTATATTAAAGTTAGAAATTACTTATTTCTTTTAGATCTTATATTTAATGTGACCTTCAAAGCTCGAGAGTAATCCCAACATATCATGAGATCCCTCATCATCACCATATACAATACGAGGTTGATGTGTCTTCCTCATGACGTGAAGGGTATGCTTCTTTTTATCATTATTGTATATGGGAGCATCCTTTATATGACACTCCATTGTGTCTCCTCTTTGAAAAAATATCATTTTTTGGGGTGAGAAATCATGTGATAAATTATTAAAACGAATGAAAAATGAAACAATAATACAAAATCAACAACATTGCTTGATAAATTGACGAATCTCCTTCAAATCGGCACAAAAAATCATATTTTTCTTCTTTCTCTCCTTTATCTTATTGATTTTCCCCAAATCTATCATTTCGAAAGATTTCAATTCATTCTTTTTGCTAGAAACAGTTGTAGATCAAGAATGAGGTGGGAAGTGAAGAATGACTAAAAACTAAAGCTTAAAGACAATTGATGAAAGAGGAAATAGACTGTCATGTTTCAAACATGAAAGATATTTTCATAATTACTCAGGAGTATTTTGAGAAAAACATTAAAAAAAGATGTGTATATAATAAAAAGAGTGTGCATGTATCAATCATATTCTCATTATGAACATCTACACGCTAAAATAAATATTCTACATTTGTTGGTCGACATTAATACTTACCTAAAATCCTTTGCAAGGACAAAAACCCTATTGTCCAACCCTCTTATATATGGGTTTTAATTCTCTCACCTTCGTCAAGAGAGAGAATAAAATAAAATAAATAAAAAAAGTTGTAGGAAATTAGTTTCTCTCCAAAACTCTTCCAACGTTCGTCCTCTCGTTGAAAAAGAGAGATGTAAAAGAAAGAAAGATTGTGGGGGCCAATCACCAAAAAGTTGAATTTTGTATGTAAGCCGAACGAACTTATGTGATCTGAACCAGAAGTCAATTCAAACAAGTTTTAACTCGACTCGTTGTGAAATCATCAGCAGATCATAGGAATACTGAGTTATACGTCGTTTTCTCTTTCTGTATGCAAGAAAGGATTCGGCACAGCCATACTGGTTCTGATTACGACGCAGTTTCGGTTTAAACAGTCAGGTGTTCCGAACCGGTCATGTATATCTCTAACTGCATCTCATGTTATTTTTGTCTCCTTGTCTCTCTAAAAGTCGACTCGTATTAACCCCATGAAAATATAAGAGCTTCCATAATTAAGATACCCTTTTCTCACTTATTTTCCATTTAATAAGTCATTGAAATTTGTAGAAACTAAGGGTGTTCATGGTTCAGTTTTATAGCCTCAACCTCAAACCAAACTGCTATTTGTAGTTCCTAGTTTTTAACCAGACAGTGGCATGGTCACAATCAAACCGACAATTTCGATTTGGTTCGATTCTAAGCCACAGTTCTACTTATTTTAGGGGTTGGCTAAATGTTGAGTATTATGATATCATGTTATTTGGTTATGGAGTCCAAATTTAATATGTATGTAAGTATATAAGGCTATAAAACTCATATATGCATATATAAACTTACAAACTTACCAAGATTTATATTATATATATATAATCTTATATATAATCTTGATTTAAGGAGTCTACAAAAAATAGAAAACCACAAGGAAGCCATCTCCATCGATATACATAGTAGAAAACCACAAGGAGTCTACAAAAAATATATTTGAATTAAAAGCACTCTTACTTTTGTACTTTGCACCATATCCATCAAATGTTTTGTGTTTTGCCACTTCAATCATTCATCTCAAAGGTCAAGCGGTTGTGATGGGTTCCTTGTGGTTCTCGAGTTTCTTAAATCTGAACACTTATATATGGCAAAACATATATAAGTTTATATATGAATAAAGTTATAAAACTCATATATATATAAGCTTCTAAGCTTATCAAGATTCATACATATCTAAGCATACAAACTACATATATATTGAGTATAAAAAACTCATGTATATAAAAGCTTGTGAACTTATCAAGATTCATACATATGTAAGCATACAAACTATATGTATAATTTATATGTATCTATGTATTTATGTATGTAATGGTTCAGTTCCAAAACCGTGAACCAAACCATCATTTTTTTTTCAATTAGAACTAAACCAAACCAACTAGTGATTTGGTTTGGTTCGAGCGGTTCCTTGAATACCCCTAGCAGAAACAATACATATGGGGATGTGCCAAAATGATGCGGAAGATGCTTTGGGAGTCTTTCCAAATCTTTAATTAACCACCCACATAATGTCTGATTTACACATGTCCACCTCAAAAAACAAAGTCTACAATAATTGCCCCCCAAAGCATAAACATATAAAAACCATTGATCCTTTCTGGAAAACTCCACAAATGACTACCAAGCTTCTAAAACAGACGAGTCAAAAGATGTTTCTGATCTCTAATCTCGAAATAAATTGAAGAATCTATTTAATAATATTATTTTTTTCAACATGTACAAAAGACGTTTCTCACATAAATGAAGATATTGAGATGAATGAGTGGTCATACAAAGAAAGACCGTATACATAATGAGGTTATTAGAAATAAATTGAGAGTAGCGCTAATAGAGGATAAATGAAAGAATATCGCTTAAGATGGTTTGGACATATAAAAGAATATCAAAAGAAACACCTCTAAGAAGGTATGAACAACTATATTTTGAAAATATTAAAAGAGATAGAGGACCACCACAAAAGTGTTGAAAAGAAACAATAAAGAATGATCTAGCTTATGTTTAGTTAATTGCTAACATGACACATGATAGAGCTATGTAGAAACAAAGAATTGATGTAGCCAACCCCATTTAGTATGGAAAAAAACTTAGTTGTTGTTGTTTTGACTTTTGGAGTTTTCTTAAAGTTTCTTGTATTACATTTAACTCTAAAAAGATGAGGTTCTTTGTTCAACAAAGATAAAACTTCATTTGAACGTAGGACATTAGCTCAATGACAGGGTACTTTAGTGTCGTTGCTGGTGGTGGGGAGTCCGACACTCAAAGAGTGCATGTGTGGGTGTTAGTTTTCGATCTCTTGTAACAAAAAGAATACAGAAAAAGATAAAAACTTCATTCATCAACTAAAAGATTTACAAAACTCTTATTAATGCAAGATACAAACAAAACAGGGGATCACTGAACATGAAATACGTAGAAGTGCATATTACGTAATGTCAAAAGAAAATACAGGTAGATCTGATAATCTTCCACCTTGTAAGCAGGGACGGCAATGGATTGGCTTCTCACCCACCTGCATCCACCCCGCCTGGTGGGTCTTGGGGATCAAATCTGCTCCCACTTTGGTATAACCCGCCCGCTCTGCCCCCTTCCAACCCTACCACTGTCCGGCCCCACCCCTTCTCTTCAACCTATAAAAACTATTCTTTGTAAAAAAAAATTGCTTATGTCAGATATTTTACTTAAAAAAACAAAATCTAGTCTATAATATTTCATATCATCAAACTATAAACTATTTTGTACATACATTTATATTTATATAAAATATATATAGACCTAAAATATATACTTAGTATGTATATACACACATATAAATATATCGGAGCGGGGCATAATGGTTCCTACCATGCTTTGTCCCACCCCACAGTGGGATGGGTTTTTTCCCTCGAGAACCCACTTTATTCTTTTCTCAACATCCTCTCCCTCTCTCGTATACATGAGGCTTAGAGTTCCCAAAGACAATGAGCTTGCTGGCTTGTCTTGGATTTGGCTGAACGGTGCTCATCTCAGCCCAGCTCAACTTATTGGCTTCAATAGATTGAGTTTAATTTTACACCAAAGATTTTATTAAAAACATAAACTTCAATTTAAACCAGAGAGAAATCTCATTTAAGTTGAGACTCATCTTGCACCAGGAGGTAAAACTGTCCGTGCTAAGGCTTCTCCCATTGCAATGGGAGACCGAAGCCTAACACACACACACACAAACCCTTGAGGTCTGCAGGAAATGACTCCAGTTTATTGCTCCATGTCGTACTTTAACTCGAGAAGAAGAGAGAGAGAGAGAGCGAGGTATGGATTTAAAAAAAATATAAAAAGAAAGAGGTTGTTGGCAGTTGCGGATCTACATTAAGACAAGATAGAACAACTGTTTTTGAATTTTGAAAAGCCAATGAAAAATTTACAAGGCACGACAAAGTTGGCTCCACCCCATACAAAGTCCTAGATCCGCCACCGGTTGTTGGAGGTGAAACAACCACGGCTTTTTCTTGTGAAAATCAGTTTAATGAAATCCAGGTGAGATAATTCATATGATCTTTTGAAGAAAATGTTTGCTGAATTGATTTTCTCATCTATTACACTTTCATGTATTTTCGTTTAAGTTGGGAATCTCATGCACGATACGAAAACCCAACACAATTAAGCCCGTGTCCACAGTCACCAAAGCAACTTTTATTCAAATTGACCTGTTTGTGAACACAAACAAGGAATCACAACCCAAAACACGATAGCATTAGCAAATCAAAATACAATACAAAAACATGAGTCAGAAAGCTTACCGAAATGGGTCACCATCCATTCAAACAAACAAACAAAAAGAACCCACACGATATAAGCAGGACCCGAACACGAGTTTGCTAGCAATTTCAGACACGCACCAAAATCTGATTAACGAACAGGCTATGGAAAGGGGCCGTATTAAGGTTGACCCCAACAATACACGACACGACACGAGAAGAACCGAAACACACGAAGACTTTGCCACTACTATCATTTTATTCTATAATTTTATTTCCCTCCTTTTTTTTTTCTAGGTTTTCTTTTTCCCGCCCTTTCCCGTCGAGAGAGAGAAAACGGGAAGAGCTGAGCGGGAACTCCCTGCGGAAGAAAAGTTTGGTGCAAAGAGAAGATGGGCGGGGCGACGCTCAAATCCATCCAACGGAGATTCAAATTGAAGGGTCTAACCCTAACCGTCGATGCCATCAAGGAAGTCCTCACCTTCGTCAATCGCCACGACGACGAGGACGAAGCCCTCGATTTCCTCGTAGACGAGATCGTCAAGGAATCCCGTAACATTTCTCCCCTTTTAATATGTTCTTACTCATACTTCCTCGATTAATTTCCGCCGTATACCGAATTACGTTTCTCTGTTTCTCGGTGAGTTTTGGGCAGTAAAATCGCCGGTTTTGAACAAGGACACGGTTCACAGGGTCATCGTTCTTTTGTTGGAGGCGGAATCCGCCGTTGATTCTGTGACGAGTTCCCGAAACCCGTCAGCATTGCGATTGATCGACGCGTTCAACATTCCTAAATTTTGCTACGATCCAATCAAGAAATTATTCTACCAGTACGTTCCTTCCTCTGTTTGATTTGCTTTTTGTTAACTTGCCGATGAGGTCGTGATTTGGGTTTCCACGATCATGGAATTGTAGGCATACAGGAGCACTTCCGATTCATGGTGACGCCGCTTCAAAGGCGGCCCTGTACCGGGACAGGTTTCAATTGTTGTATCAGAGGCTTTCTCGTGATCGCCATTTCTCGAAGCGCGCGTTTCAGACGGATCTTTCTGATTCCGGGGTGCCTAATTGTGAGGTTGAGCGCTTTCTATATTCCTTTTCGATTTTAAGTGGACCCTGTAAACTGTGTTGGCAGTTCAATATAGCTATTGTATATGGTTTTGAAATGGGTCTCGTAATGTCGTAACATGAACATGGTGCATGCGGAAATGCTTGTGTGATTGTGGCAACGGGCTGGCTGTTATTGGGATTTGTGAATTGAACGTAGAGAGCTGGCTATGTGCGAAATCGAAACATGTGAATTGCATGTCTTTGTAATATGGTGGTTCTTGTGGTTGCATTTTAAATCTGGGGAGATGGCTTGATTGTTTCTGGCTGTTGTTTTGGTGCAGATAACTACAGTCCAGTCTCTTATAGGTCGCATAGGGCGACGATGGATCATGGGCGTCATTTCCCAGTTGGAGGACGGCCACTTTTTCCTGGAGGATTTGACTGCGGCAGTAGAAGTCGACTTGTCAAATGCAATATCCTGAATGCTGCTCTCATTTTCTTCCTTCTTTTCGATTTCTGCTTCAACATTCTCTTGCATGATTTTCCTTTCTATCTGTGGGTTCCTGCGGAATTGACTTGTTCTCGTGTTGAATGTTTGCGATTCTTGCACTATTCATTAGTATTAACATCACAAATTCCCAATGGTATTTAAACTTGCATTTTTGGTTTCTTCTTGGGCTGCGCATATAAAGCTGCTGACGGATTCTCTCTTCCGGTTTTAATTTGAAAAACACGTATGCCGGGACACGTCATTTTATGCTTTAACTTGAAGGTAGTTTATCATGGTGTTGGTTACCATCTACTTAACATTGGGCGTGCATTTATACTGTTTAGATATCTCTAAATCTCCATATTAGCAGTAATATATCCTTGATTACCTAAAAATTAGTTTAATCTGATCTAGGCTATTGTATTTCTCTTCTAACTTTGCTTCTTACAAGATGTAGTACGAAGTCCACTCTAGAGTACCTGCAAATTGTTATGGAGTACTCAATAGTTTAGAATAGGGAAGATTATGTAAATGCCTTCGGACACAGCCAGCAAAAAAATTGTACTGGTACTTCAAGCATTGAAGTTACTATTTTTTGGTTATAACATTCAATGTTTACTTTACTAGTCCCTTAAATATAATTGTGTTGTTTGTTGTATACGAACTATTAAGCATGTGCCTTGAAGATTATCAAACAAGAAGAGACATATCTTCTGTGCAGGTTACTTTATTCTCGTACCTGTTTTTATTATGTTTTTGTGGACTTTTACACAGTCAGAGAGAGAGAGAGAGAGAGAGAGAGAGAGAGAGAGAGAGAGAGAGAGAGAGAGAGAGAGAGAGAGAGAGAGAGAGAGAGAGAGAGAGAGAGAGAGAGAGAGAGAGAGAGAGAGAGAGAGAGAATCACGATGTGCCCCTCCTTTCCACCCACCTAGAGGCCTCTCATAATTTTGATGTTCATCTGCAAAATTAATACATGTTCACCTTAACAGAAAAACACAAGATTACATCAGGATTTTTTGTGGAGAACACAATAATTGTGGCAGAAGGAGAGCTGCGTCCAAACGGTGTCTTTCAGGTTTGTGTCTTATGGTTCTTTTGTTTCTCCTATGGTATATTAGGTGGTGTTTCTTGTTAAAATGTTTTCACTACGGATCGCCCTTATTTCCACCTGTCATTATCTTGCATGGCTATTTCATATTGGCTCTTGGTATTTTCTCAAAATGTACATGGAGTAGGTGCATTATAAATAATTTTGTCAACATCAGTCATACTGTTTGGGCTTGTTAGTGCACGTATCTGTATATTTCAGTATTTTGTTGCGATGCTTTTGCTGCACTTGGCCTATTTATGTTTAAATGTACTATAGCATGACAACAGTTTATCTTCTTCCGTATTAAATGTTACAAATAACATCACATCCTGTTGTGTAGGTTGGAACTTGTGGTTTTCCTCCTTTGGAAGAAAGAAGTGCTTCTCTTTCGTTACATGTGGGCCTTGACTTTTTTGGAGCTGGATTCATTTCAAAGGAGGAAAATGTATCCTTTCACTGTGATTAATTGATCATATTTTCTTCAGATAGACATGCCACTGTGCTCATGCTTCCGCGATTCCATGCTATGCATATGTCTGTGCCTGCGTGTACACATAAGTGCACTTATTTGTTCATGTTGGGCAGGTCCATCCTTATGTGCTTCCTCATGCACCTTGGTATTTCCTATACTTCTTGACAGAGTAAACTTGCTGAACTGGAAAAGAATGCAGTCAATGACATGTTTGTCATCTTGTCTGATGTTTGGCTGGACTCCCAAGAGGTAAAGTTTCATTCACAAGGTGTCAGTTTTGATTGTTAGAGACATTTACATGTGCTAAGACCAACCTGTTTATTTACCCTTAGAGAAGACCTT
This sequence comes from Brasenia schreberi, assembly GCA_036023115.1. Taxonomy (NCBI): domain Eukaryota; kingdom Viridiplantae; phylum Streptophyta; class Magnoliopsida; order Nymphaeales; family Cabombaceae; genus Brasenia; species Brasenia schreberi. The sequence continues at coordinate 1,514,817 of JAYKKT010000054.1, read as the reverse complement.
GGAAAAGCTAGCTGTTGTATTTGATGGTTATGAAAGCGTGGAGGTGGTGCCATCTCTTTTTGTTCTAATGGGGAATTTCTGTTCCCGCCCATGCAATCTTGCCTTTCATTCATTTTCATATCTTCGGTGAGTATCGTTGGAGTCCACTGGAGTTCATTTGGATTTCCCTATTTTGAAGATAGACTTATAAATTTGTATCTTTGTAAAGTTCACAATTTAGTAAACTTGGTGAAATGATTAAAGCTCATCCCCGCTTGATGGAGGGAAGTCGGTTTCTTTTTCTTCCAGGCCCCCATGATGCAGGTGACCCTTATGTTGTTGATTTCTTTTGGTACTTGCACATTTGGTTCAGAGAGATTGCTGGAAAAAATATTCCATGATGTCCAACTATTGCCTGCACTATGCGGCTTTAGTTGTGGCTGTTTTGCTACTTTTATTCATGTGATTTCCTTTCGTGGTACTCTTCTCTTATTTATGTCGAAATTTTACAAGTTAAAATAATTGCATGCTGCTTTTGTCTGATTATTCTGAAACAGCATTGTCAATCAGGATGCCAACCCTAAACTTTGCTATTTTGAAGAGCTTGTGCGAACGTGTTTAGCAGTCTTATGTTCCAAAGCCTAAATGTTGGAACAAAATTTTTTTCCCTAAAGGCTAGATGATTTTAGCCTCAGAGATAACATTCTCTTGCTTCATAAGCTTGGGGTCGTCTTCAAAATTTTGAAGTTGGTAGTGGTACTCTTAATTGGATGTTGGGATCCAGAATAACTTTGGCACTTCTTGTGTTGGTTGTTCCCCTTTTCTTCGGTCTTATTCTCAATTAGTGATGATCTGAAGGCATACAGTGTAGAATACCAGGACTCGTTTAGTGTATAGAAAGTCACTTTTGTCCAACACAAAATCATATTTGACATACATAGCCATGATGATGCATTCAATGCTCGCAAAAACAACACTTAGTACTCTCTTCACAACAGATGCTGGTTGCACATGTCCTGCACGACATACTATGCATCTTTTGGTTTTCATGTTGTTCTATGGTCAACTTTTGGTCAATCCAATTATGAGTTAACAATCCTGTGAACATAGCCGTGGAAGGCCTGAAAAGCTTTGGAACAAAACTTAGTCATGGTCATGATCTTTGGATTAGATGCTTGTAAGACTCACGCCAGATCACAATGATGACTACTCCATGTGGCTGACCCCCCCACATAGTGTGGGAAAAGGCTTGTCTTTGGTTGGTTAACAAAGGTGCTTCCAGACATGTGCTTACGCCAGTGGAGTGCATAATCTAGTATTGACTGCTCGCAATATCCACGATTCCACATTTACATTTTGAAAGCCACCAATACCGACGGAAAATGTCTTAGGCACTATCCATCTTGAACTTTAATGTTCTACATTGCTTATGTTATGGATCTTTCCTTAGGCATGCCAGGAAAGTTCGAATTACAGTAGCTTTATTATTACTTAAAACGATAATGTGCAAATGTCGATGATATGTACTAAGAATGTAGTCACTTATTGTTCTTTTCTCCGCTGAAGCCCATGTTGTTTATGACTTACTAGGTCCATCGACTGCCCTTCCTCGGTGTGCTTTACCTAAATATCTTACGGAGGAGCTTCTACGTCATGTGCCTAATGCAGTCTCTTTGAGCAATCCCTGCAGGTGAGCCTCTTTAGTTTGCTATACAACAGTGTTATGAGTTCTCTTTGAACTGGTAAAACTACAGAATCTTTCTTCAGTAGCCAAATAATTGTGGAATGCCTTCTCAAAAGAGCTTTCTGATGGTCTGCGGTGCATTTTTGCTAATCAATTTGCACACTCTATGTCGATTATCAGTTTATTTTGTGTGTGTTGGTGTGTTTTGAACACATAAATCGATAAGATGGGCTATTTTTGGATTGCACCAAAACTCTTCTGGTATAGTCCATCCATTCGGTTGCATTTTATTAATAGTCAAATAATATTTCTAGTGATCAAATGCTGTCCATGCTTCTGGATAACAGGATAAAGTTCTATACACAAGAGATAGTGTTCTTCAGGCATGATCTACTATACCGGATGCATCGATCTTGTCTTATTCCTCCTTCAAAAGAAGAGACAGATGATCCTTTTGAGAACGTCAGTTCCTAACATCCTTCTGTATATGACCGCAATGTTGTCTTTTGATGCAAACAGAGTGCTAACTCGTTCATTTCTTCTCTGCAGCTTGTTGTTACCATTACTCATCAAAGTCATCTCTGCCCTTTGCCACTGACTGTACAGCCTATAATTTGGAACTACGACCACTGCCTAAGACTATACCCTACGCCACATACAGTAATTTCAGAGAAAGTTTACTCTTTAGAATTGCAGTTAACTCATCTGTTTATCTGATTGATGCTTCTAAATTGCTTTGATTCTGATGCAGATAGTATTAGCTGATCGCAGTGACCAAAAGATGTTCAAATATATGGATGTTACTTGCTTCAACCCGGGATCATTTTCTAATGACGGTACATTTGCCGCTTATCGGCCTTGCACTCAGGAAGTTGAGCTATCATCCTTGTAACTTGTCGCCCTTCCAATGACAGTGCATTTGCCGCTTATTGCAATGAGAACAAACATGGGAACCCTTCGACTCATTCTGCTACTGATCTTGTCACTAAGGGCATCCAAGATTATCGAGTAGTCCTTGCTCAAGCCTTGTGGATGTTGGTATTAGACAAGATGATGGCGGTCACGTGCACCCATAGTCTTCAACCCAATTTGATCGAAGTGATGTATCGTTATGCTGATGTATGAGGTTCACGATTGCTTTAGGTCTAACTTAACCTATTTAGATTGGACCGTTGTTTTAATAAAATGTGAGATTGTTACAAGGAGAGTTTGAATCTCTTGGGATGTGAATGAAGCACTTCTCTGCAGAAACTTATCCATAACCATCTATTGAGCAAAAAGTTCCTTTCAATTGCCTTGTCTGGAATCTGGATCGGTTTCATTAAGCCAAGAAATCCAAAGATTGTGTGCATGGCACAGAAATTTGAAAGTTACCAGGGCACGAAATTTTCATCAAGACCAAGTTTCCCGTCAACAGCTCAATTCTTGTATTTCAACCGCTATTGTAAAACCGGTAACCATATCAACAAAATTCCAGCTATCCACATTAGAGATTCTCTCTCTCTCTCACACACACATACACACGCAGATACTAGTTTGTCATTTGCGCATGCCCAAAGGATGATGGTACAATTCGCTTCAAGGGCCACAATTAACCGCTACAAAACTTTCCTCGCTTTCATTTTCACAGCAAACCAAAGAATACATAAATAGTTATCGGAGCGATATAAGAAGACACGAAATCAACTCAAAATAATCATATAAACTCTCTGCCCCCAATATATGAACGAGGAAGAGCGGGAACAGGAAAGCTATAAATAGAGAAAAGAACAGATCATATATGGTCCATGATCAAGGCTAGCAAACGCCATTGGTCTTGCGAAGCATGACAAACTTCTTCCAAATCTGAGTGACCTCTCTCTGCGTCTCTAATATCGATTTCTTCTTCACAATCTTGCCGTTACTGCCATTCTTGTGCTCAATGCGGACGGAGAAGTTCATATGCTTCGGCGGCAGCGCGTCGAGCTCGTGCAACACCTTCTCGATGTCCATCACCAGCCGCTCTGCCAGGGTGCGGCTGAAGTCTTCCCTTATCACCACACGCAGCACCGTCACATTCTCGGCATCCGGTGGCATTGTGTATGCCGGAACGATCCACCCGAACCGGCGGAGGTAGTCGGACACCTCGAACTCGTCGTGCCTGCTGTGGTCTTTCAATGAGAAGGCCACCAAGGGGACCCCTTCGTCTTTGGACACGATGTTGAATCGGCCTGTTCTCTCTAGACCTTCTCTCAATACAACAGCGTTCTCCCTGCAGTTCTCCATTACGTTCTTGTACCCCTGTTAATCATCACCCCCACAAATCAAGTTCTGATTTTACTAAAAGCTTTCAAAGTAGAGATTCAATTTCGAATCTATAGATCACCTCATAACCGAGACGAATGAGCTGATAGTATTGAGCGATCACCTGGCTTGAACCTGCAAGATTTCAAGAATTCAAATCATTGTCAACGAAATATTCATTGTGGGTGATGGGTATTCACGCTAGATATCAAATGCAGATGAAGAAATCAGTGAAGTTTACCCTTGGAGAAGTTAAGTGTGAAGGTAGGTTGGTCGGCGCCGAGATAGTTGATATGGAAGACGAGCTCCTCCGGCAGGTCTTCTTTGCTCCTCCAGACGACCCATCCGATTCCGGCGTAGACAAGGCCGTATTTGTGACCGCTCACATTTATGCTCTTCACCAGCGGCAGTCGGAAATCCCATTCCAACTCGGGGTACAAGAACGGAGCAATGAATCCACCGCTAGCGGCATCCACATGAATGGAAGTGTCCCACCTGATCATAACAATCCAACACGATAAAAACCAACAATTTCCAACGAAAATAGAACACCAACATCCCCCTGAAACTCATGGTTTCGATAAAATCTCTAACCTGTTATAGATCAATAAAGAAAAGAGGCAATTTGGATAAACAAAGGTTAGATATCATACCCTGTTTCCTTGTTCTTTTCCATGAGTAAATCGTTGAGGAGCTTGACGTCTTCGAATTCGCCGTTGAGGGTGGATCCAAGGATTGCTGCAACACAGATGGTATTTTCGTCCACCAAATCGACGGCTTGGACGGGGTCCATGACGTAGTAGCCTTCCCTGAGCTTCACTTCCTTGAGCTCGACTTCGAAGTAGCGGGCGAACTTCTCCCAGCAAACCTGAACGTTGGCTCCGGTGACGATGTTGGGCTTGTCGATGGGCTTGCCTTCTGCCTTCCTCCGGTTTTGCCACAGACGCTTGAAGGCTAAGCCCGCGAGCATGATGGCTTCGGACGAACCCACGGTGCCAACTCCCACTGCCGGATCCGATTCGCCGAGAGGTGCGTGGAAGAGATGGGCGATCATGTTGACGCATCGATTCTGCATTGCCCATGAGTGTGAGAATATAGAACAAACAGCGCAGGCCATAAAGACCCACGGTGTGTATATGCGGTGTGTATGTGCATTGCTATTGTGAGCCAGCATCTCTCTCTCTCTCTCTCTCTCTGGTGTGTGTGCACTGCCATTGAGTCAGCAATCTCTCAGTCTCTCAGTCGCTCTACCCTGTCTCTGTCTCTCTCAGTGGAAAATGAACAGAGCCATCTCTCTCTCTCTCTGAGTGGACATGTAATGAACAAAGCCATCACCATATTCTCTCTCGCATGTCTCATCCTTCCAGCAATGTCGTGTCAATAATCTCTCTAATATGAATCTACGCCACCAAGTAAAACTCATTGACAGCATTTCTTAAACAACTCATCTTTTCCCTTGGAAGAACACTTCCATCACCGGTGGGGTCAAACAAAGTATCATTCATGATTTAGATTAGCGATAGACGGCAACAGGAAACCCATATCTTTGTTAGACCACCAGTATCAGTAAAACTTGGTTATGTGCTTCACCAAAATGATAAAAAGTAATCTATTTTCGAAATTGAAGGAGAAGAAAAATGCCAAAACAGCCAGACCAGTTGTCTCGGTTAACACCATCGAACCGGTCTCTTAAGGGGGCGCTTGTTTCACGAGAGAGAGAAAACATGTTGACCTGATCAGCAATTTGTTCTAAAAGAAATAAAGAATGACCAATTTTGAAGGTTTGTGGTCAAACGAATGAGAAAGGATTGATGATTTCTTATAGGAAAAGACGAAAGGTGCTGTTTTTTCATGTGAGAAACTCGTGAAACAAACGCCCCATTATTTTTGCAACAATAGAGAAGTCAGCAGCTCCTTGGCTTAAACCGGAAATGCCGTTGTGTGCCAGCTTTCACAATTTTCCGGGGGCCATTGCCATCAAAATCCTGCATTCTACCAGAAGGTAATCCATTTTAATGCCTGGTACTTAAGGAGCACGAAACGAAAAACGCAGTGAGAGAAACATTAATGGCTTACCTGGAGCTCGGTGGTGACAGGGTACTCGTCCATGTCGACGTAGTTCTTGTTAATGGCGGACATGATGAGGCGGTCGCACTCGGGCTCCATCCACGTCGTCACGAACGAGGCCAAGTTCAGCCTGGGATTCCCATCAAGCATCAGTTCGTCGTTGATTATCTGATAAGCTGCTTCCTTTGGTATGGAGTAGTCTGGCATCCTGTACCTGAATCATTTTTTCATAGCCAACAAAGGAAAACCTTCAGAACGTTCACCAATCATTTCACCAGTTCTCTTCCTGTCTAAAGCAGCGATTCAACGATATGCGACAATTGAATGACCAACAAAGAGAGCACATGCAAATACATGCACAGAAGTGAATAACCAACAATTAAATTCTCAAAAGAGAGAGAGGGGGGAAGAGAGACGATGACCAATAAAGAGAATACCACTTTGATGTGCAAACATATGCAAAAAATGAACCATGAGAGAGAGAGAGAGACCTTGGCAAGGCCTCTCGAACATAGCGAGAACCGAAGGTGGAGTGGACGGACACGTCCGATTCAGATGAGATCTTGGACAAAACCATTTTTCAGAGAGAGAGAGAGAGAGTATTGCAAGTTTGCAACAGAAGAAGGAAGAAAGATTGGTTGTGTATCGAAGGGGAAACGGATCGGGTATTTATATTTGCAAAGGTTCTAGCCCTCCCCTTCCTTCTCTCTGTGTGTCTTAGTATGAAGGAGGAGCATTGATATTCCAGGGGATATCTCGGTTTGACTGTTTTATTAATTTCATGAAAGGGAAACGAAGCTGTCATATGGTAGACTATGACCTGTTTTTATTTTTCACAACTCGTCCATGTCCACGGGCTCCAAGCAGAGTGACGCCGAGCATTCCAAAGCGGGCTCGGTACTTGATGTCAGCCACCAAGTGGGCTCGCTCCACCAGCCTTTGACTCCGCTCCATTCGGGTTTTAGAAGTGGTTCTATTCATCAAAATGCAGCCAGGCAGGCAGAAAAGCTGAACCAAATAAAGCACTCTTCTTCCTTGCTCTAATCGAGCTAAGTTAACCGCTGGCCCGTATAACTGAAATTTGAAATTTGTTGAAGATGGTTCACCATCAATCTTATATGAGTCGATAAAAATAAAAAGTACAATCATACGATCCTGTTTATTTATTTATTTAATTACAAAACCTATCAATAAAATTTTTAGTTCCAATCCGGTGCCTTACACTCATGCACTCCTTACTATTAGGGCTGAGGGTAGAGGGAAATTTGGAGCTTGAGACTCAGTCGGCCAGTCACTTTTTGAAATTTGAAAGTTTATCGACGGATTTACATTCCCTCTGTTTGGGAGGTATCATCTGGGATGGGCAGTTTCCGGATTTAGGATTAAATCTTGTCTAAATACAAGAAGTAGTGGTTGTTTGAAAGTTTGAAGACCATAGTGGAGTTTTCAGAAATAAAGTAAAGTTCGTGGGTCTCACTCCTGTTGTATATTGAAGGAGAATCATCAAAGCCACGACAGATCTGGTTTTCAATGTGTGAGTTTCACTCAAACTAAAGGTAAAGAGACCCAAAGGGGCAAGTTACAATGTCAAGTTATTGTACTATCAAAACATAGATAAGGGGTTCGACCATCGGCTGTGAAAGTAGTATATATATATATATATATATATATATATATATATATATATATATATATATATATATATATATATATATATATATATATATATATATATATATATAGTAGAGTCCATACACACATCATTGTTTAAACATACTTAAGGATCTCAACCGTTCGATCAATAAGATTGACGGTTGAAATTCAATTTTTAAAAATAAAAAATATATTGACTAATTTCCCTTTCTTTTTTTTCCCCTCTCTCTCTCTATATATTGGTGTGTGGTCAAACTAATAGATACTTAAAGTTACTTAAAGATTTCTATTGTTCAATCAATACTATCAAAAGAAATTTTAATTTAAAAAGAAAAATATACTTAAAGTAAAAAAAATAATGGTATATTTTACTTTTAAATTTAAATATCTATCGTTAATTGTCTTAATAGGATGATAGATGTTTGAGTAGGTTGAAGCATGTACCACACACACTCTTTATATATATAGAGAAAAATCAGTTTATGTGCACATTCATTTGTGATTAAACATTTTTAAATCAACAGTTGAAATTCAAATTTCAAAAACAAAAAATACATAATACTTTTTGAAAGTGCATTAAATGCATTCAATACAATTTGCATTTAGTTTAAAGATCTCTATATATATAACATATCCGCCTACTATATATATATATATATATAACAAAATAGAAACTGATCATTTCACACACAAAGTAGTGGCTCATAGAGATTTGTGGTTATTATTTTGATTCGTGTATAATACTTACACTTAATTCTACAATAGTAATATTTATAGAGCTTGTTACGTCTTTTATCTCGTTCTTTGGCAGTGCACATCTTTAAGCTTATGTATTTGTCCTATAACTCAACTTGGGTTCTCCCCGAATAATTCAGTTAGCATAACACTTCCCCTTTTTCGTTATCATCCCTTGATACCAAACCCGCTCTTCTCTCTAATAAAGTCATTAAAGATTGATTTTCCTCTCTAGATAATCACTACCCAGATTGTTCAATTAGAAGGCTCGTCTGAGTCATTGAACGAGCTAGCTGTTTCTACCGCATGAATTTGGTCATTCCTAAACTGAGTCATGAAAGGTAGAATTAACCACGTTTGATGAAAACCCTATAAACGGATACAACAACAACTATGCCTTTTCCCATCCTAGATGGGATCGGCAACATAGATTCTTTGTTTCAATATGATCTTATCATGTGCCATGCTAACAATTAATTCAATACAAACTGAATCATTCTTTATAGATTCTTTTCAACACTTTTGTAGTCTTTTTCTTTTTCTTTTAACATTTTTATAATCTATTCTTACGAAAGTATCATTGGGTTGTCTTTCTACACGTTCAAACTATCTTAAATGATTTTCTCTTATTTTATTATCTATTTGTTCTACACCTAATTTATTTCTAATAACCTCATTATGTACACCGTCTTTTCTTGTATTATCTCTCATTCATCTCAACATCTTTATTTCTGCTACAAACATCTTTTGCATATCATCTCAAGATCTTTTGCACATGTTTATGATTAACCGCACAACACTTAGAACTATAAAATATAATAGAAAATTTCAGTGTCAACGATTTAATGCGTCCCTTCCAAAAAAAATATCTAACTCAGTGGGTCGGGACCGCCCCGTCTGAAAATATTAAATTAAGTATTCAAATTTAAAAGAATAATGTTTGTAAAGCACGCCCAACTCGAACCTAAACTTCCTCCCACCCAAAACAATTTTCTGAATCTGTCACTGATGAAGGAAGGAAGATAACTTTTTCATTTTCGTTTTTTTAGTTAAGCGAAAAAGTAAGAAAGAGAGAAGTCCCCAACAAAGAAAAGTCCACGATTTGAAAAGCAGAAGAGAACGAAAGACCATGTGGTTTGTCGTCGGCGACTCCGATATTTCCAGTCGTCAAAACCAGGGGTGGATATTTCAGATCTGACTAGGTGGGAGTCATGGTTGGGTGGAGTCGGGTAATCGGGTTGATCCAAAGATGGTCAGGTTGGTTCTGAGTTTTGGGGAGGACCTGAAAAAATATATACAGGAACCCGAACCGGAAATAAGTCGACCCAGTGGGCCGGCCTACGGATACCGCTCCCAGTTCAAACCTGGTGTGCCGAAGTTTTGCAATGCAGAAGATCGGAAAACTGGGTTTGCTTTTGGTGATATTCAGATGCGATAAATTCGCAGCTTGACTTTACTTTTCATCTTGGAACATTTCTCCGCGTTCAACTTTTTCAGAAGGGTTCTGTTGTTGTTTTCGGTCTTAAATGGGAATTATGCTGAACTTGAAGCTCTTCGAGAAAAGGTTCATGTAGGAAAAAGCTGGTCAAAGTTTTGGAAAATATTGGAACTTTAACTGCTGGCCGACGACGAGTTCACGGAACACCACCTAGATTTTTAAAAGTTTTTGCTGTACCCGTTGCGGACACGACACGACACGACACTAATTAGCCAGAGAAATCTATGTTCGTTTGCTTGGTTCGGATATGGGTTGTATCTAAGTTTGAACTGATTGTCAGTTTGGATCGAATTCAGTTGATTAGATGCAATTCAACTATTTTAGATCAAGATCTTATTTCGGGTTTGAAAAAAAGCCTTGTTTGGGACTTTAGTGTTACTGTTTAGGTTTTTTTTTTGAGGAATTCGATGTTCATTTCCTTTACTGAAGTTTTATGCTTTGTTTAGTTATGGGGAAGAAAAAAAATCAGGTCATATTCGAGTCGAACCAGTTCAATAAAACCAGAATCTACTCCTACTCCGTGTTTAGTAGATTCTACTAGACACAAACACAACCCGAAACACTAAATTGTTGGCTATTAAACACATGACATGAAGAACCATGTGAACATGATTTCGAAAACCCGTCTACTTGTTTGGCCAAAAGAAAAGGAAAAAAGGTTGCATGGGCATGTCATTTCACTTTCATAAAATCTAGCAATAACTTGCACCGAGAGCGTTGGCTCAACGGCAGGATGCTCTAGTACCATTGCTGCTGGTGGGGAGTTCGACTCCCGGAGAGTGCATGTGTGTTAGGCTTTGGCCTCCTCTTATAACAAAAAAAAAATCTAGCAATAACTTCTCTCTTATGAAGGTACTAGTTACATGATTTTACGTAGGTTTCAAAATTATTATTTTGGTCTGATATGAACTACACATAGAATATGCAAAACAACCGGCCATACATAAACACATAAAATGTGTGTATGTGTGTGGGTGTGTGCATAAACATGTGTTTCCTTCTATGCATGCATGCATTTATGACATGAGAAACCATGTAAAATTAGGTTGGGAGGTCTCACTTGTCTGGTAAAACCCTAAACCATGAGAATGGAGCCTGCTGTTGTGGTGTTATTAGCTAAAGATGGCCACTTCAATTTGAACACGCATAATTTACCGATTCGAGTAAGGTGCACTTTAAAAGTTTTTAATTTGTTTCTTAAATTTCAATAAAAAATATAAATTTTTAGAATTTTGGGTGGGTGCCACAATGTGGATCTGTCGCTGTAATTCACAATCTGATTTGCCTGCATGGCAGGGAAATGCACAAGGTTGTTGAGCTGAATGTGCCCTAAGTTTGGTCCCTCGCCGTGGGTATGCCCACAGATTTAAGTGGTCGACTCACGGTAAGGCAGGGTCGTCATAGTGTAGGTTTACCTCCAGATAGACCTGGCTGGTTCCGGTTAAATCGGGGTGGCTTGTTCTAAGCCGACATTTTGGTTCCACCGATGTATGGAACCAGAGCCAGGCCGGCTCCGTCTAGGTTCAGTTTCGTTCTGCTGGTTTTAGGTCAGGTTCAAGTCCATTTCCATTTGGTTGTAGTTTCATTTGAAGATTTGGTGAAACAAGGATGAGATTTTAAACCGGTGAAGGAAAAACAACGATTTGGAACCGTTCGGTTCAGGTTCTGGTACCCAGACAGATGAAACCAAAACCAAACCGCAGAGGTCCCCAATTCCGGTTCAATTTTGGTTTCATGGGTAGTTCGGGTTCAGTCCAACCCACCAGAACGGATCCAAAGCGGCCACCTCTACTTCAAGGATGTCGTTTCCTTGCAGAAAAAAGAAAAAGGGAAGGTAGAATGCATACCATGTTGTGAATGAATAACTGCTAAGAGTTCCGAGTCTATGCTTTCACGACAGGTTTCGGGTTGCTGGAAACAAGGAACCGGAATCGAACCGTCCTAGCACCGGTTTTGGTACTGGTTCAATTCTTTTGGAAAAGCCAAGACAAATGCGTCCTCTGGGGGTTGAACTCCTCATCATCCATAACGGTAGCAAGACAGTAGTAAATCTTTATAGTTGGGCTATCAATCAGTTTGTGATTATTGATGTTCATATATATATATATATATATATATATATATATATAATTATATATATATATATATATATATAACTTAATTAATGGTGGTTTGGAACCAGCGGTTCTAGACCAGGTTCTGGTTATTGCCGATTCAATCAGTGGTATGGTTCCAGTTCGAACTGCCCAACTGGTTCCAAACCGGCTGTCTATTCATCTTAAGAGAATATGCTGACCCTCTCTGATAGAAGTTCTCAAGTCTACGCATTCTCATCGTCAGCCGGTGGTGGTGGTGGTTGAGATAAGATATGTGCCTCACCCGAAATCTGAAAAATTCTTGGATCCGCCACGGTCGGGTCTTTGTACAAATCAAAAGCCCTGCCAGGTGGGCTATCGCCTTGAGTGCAGTTGCTTTGTTTTCTTGAGGGAAGGAAAAACAAATCAACTGATGCGTGAAGCTCATTGGGAATTCATACTCGGTCCACCAAAACCTTTTGACAAAAATACGATCTGGGTCCAGCGCAAGCGATGACCTGCATTGCCATGGCAGCTTCTGTTCAAACTTCAAACCTTGTGATATTGAATTTATGGTGGAAGACAAAGTCTCCTTTTGGGTCTCCTTTTGGGGACGATGGTAATGGTGGAAAAGGGTGGTTCAGCTAAATTATTCAGCCATCACTATGCATTTGCTGCAACTGGAGGTGACAGCTTTGGACCAGGCCCGGTAGGTTGAGCTGGACTCAATGTGCTCCTCAAGAAGGGAAACTGGACCCCCCGCGTTAAATTTCCATAGAGGGAGGATGCCAATGGCACTTCGGGTATAGAAATCCAGTCTACAGAATCCATTTACCAGATTTTAAAAGCAAAGCAGGATCCAATTCGTAAACTAGATCCCTGATTATTGGTACTATATTTTCCTAAACCAAGAAACAAAAAATGATTAATCAAATACAACTCGACTAGTTATTGGATCTGGATTCAATGTTAAACTCATCACCTAAAGTTAACGAATGAGACATGATCAACTCCTCTTCGATTCGCTCGGGTCGGATTTCACCCTTTTCCAGGTAAAACCCGTACCTAGATCCCCATTTAACTAAAAAGATAACGCAATTAATTGCAATGATATCATGGAAGGACGTGGCTACACGAACCGGTGAACTGGATATGGACCCAGACTTGATCCGGTCCACCATAAAGAGGAGACATGGCGTCCATCAACCATCATATAATTCACGAGTTGATGGCGGGTCCAGGACCCATAACTTGCCCCGTAAGCCACGAATCTCGTTTCTGGTAAACACCCCGCCCCAGAAATAACGGATCTGGGCCCCTGGGTTTGACAAACCCACGGCATGGCCAAACCGCTCCCGGTTTCCCTACGCTACGGTCTTAGGTCTCTTTTTCTCTTTGAAGAATTTAGATCTGAATTTAGATCAGTCTCTTCTAACCAGATTCGTTCAGAGATATCTCCCAGTACAAGTAGTGGGCCAATAAGAATACGTAAATTATTAGGGTGCCTTTGTGTGAAATTATTAGGATGCCTGTGTGTGTGTGTGAATGAAAGCGTTATTAATGTGGTTTCTGGTATTATACCCTGGATCCGACCCAGTTTTGGATCTAGCGCCAACCCCATGACAAAAAGGGAAGTATAAAAGCTTATCTTTTCTTTAGAAGAAAAGGATATTTACACGATGTACCCAAAGAATAAGTTATTTATAGGATCCCACTCAAAGTTTAGAATATTGAATTAGTACCATAGATAAGCAGCAACCTGTGCTGTCTAGGAGTAGTTCTCTCTTTTCTCTTTTGGGTTACAATATGAGGCCCAAGCCCAACACACACACACATATTCACCCGCTGGAGATCAAACTTGCCACCTGAGTCAGTGGTGTGGGACAGCCCTACCAGGGTGAGCTAAAGCCAGTGGCGGATCCAGAAACCTGTTTAGGGTGGGACGGGCTTTAAAAAAATTCAAATTCTTTAAAAAAATTCAATGGGCAATCTAAAATTTTTAGAATTTAGGGTGGAGCGATCGGGCAAAGAACAGGAGTTTGATTTATTAAGAGTTTAAATTTCATCATTATTAGGTGGTCATTACGTAATTCCTTTATAAGTTAGGCAGCTGGTCCTTGATGCTGGACTAAAACCAGTTCAAGCCTGTGTGTGAATCCAAAAACTTTCGGAAATGTCTTGGCCACTCCGAATATATTTTGAAACCAAATAAGATTATAAAATTCATTCTAGCGGCAAGATGTTCAAAGCACAAAAAAAAAAAATGCAGTCGAGGGAGCTATTAAGAGTTAAATTTCATAAATACATCTTTCCAAGCTTGCCCGATCAAAACCAAAACTAAATCGCATCAGAGTGATAATCTCAACAGCAGCGCTCTAGTGTCGTTGCTGTTGGTGGGGAGTTCGACTCCCAGAGGGTGCATGTGTAGGGGTGTGTGAGGCTTCAGCCTCCCCTTGTAAAAAAAAGAAACCCCAATAATGATTGCATATTTAAACCCATATCAACCTTGACATATATTCATGTCTCATTTTGTATATAAACCCACATTTTATAGGATATCCTTTGCAATTATATCAAACAAGTTTACAAATAGAACGTTGGCAGACTGCTAGACCCGTGTATGTATCTACACATATAAGGATGTAGAAATACATATAACATTTCTCGCCTTCTAATGGTACATCAAATAACCCTGTTCTTTCATTTTTTTGTTGGGAATTACTTGTTAATGATATATAGGGAATATGAGCAAATCAAATGCGGAACTATGGTTTCGAGTGTCAATTTCAAGCACGAATCACACATGAAACCATGAATGATCCGTATCATGGTTTCCAATTTCATGTGGGTCTAGAATTATAGTTCCAGTACCAAAGACCTAGCACCATGAATCAAAAGCACCCTTAAGCCCTTGGGGCTTGCATCACTGTATTCATCAACTACAGTAGGTGTCGTTTGGCAGGCAGTTCGCAACTGCGATATAGAATTCTAGGTTAATGGACTCTTTGGACGCAGTTGGGGCTTGACCCCGACTCCCAACTTCATAAAGACTAAAAATATTGTCATCTATAAACAGCTGATATTGAGGGGTTCAGATGATATTTGGAGATTTTGTACTGACAAACCTCTAACTCATTCCGCGGCGCAACATAAATAAACCATCGAAAGCTCAAAGCTCAAGAAAAAGGTTTTTGTCTTTTGCATACCCATATTATATATATATATATATATATAGCGAGAGGGAAAGAGCTGGTAGACACCTCCTCACATTAGACATTAACGATCGATATCATTAGTGTCCTTTAGTACAACAAATAAAGAATATATACAACTAAGTTTGATTATTTGAGTATTTAAGAGGACATAACAATTAAGAATGACACACAGTGCATCAAAAAATTTAAATACTTAAAGTTAATTTTTAAAAGTAATGAAAAAATTGATCCAGATATTATGTATAAAATTAATGCCAATTGGTTAAAATGAAAAGGGGCATTAGGTATTGTGTGTGATAAAAATATATCATTAAAGTTAATAGGTAAATATTATAGATCAACAATTATACATCTATGTTTTATGGTTCTGAGTGTTAGATAATTAATTATCAACATATGCAAAAGATATTAGTAGAAGAAATGAAGATGTTTAAATGGATTAGTGATCACACAAGGAAAAAACGTATAAATAATGAAGTTATTAAAAACCAATTGCAAGTAGCACCAATAAATAATAAAATAATAGAAAATAGTTTAAGATGATTTGGACATGTAGAAATATGTTCAAAGGACCTTTCCATAGAAAGATATTAAAAATTAGATTGTGAAAATGTTGAAAAAAGAAGAAACGACAACAAAAATATTCGAAAGAAGAATGATCTAGTTTTTTTTTTTTTTCTCTCTCTCTTTAGAGAGGAAGATGGAGTCTTATATTTTTACAATTCTATTTTTGAGGTTGTCAACAAAGATTTGAATAACTTTGTTATGAATGCATTGCACTCATATGCATTAAATACAAGTTAAAAGATGCAATGATATATTTGATTTAAATCTTCACTATCTATGTCAAAAATTGAACAAAAGAAATTATGCATTGAAAGGCATTATGCAGCTAAACCCATCCTCTTATATATATATATATATATATATATATATAAGATGGATCTGCTATCAACAAAGCAACTTATTTTGTCTCTCTCTCTCTCTATATATATATTGAGAAAGAGAAAGTGGTAAATGCTCAAACTCTAAGATATTTGAATTTACTTTATTATTTAATTGTTTGATCTTTGAGATAACAATTGAAGTAATTAAATATAAACTTAAAAAGTAAATAATATTTTTAATTCAAATCTCTATCTATCATTGACCATGTTAATCAAATTGTATACATATTTAAAGAGATTTGAGTACGAAAAAGATTTAAGCATTTACCACTACTTCTATATGTAAATACATGACATATTCTCATTATTTTTTTTCCTTCAATAAAAAAATACTTTCGTTGATTTCTGTTCAATATTATTTTTTCCGTTGCCGCGGTGGGTGTATTGCGTTGTATTTTGCTGCATTTGACCTGTCATAGTCCTCAATACTGTCGGTTGGACCGCTTATTTAGGGGTCCGTACTGAGCAACTTTCACCGACCCCCATGGTCATGGTCATGGTCCGGACCGACTCAGTGCGATCCCCGGTATGACTTGACATAGTCAGAACCCCCAAAAATATACTTCTAAGAAGTCTAGAATTGGATTGCAGGCTCCGTATATAATACGGTAACTCAAGCAAATCGAACCCAACCGTGGGGTGTTTATGAACCGATTTGATATAGTTTTAGCTTCAATCTCTCATAACCAAACGAGACCAAACCATTTAGTTTATAAAGCCAAAGCAAACCACCTTTTATTACTATTAATATAACAGCAATTAAGTCTTTTCCCCATAATAGATGGAGTGGGCTACATGAATTTTTTATTTTCATATAATCCCAATCATGTACTATTAGCATTTAGTTCAACATAAGCTAGATATTTTTTTTATTGTTTTTCCACTATTCTCTTTTCCTTTTAACATTCTCATAATCTAGTTTCTCGTACTTTTTTAATTGAGCTTCCTTTGGTCGTCTTTCTATGTATTCAAATAATGAGATTTTTTCTCATTTAAATTACCTTTTATTACTAATTATATAAAAATGGTTTGATTATGTTATGATAGTTAGGTTTTAATCTTGGAATTGGAATAAGGAATTGAACTTATATTTTTTTCCAGTTAAAATAGAACCAAACCAAATCAAACCATTTAATATTTGAAACCAAACTAAACTACCAATTTGGTCCGGTTCTCTTAGTTCTTTAAAGGTGTCCTCTATGCAAGGCTTGAGGAAAATTAGACTTTGATTTTGGATGATTGCAATTCAAAATTCGATTATACATCAAACATGCGATCTGTTGTTGGGGTAGAATTATAGTTCCATAAGCTCAATTTAAATAAAAAACTTTAATCCAATCAAGAAGTAGACCATAATAATTGGATCTAAGAGTTTCATACAAGAATCCAATTGTCTCTTCTCTCTTGTGTTGTTATGGCGTCTCATAGAAAAATAAATTTGTAACAGTTGCCAATTAATCAAATATGAAACCATCGTCACAAACTAAAGAAAGTGGACCAAGAATGTGGGTGTCTCTTGGAGCATAGCAAAGGACACCTTCTTTGGAAAGTCAACAAAAAAAAACAGTTTGACCTGACTAATCGGAAATTAACGCGGCTATGACTTGAATGGACCATACTCGATTAGTTTCAACTAACGCTAGTTTTTTTTTATAAATAAACTACGAACAACAACTAAGCTTTTTCCCATATTAAACGGCGAACTTTTCCTTTTACAAATAAATACCTTAATTTTGGTTAAAGGAACTAGTGATGATCGTCAATGGTGCATCCGGTAGAATTTGAAGGGTGAGTCGTAAAGCGTGTGGTGTATTTTTTTTTGTTATGGGTGGATAGAATAAAGCTCACGGTAAGGCCGTAGACTATGGCTATACACGACGGCTGCTTTAACCTGGTTATATTTCCAACTAAAGAGAAACCAGCTTCTTGAGCGTTTAGCCACGGTGCGCATCAAGATGATGAGCATGGGAGTTGAAACCCTTTCACTGTAAGCACATAGCATGCAAATGTTTGTTAGTGTCTACAGGCCAGATGTACCCGATATCATTTCCATCTCTGAATATGATAAATCGGATTCTATATTGAAATGGTTTTGTTATTATCTCTGTTCGAATATATATATATATATATATATATATATATATATATATATATATATATATATATATATACGTGTGTGTGTATTGTTGGAGTTTTGACACTATTTGCAATTCATAGATGAGTTAGTGCGTAGGTTGTTACAATGAAATGGCCATTCTCGGCTCGGGTAACGACTGGATTACCTAAGGAGAGGCCGGATATGTAACGGACAACCGTTACAGGAAAATCCGGTAACGACCATCCGTTACCACTCCCAGATGAGGGAAGCCACGAGAAGAGAAAGCTAGACGACGGGGGAGCAGGTGCCTATAAAAAGGCAGCCACTTACAAGGTGAAACATAGTTTTTTAACAGATCAAGAGATACACAGATTCACCGATTCATAGTCGCCTGAGAAAACCCTCGTGTGGAAACCTCGCAACATCAACATCCGCTGCGCTCACTGAAACTCCGACGACCTAGAAGACAGAAAGGTAAGAGCCAGAAATCTCCTACAGTGGCATTAGGGCCTTGTTCCCTGCAAAAGAAAAACAGAGAGAAGAGGGTTAGAAATTTTTTTTTTAGAGAAAGAGAGAAGTCGGCGGTAGGCAGTCGGACAAACAAAGCCAAAGGCAGGCCGGCGGAAAAGCCCAAAGGCAAAGCCAGAAGCAGGCCGGCGGAAAGCCCCAAAGGCAAAGCCAGAGGCAGGCCGACGGAAAGCCACAAAAGCAAAACCAGAAGTAAGCCAGGGGAAAGCCCCAAAAGGCAAAACAACGGCAAGCCGAAAAAAGCCCGAAGGCGAAACAAAAACAGCAAGCGACGAACAACAACCGGTTGTAGTGCCTGGAAGAAGAAGAACCCGACAGCCGACGCCGACGGTCGGCCATCGGCCGAACCCCTCTCTCTCCCTCTCTCTCTTTGGAAAAATCCAGATTTGTAAAGCTTTTTTATTTTTCGCTTTTATAGCGATATAAAAAAAAATCGCGGTTTTCAAAAAATCACGACGGGGAAAACCAATGGTTTTCAAAACCGCCAGTGGTTTCAGAAAATCGCCTCGGGTTTTGAGAGAGAAAGACAGAACTGCCCCCGTCATTTTTTGATTATTACGAAATTACCACGGTAAAAGGACAAGTTTACCCTTGGCCGTTTTTGAAAATTAAAAAAATATCGGGGGCTGTTAATTTATGGGTTTATCCAACCCAGTTTGGAAAATATCTTTTCTGACATTTAGTCAAAAGACAAGTTTACCCTTGTTCCTTTTGAAAAATTACAGATTCGCCATGAGAGTTAAAATTATGATTTTAACCCGATCAGTTGCGAATTTTACAAGAATACCAAATAGTGATTTTACGAGTTTGTCCTTGTGATTTTTACAAAAATACAAAAAGGAACAAATAAGTAAAATTATAGTTTTATCTCTTGGTATTCGTTTTAGGGTTTAGAGGCAAAAAAAACCATAGGAAAATTATTAATTCCGCATCAAGTTAACGTGTTTCTTGCTCTGTGTTTTTTCCTTTGTTTCCTTTAGAAAGAAAAAGACCACTTTCTTAGTATTTTTGCCAAACAAAAATAAGTTTTAGGATATGTGTATCCGAACTGGCAAAAACAGAAAAACTAAACGGTCTGAACTTCCAGACATGGAAGAGAAGAATCCCGTTAGCTCTAACACTATAAGGTGTAGATTATGTGTTAAAGGAAATAGTGCGTCCTCCACCACCAAATGCAAATCAACAAAAGTTAGAAATGTATTATACATTTCTAAAAGACGATACCATAGCAAGAACTGTAATGTTAACTTATATGGAGGATGACCTGATTAGAGTCTTTGAAGAATTTGAGACTGCGAAAGAGCTGTTTAACTCGTTAACAACTAAGTATGATACAACTGCAAAGTTGCATGTGTAGTTGCTACTACAAAAATGCAACTCCTTTAGAATGAAAGAAGGAGAAAATGTAGTAGAACATGTAAATCATATGCTGGTAATGGCTAGGGATTTAGCTGTAGCAAAATCAGTCATCCCCGAACCAATGTAGATACCAACTATACTGAACAGCCTACCTCCGTCATGGAATGTGGTCACCACTGCCTTAAGGTTAGGGCCTCAAATCAACCTTTCAGAATTGCCCCTAAAGCTAACAATTGAGCAAGAACACATGCTCAAAAACAAAAGGGAAAAATTGCTAGTAGTCCAGGATGAGTTGGCATCTAGCTTAAAATCCAACCAAAAAAAAAAACCAAATAAAAAGTTTGGCAAGAATAACAAGAAAGGCGGTCAAGCTTTTAAGAAATCATAGGAAACCGCTTCCCAGATCAAGTGCTTCAACTGTGGAAAGATGGGGCACTACAAGAGGGACTGCCGCAACCAGAAAGGTGGAGGAAACAACCCACAATGTGGACAATCGGAGAAGTAGAATATAATTTGTGTAATTTCAGAATGCCTATACTTGGACAACCCAGTTACAGGTTGGTGGATAGACTCCAGAACTAAAAGATATATCTCAAAAACCAAGGAAGGGGCAATTGATCTAAAGGAATATCAACCCGGAGAACATCGTGTCTACATGGGAAACAATACTTTTTTTCGATGTTTTGGGTATTGGATCCTTTAGGATATTTGTATAAGACAAACCAATTGTACTGACCGATGTGTTAATTGTGCTATCTATAAGGCGCAATCTGGTCTCGGTCCTTGCCTTAGTAAAGAAAGGTTTTGAAGTTAGGTTTATACCTAATAAGGTAGCTGTGGAAAAACATAGGAGAATCTTGTTCTCAGGAGAATTTGATGTAGAACATGGACTGTTCAAGTTATCCGATAATGAAAATCATCAATCTTCTGTTTATATTAAAAGTGTCTTTTCTGTTGATGTGAATATGTGGCATAAACGCCTAGGGCATATAAGTCTTTTCAACAAATGTGAAGCTTGCATACAAGGAAAAATGATAAGAAAAGCATTTTCCAAGGAAACAAAAAGGGCAACAACCCTGTTAGAGATTATTCACACAGATTTATGTGGACCTTTTACAGTAAAGACACATCGAGGAAAATGTTACTTTATAACCTGTATCGATGATTACTATATATCTTTTAGCACATAAATTAGAGGCACTTGAAACATTTAAAGAATATAAACAAGAAGTGGAAAATCAATTGGGGCATACTATCAAATTCTTGAGATCAGACAGAGAAGGTGAGTATATCTCAGCAGAATTTTTAGAATTCTGTAAAGACTTTGGTATTACTAAACAAAATATAATGCCTAGAACACCTCAACAAAATAGTGTAGCTGAAAGATACAATAGAACCTTATTGAAAATGACAAGGTCTATGATTATTGATGCCTCTCTACCAAGGGTCTTTTGGGGAGAAGCGGTAAGCACAACTGTTTACGTGCTCAACAGAGTACTATGTAAAGTTGTGTTCACTACACCATATGAGATGTGGTTTGGGAGAAAACTCAACCTAGGTCATCTCAGGAGATGATGATCAATTGCACATGTCAAGATCCTTGAACAGTCTAGAGATAAACTAGACAGTAGGTTCTTGAAGTGTATATTTATTGGATATCCAAAAGGATATTGGTTCTATCATAAGGACCAATGAATCATTGAAAGTAGAGATGTTGAATTCTTAGAAGATTCTAAGAATGACATCTTGGAAAACAATGAAGAGTATGTTGATGATTTGGTAGATTTTGACCAATCATCTTTTGAGCCCATAGAAGAACTTCTTGAAACTACCGATACCTTAATTGGACATAAGAGGCCAAGAGCCACTCCATCCTATTTAAAGGATTATCACACTTACCTTTTATAAGAAGTGTGTAATTCGGTAGATTTAGATAAATTGACTGATAACTTGACTTATCAGCAAGCAATGAATTCATTAGAGGCAATAGACTGGGAGAAAGCCATGGATGAGGAAATTGAATCCATTGAAAAAAACCAAGTCTGGGAATTGACTGATTTGTCAAAAGGAAGAAAAGCTATAGGCTGTAAATGGGTTCTGAAAAAGAAATATAAAGTCGATGGTACAATTGACAACTTTAAAGCGAGGTTGGTTGCAAAGGGTTTTTCGCAAAAGAAAGGGATAAACGATGTTGAGACATATTCCCCAGTTACGAAATTTGCATCCATACGTATAATCCTGGCAATATCTGCATACTATGATTTGAATTTAAATCAGTTACATGTAAAGACCGCCTTTCTAAATGGCGATTTAGAAGAAATCATATACATGCAGCAGCCCGAAAGATTTGTGATTGAAGGCCAAGAAGATAAAGTGTATAGGTTGAAAAAATCCCTATATGGCCTAAAACAGTTACCTTGACAATGGTATTTGACTTTTCAAAATGTCATTATAGAACTTGGGTTTGTGGCTAACAAACTTGATCACTGTGTTTATGTTTGGAACAGTGTGAGCCGCTTTGTCATCTTATCTTTGTATGTCGATGACATATTGTTGACTGGAAACGACAATGAGATGATTGTCAAAACCAAGTCATGGTTGAACTCCAAGTTTGAAATGAAAGATATGGGAGAAGCAGCCTATATCCTGAGTATAAAGATCTCTCGAGATAGAGGATCTAGACTCTTATGCCTGAGTCAAGAGAGATATATAGACTATATCTCAAGAAATTCAAAATAGGTGAATGCAAGTCTGCAGATACACCTGTTGCAAAAGGGGTGAAACTAAGTAAGGCTGATTGTCCCGGTGAAGGAGACGATAAGCCTAATGTTGCTTATGCTCAAGCTGTTGGCAGCTTGATGTATACTATGTTGTGTACAAAACCTGATATCAGCTTTGCTATTGGTCTTGTCAGTAGATATCAAGGTAATCTAGGTTGGCAGCATTGGATAGCTGTAAAAAGGATTCTAAGATATCTGAAAGGAACAAAGGACTTGAAACTATATTTTTAAGCAAATAAATTAGAAGTGGTAGGATACTCAGATGCTGACTTTGCTGGGAGCAAAGATGACAGCAAATCAACCTCAGGACAAATATTCTTATTTGGAGGTGGTGCTGTTTCTTGGGCATGTAAGAAACAGGGTTGTGTAGCATTGCATACACAGGAAGCTGAGTATATTGCTTGTTGTATGGCTGCAACAAGTGTTGTCTGGATAAGTCGCTTCATACGTGATTTGAAGCTGGAAATAACAGATGAGTCGGTGGTTATCTATTGCGAAAACAATGTAGCAATTACTCTTATTAAGAGTGGAGCGGGTGCCTATAAAAAGGCAGCCACTTACAAGGTGAAACATAGTTTTTTAACAGATCAAGAGATACACAGATTCACCGATTTACAGTCGTCTGAGAAAACCCTCTTGTGGAAACCTCGCGACATCAACATCCGCTGCGCTCACTGAAACTCCGACGACCTAAAAGACAGAAAGGTAAGAGCCGGAAATCTCCTACAGGATAAGACCAACAGCAAAGCTGATATGAGGTCTTTTACACAACATAGCATACATCAAGCTACCAACAGCTTGAGCATAACAGGTGCTGTCTGTATAAGCCGCTTCATACGTGATTTGAAGCTGAAAATAACAGATGAGCCGGTGGTTATCTATTGCGATAACAATGCATCAATTACTCTTATTAAGAGTGGAGCAGATTACTCAAAAAGTAAGCATATAATGGTAAAATACTACTATATTCATGATATGGTTATGAGAAAGGAAATATCCATCTCATACATGCCAACAGAAGACATGTTGACAGACCCCTTAACCAAAGGCATAACGAAAGAACTCTTCTCAAAACATGTTAGAAACATGGGTTTGAGATATGTTGTTGTATAGGTAAATAACCATACAACGGGTGATTTCTTGTGTAGGGAAATAACCACACAACAGGTTCTGATTGCAATAGTAATCAGGGATCGACATAACTAGGGAAAACCTCGGGAAAGTGGGAGGAAAACCAGTAGGTCGATACACTTGGCGCGAATGGCCAAGTGGGAGATGTTACCATGAAATGACCATTCTCGGCTTGAGTAACGACTGGAGGAGAAGCCAGATATGTAACAGACAGCCGTTACCGGAAAATCCGGTAACACACTCCCAGACGAGGGAAGCCACGAGAGGAGAAAGCCAGACAACGGGGGAGCAGGTGCCTATAAAAAGGCAACCACTTACAAGGTGAAACATAGTTTTTTAACAGATCAAGAGATACGCAGATTCACCGATTCATAGTCGTATGAGAAAACCCTCGTATGGAAACCTCGCAACATCAACATCCGCTGCGCTCACTGAAATTATGGCGACCCAGAAGACAGAAAGGTAAGAGTTGGAAATCTCCTACATAGGCATTAATAGTTCGTCTTGGCTGAGATCTGGAACTAGAAGGGCAATGCTCGTTTGTGATGGACCCGAAACCGACCCTCCCAAAGTCTCAGCTCAGAAGAATGAAATGGGTCCCCAGGCCTCCTCGCCAAAACACAATTGGGTAAAAAAAAAAGGTGTCGCCAAATATGGACGTAAGTGGCAGTGGAAGGGAGGAGATTCTGGTGAGAGTAGCCTGTAGGCTTAATAAAAGGTGGATGAAGACACCTCCGAGTAGCTGGGTGATGTCCCGAGGAAATTGATGGAGCTCTCTGAAAGTACCTCAAAGGCATACCCAGTGACCTACTTTAATGCCAGGCCAGGCGCGAAATCTAAAAAATTTATGAGTGCCCCACTATATATATATATAAAATATAAGTACTTTGTAGACATAAAATACAAGTACCCTTCACCTATATATCTTTACCTTTCCTGGTTTTTAGTTATATGTGATTTTATTTTGTTTGTAATCATAAGCGGTTCGTGAAAAATATGGAAGAGGGCCCTCCTTCCTTATTACATGATCGGTTATAAGTGAGGCTTTATGGCCACTAAATCAACATGAGTTATTAGAAGAAGAGTGATTTTTGGCTATAAGAGAGTGGAAAACGCTAAGACTTCTTATAATATTCTTTTCATTCTCTTCCTCTATTTACTAGCTAGCATGACATGATTATGCTCTATGAAAACAAAGAACTTATGTAGCCGACTCCATATTGTATGAGATAAGACTTAGTTGTTGTTTATTCCTCCTTTCCCTTCTCAAAGTATTTCTCATATTCTCAAAGTAAAAGAAGAAAGAGAGAGTTGTTTATTCCTCCTTTAATGTTGATTGGTTAAAATGGAGAGGATCATCAAATATGCTTTGTGATAAGAAGATACCATCAAAGTGAAAAGGTAAATATTATAGAGCAACAATTAGACTTACCATGTTTTATGGTTCTGAGTGTTGGGCAGTTAATCATCAAAATGTACAAAAGATGTCTGTGACAGAAATGAATGTTGAGATAGATGAGTGGTCATACAAGAAAAGATCGTATACATAATGAGGTTATTAGAAATAAATTATGTGTGGCATCAATATAGGATAAAATGAGAGAATATCGTTTAAGGTAGTTTGAACATATAGAAAGAAGATCAAAAGAAGAACATATAAGAATGTATGAAAAACTAGATTTTGGAAGTCTTAAAAGAGGTAGAAGACAACCACAGAAGTGTTGGAAAAAAATAATAAAGAATGATCTAGCTTATTGTGAGTCAACTACTAACATGGCACATGATAAGGCTATTTGTAAACAAAGAATCCATGTAGCCGACCCCGTCTAGTATGGGAAAAGGCGTAGTTGTTGTTGTTGTGGTTGTTTTTTTGTGTAGAAGACTAGAACATCTTTTTTACAACTAGCTTCTTTGTTTCAAAAAGAAGATATAATGGTGCCCTTACAAAGTGGATGATTACTATAGATATCTTGTTCTTTATTGTTATTACGTATTGTACGATTTCGTGTTTTTCATTTCGAAAGATCCTCTATTTATTTATTGCATCTCAATCTAAGGAGAACGCCTTTATATCGTCGTCTTCTTACTAATTGAACTTTCTACCTTTGTTAAAAAGAAGCAGGTTTAATGTCGTCGATGAATCAATAAATTGAAGTACTTTTCTTGATTATTCATGGACACTTAGGATTTAGATACAAGCGCAAGAGAATTTTAAGTCCCTCTAATACCTCATCTGCAAGAATTCTCTATATGAACAGTTGAGATAAAGGGTTGATCTTTGAAGAAAAAATTGATCTCCATTTAGTGGTTTATGAACATATGAACAGATTGAGATAAAGGGTTGAAATTTCCGCCTTTGTTAAAAAGAAGAAGCAGGTTTAATGTTGTCGATGAATCAATAAATTGAAGAACTTTTCTTGATTATTCATGGACACTTAAGATTTAGATAAAAGCGCAAGAGAATTTTAAGTCGCTCTAGTACCTCATCTGCAAGAATTTTCTATATGAACAGATTGAGATAAAGGGTTGAAATTTCTGCCTTTGTTAAAATGAAGAAGCAGGTTTAATGTCGTCGATGAATCAATAAATTGAAGAACTTTTCTTGATTATTCATGGACACTTAGGATTTAGATACAAGCGCAAGATAATTTTAAGTCGCTCTAATACCTCATCTGCAAGAATTTCCCATATGAACAGATTGAGATAAAGGGGTTGATCTTTGAAGAAAAAATTGATCTCCATTTAGTAGTTTATGAACATATGACTTACTATAAGTAGTCTGCAACCACAAATGATAACCTAACAATGTTCCACTTCTGATTATGTTTTGGAACTGTTGGTTTCGTTTTGAATCAAAAGAAGTTTGAAAAACCTCTAAAATGGGTTGAAAATTGGCAGTTCAAACACCGGTTCCCATTCGGGTGGGGGGAGGGATCGAGCTTGACAAGCCGAAGCTGGACATGTAAATCAAACTCAATTAAGCACTTGTAATTAATTAATTAAGCTCAAGCATTTCATTTTCCTAAGAAAATGAGTTCAAGTATGACCGAAGCTCGGTCTTGATAGAGTTCCAAATGGGTTGGACATGAGTTGAAATGGGGTAAACTAAGCAGTAGCCTGACCAGTGGCGGATCCAGAAACTTGTTTGGAGTGGGCAGGATTTAAAAACTTTAATTCTTTTTTAAATTCAATACAAAAATGTAAATTTTCAGAATTTCATTGCCTCATCCCACCACAATGTGGATCCGCCACTGACCCTGACCAACAGGTACCTGTGTTAAGCTCGAACTTCGGTTATTTGGATAAGCCAAGCAAGCCTGAGCTCAAACATGATTTGGAAAGCACAAGACAAACTCGAGCCAAGCTCAACATTTCTTTTTCTCTTTGCACAATAACAGAGCTTGAATCATGAGTTCGATACTGGGGGCGTGCATGGCTTGGACTCCCCATTGTACCAAAAAAAAATCTAGAGCTTGAATCAAGCAAAACATCTTTAAGATTTGTATGAAACATTTCATCCCTAATACACACGCACAAGTGCGCGCACACACAGAGTTCAACACGAATATTCAATGTGCAAATCAATGTGTGCATACCAAGGCATCGAATGACACGATATATATATATATACAGATTCACAAACAAACCCGAAAACAAGTCAGGAAAACACATTACAAAATACACCAACCAAATAGGATATCAAGAGAAAACCCATTCCACCGCGACACCTTAAGGATGACACCAACACGCAATTTATTTTGGTACGTACATTGAGGGAACACATAATTTATTTTGATATGTAGATTGATGCATGGAGACACGACACCTTGGTCCAAGTTAACGTGTCCATGTGATCTAGGAGTCGGTGTCGAGCTTGGAGGCCTTAACGACCGTCACAGGGCATGTTGTGTTCCTCACGACATAGTCACTTATACTGCCGAGAAGAACTCTGTAAGCAATATGTATCAGAATTAAATTTCTTCATTTGTCAGAAAAAAAGTAAATGTCAAAAAATATTATAAATCAGGAGACAATTAGGTTTTTCTAGTAATGTCATAACCGGGAAAAAAATGACATGGTACAATACAAAACACCACCTATGGAAGGGATTTGCATGGCCGGTCCCAAGCCCTGATAAAGGAGGAGGGTTACGTTAGGTTTTTGACAGAATCTTGCATGGCCGGTCCCAAGCCCTGATAAAGGAGGAGGGTTACGTTAGGTTTTTGACAGCCACCATAAAACTTTGTCGGACTTATTTATCTTGAATTCTACAAATTATGATAGGGCTTTGTGGAAACAAATAATCCATGTAGCCAACCCCATCTAATATGGAAAAGGCTTAGTTGTTGTTATGGTACAATACCATACAATAAACAAAAAATGGGACGTGTGGATGGTTTTGTTTTCACCCATCCTTTTTTATGGCAATAATTTTGAAAGTCTTTTCTCGATCATTCACTAAGAAGCACATAGTGAATCTTTGAAATCTATCATGTTGATGCTAAAAATTGTATGGGACACACAGAACGACTCTCTTGTTGATGCTAAAAATTGTATCAGACATAAAGAACGATTCTCATAATATATATATATATATATATATATATATATATATATATATATATATATATATATATATATATATATATATATATATACCGAAGAGATTTAGATAAGAACAAACTGTTCATCCTTTGAAATCATATCACATCAGGATGAATATGAGTTTATACTTGTATATCTTTGACATACTTAAATTTAAATAGTTGTTCATCCTTATCCGGTTCTTCTTCAGTAAAAGCTTCGTCAATGCAGAGAGCTTCGTTGGTCTTTCTGACTAACTCGCGAAGTTCTTTCTCTTTCAAAGCCTGATACTGGGCTACCAACAAAATTCTCATAAGATTTTAAAACTCACCAAAAGTCCAATTCTGATTAAAATCATACTTTCGGTTACTAGGATACCTTTATATGAAGAATCATATTAATCAAAATTGTATTGAGGGACATACAATAAAAAATATTACGACCCATGAAGCTGTCTATGCCAAACCCTATTTTCAGATAACACACTGATATTTCTTTATTTAATGAAAATAATATACAAGATGACATTCATTGAGCAAAACAAATAGAGGAATTGATCTAGGTATTATATACAGTATTACTTTATTGTATTCATATGTTACACTACTCCATCTACAACATTGATTTTAGATTCTTTTCACAAACGGATCCCATCCTTTTTAGGTCACTGCAAAATTTGACCTTGATTTTCAATGTTAGGCCCAATTGACCGTTTTGCATGATCAAAAGTTTTTTTTTATTTAAAGGTATGACCTTCATTTGTCAAGAACTATATTTTAAATAATTGAAAGGCTCAAGTTCAATACAAGGACTATATTTTAAATAATTGAAAGGCTCAAGTTCAATACATAATTTCTGCCAAATTAAAGATGTGGGGGTCTGCAAAAGTAAAGTTCGCGTTGAAAGGAATTGCTAAGAAAAGGAAACATATATTAGCTTAAAGCGGAACGTGGTGGTGCTTGTAAAAGTTGGCTAGTTAATTGTGAGTATTTGGTGATCTAAATGAGCCAAACACAAGCTGATTAATTGAGTTAATCATTAACACTCTGCTCTGTTTCACTTCGCTTGCACAAACTCGTTTAGTTAAGAATTCATAGTTTTGGAGTCTTTTTCTCCCTTCTCCTCCTCCCCTCTCTCTTTACATATATATATAAACTTTCATTCATGTTAGACTATCTAAGTCAATATGGATTATAATAGAACAAAATAGATAGTATAAAAGGAAAAGCAACCAATAAAAACTTATATAATGTATTTATATTTTTTGTTTTTCCATAAATAACTTTCATCTTTCCTTTTTTATTTGAACGGCCCATCTCTTAAATTGGATAAACAAATGGTATAAAAAAAGCAATTGCTTTTTCTAAAAACACCTTTCATCTTTTTCCTTTTTTCGTTTATACTGTTCATCTCTTAAAATCGGGAATCTAGATTTACATGATTAGTAGTGTAGCGACTCCCTGTTTCTTTCGTACATATGTGTGTATGTATGTATGTATACATATAGATATAGATAAAATACATGGCTGAAATATGTGTATTAGATGGATCCAGGTATTTATATGTATATCTATATCTATCTATCTACTTATATATACATATAAATATAAAAAAACAATTGTAGGGGAAGTCATGCTCAGTAACATTTTATCATCTTCCAGTACCATGGCTGAAATACGCATAATTGTATGATGCTTCATGATAATGTGGTTCTGAATCGTGGTAAAGTGATTAGGAGCTGGAACAAGACACACACATACGCTTAGGTGAACTGTTTACCGGAAGATGGTAAATGTTATATATATGTATATATATATATATATATATATATATATATATATATATATATATATATATATATATAGTGATAGATAGAGAGAGAGAGAGAGAGAGAGAGAGAGAGAGAGAGAGAGAGAGAGAGAGAGAGAGAGAGAGAGAGAGAGAGAGAACCTCTTGATCCGACCTAAACCCCTGCTTCCCACCGCAATGGAATCGAGCTTCAACTCTTCCACAGCATCACATAACTTAGGCCTTGCATCTCCCCAGTAAATTTTAAAATAAACATCTGCCTGTTTATTTATAGTCCACAAATTACTGTGCGTCCTGAAACACAAGAGAAGACAATTTGAAGCAACTCATCTCCCGGTAGTGGCTCGCCCAACCAACTAACCAAAAACGAAAAAGAAGAGGAAATCCTAAAAGAGAAGAAGACATTGAGAACGAAACTCACATTCTTGTTGTTGGAAACATTCTCCAAGATGTCGATCACCTCAGTATCAAGAGCAGAGAGTCTATACTTCCTCATCGAACTAGGATCTACGAACTCATACAAAGGAATTAGAGCTGCACCAACAATCAAACAGAAATAAAATCACAATTATATGATGGATTCCACCACTCATAAGAATCGAAAGAACACGAAGACGAAGAAGATGATGATGATAGTGATGCAGGGTGGTATATATTTACGTGCTCCGGTGTCTTCCCAAAGATTCTTGACAGGAAAAAATGCCCGTTTTGTCTGAACGTCGATGATAATGAGTTGGTCTGATCCTTCACCTACTGCTACTAAATTGTCTTCAACCCATTGCAAAGCCGCTTTGCTGCTCGCAGAGTAATCCAACGCGATCAACTGGCTTCTGCCATCTTTCTCTCTCTCTCGATGCGTGACAAGGGTACTATAGCTGATATGACGGAAGAATATTTACCGAAGTGACGTTGGTTGGCCCTTGTTTTTTGACAGACAAAACCCTGGATGAATCTAAGAAATTTTAAAAAATGCGAGCGGTTTTAGTTTTTATATATATAAATAATAACATATATGTGTAATTTCATACATACAAATATGTGTTGAAACAAGCCCGATGATGCTAAAAAGACAGATCCACATTAAGCACGAAGAGCAATGGCTCACCTGGCTAGGGATTCGACTCGCAAGTTATCGATCATGACTTCAACACCCACGCCCTGCATCTGCCTCGTCCTCGTCATTGTAAGGACAAAAAGCTTAAGACAGCATCTCGATTACGTTCCCTTTCAGCAGTTCACTGTTGGATGTGAATGGGTCTGATTTGGTTCATCTTCACCTAAGTTCAGGTTCCGCACTTTGGGTTGCTAGAACCAGATCTCCATTTGTGATCGATTGGGACTATCATGAGACAAACCACATCTGGACCCTATGAAATGTAAAACCCACTTGAGCTCATCATCTTTCTAAAATTGTTTTCACATTTAGGTAATTTTCATGATCTTCATTAGACCCTTAGTAGATCTCTTTTCGTAAAACCCAAACCCAGTTGCTAATGGATCTGAGCCAAATAACTAAGTCCACTTAGCATAAGACCTGCAAACTCATAAAATTCAAGTCTGACCATTTTGAAAACGGTCGTATCAAGCCTTTTGATATACTAGGTGGGGTCAGCTACATAGATTCTGAGTCGCGTTCTAATCTCTAACCAACTAAGTTCATTTAACTTAGTTGTTGGGTCCTTTTGGACTTTGCATTGCCCCGACTTGCATTCGGCTAACGTGAAAAGCATGTTACTTTATTTCATTAGGTGGAAATGGTTCTCATAATGAAGGGCAGGAGATTCTAGAATGGCTACTTCTCGTGCAAACTGAGCGCCTATTTTTGTGCCGTTTTTCATGCCTGTTTCTCTATTCCCACCGGACATCTCCACTCGAAAAATAGCAGCTTCATCACATGTCACAATCATATCATCTACATAAACCATAAAATAAAGTATGATGTTTGTGCTTCTTTGATATCCCAAATTGCATATTGGCTCACTCTTGAGTTTGGTAGAGGATGTAAAGGGTGAAACTCCCTCCTGCTGAACCTGCTGTGCAGATAATGGGTGGTGTTTGACCGTCCAGTTCTGAGGGTGTTTGGTGCCAAACGGATCCATTGAGGAACCTGATTGCTGTTCTAGCAAGTTTTTGTGAGCAGTTCTAGGGATCCATTTGAAAGTAACCCCTGGAATGCAGTTGCTTAAGCTTGTATACTTTGCAATGATACTTCCAACTTCTGAACTTTCAGGAATGGATGGTGTAAACCCATAGCAAACATCTTGATTCCCTAATTCAATGTCATCCTGTTGCAGCCTATTAATTTTTAGCCAATTGAGAGCTTCTTTGAGAGCTGTAGATGGCTTCAGCTGCAGCGGGAGTAAGAATTCCTCGTTCATAGCTTGAAAAGCCACTTTACAGGTTCAGCCATGTGGGTCATGAAGCACAGCTGAAAGTTCGGTTGTGTTTGATCATCAAACATCGAGACTCAGATAGATTTGTCATTCTTAATTCTAATTATTGTCGCTAAGCATATTTCGACTATCTAAAACTGCCGGAAATCGTAATTCTGACTATCGAAAATGCAATTCCGATTATTTTGACAGTAAAAAAAAAGAAGTAACAATAATAACCGGAATAGAGTTATTCCGACTGTGGGAACAGTCAAAACCACTCCTAACAGTCGGATGTTGCTACCAACAGTAGTAAATTATCGAAGCTCTGATACCAACCAACAGCAGTTTGGAGAAAGTCACAAGCAGGGAAGTACCTGGCTTCCAAAATTCTGTTGATAAGAGAATCTGATTGTGTAAAATCTCCACTGCAGGCATGGCGAGATTGAAACTGATCTGCTCGTAGGACTGGTGAACGAGATCAATGAACCAAACGGGCTGTTTGCTCACTGTTTGTAATGTCAAGTAAAAAATCTTGTTGGTACTCAGCTTATTAGCTTGTTTGGCCAAGAACACTATGAAGAAACGAAACCAGAACTAGAGGAGTCGAAGTCGAGTTGCATGTTAAAGTTAAAAATCTAATCTTCTTTCATTTAAAATGAAGTTCCTCAAAATTTAAGTCAAGTCTTGTTATCGAACTTTTGATCTTCAACTTGAAGGCTTTTCGAGTCAACCCCCTAGCCAGGAAAGTTGTAGCTAGTGGTGAGCTCAACTTATTTGTTTAGCATAAGAAAACGAGCTGAGCAACCTGCATTAATGGTTGTTTGGTGAGTTTGACGCATTCACCAGCCCTATTGTAATTGGATAATACTTTTTAATCCTATAACCAATCGGATTTGGAGTTGGATTGAATATTGCCCTGAAACCCACTAGTTTCTCAACTTCAAAATTAAGACTTTCTTTTGGATTGCAATGGTGAATCCAGGAACTTTTTTTTAAGGATGAGGCACACTTGCATTTCGGGTGAGACTCATATTATACGTCCACACAATACTTGTATTTTCTGCATTTCATATTTTGAGTGAAGTGCATGTCTCACCTTACCCTAAAGTGGTCTGCCACTCGCCAAATGTATGTCACATGTATTGAATTCATGACCTTTTAACTTATGAGTCGACCTCCTCACCATGTGAGGTGCTAAAAGAAACACAACAGATCATTCCAAAGTAGCCAACACTAAGTGTTTCTCAAAAGCTTTTCTTTTAGAATTCTCCACTCCAGAATTGTACACGGGAAAATCGTTGCTTGGAAGCTTTTCTTTGCACCGTCCATCTTAAAGGCTGGCAGATCGGACAGCTGACCGTGATAACCATCAAGCTAAACTCGGCTCATTTAGAGTAAACAGTGGCTCGACCACGATAAGCCGAAGCTGTGACCTAGAACTCAAGCTGCCTTACCATGAACAGGTCTCAGCTTCGTGTCGTGATTCTTCGTTCAATCTTGGCGGGTCGAGAAGGTTTTGTAGGTAATTGGGTGTGTTACACGTTTTGAGCCGAGCCGAACCGAGCCAAGGGGAGTTAATTAGGTTGCTTCTCTCCTTTCTTCAGTGTGAACTTCCAAGAGATGAACAATCATGCCCGTGTGTCAAACTCGATTTACACCTACCTCCTTGGTCGAGTCGCCGGTCAAACATGCGAATACACTTAGCATGTGAACTTAATTGATATTTATATATATTCATCAATCATGAATTTGCTTGTGAAATCTGAACCGCACCAAGTCAAAATCTTTTCTTGACCACTTTACGCACCGGCACTTTCAGCAAATGCATGATTGGGTAAACTTTTCTTTTTTAATAAGCCGGGCTGTTAATTGAACGAGTTGATATATATATATATATATATATATATATATAGAGAGAGAGAGAGAGAGAGAGAGAGAGAGAGAGAGAGTAATACTTGTGTAAGAGTTGAGGCAACTCAAGACGAGCTCAACTTGGACAAGTATCAACATGTGAGGTAGACAGGTTGTTAACCGCAGTTCTAAATCCACCTTTAAGTTTAAATATTTTTTCTAATCCTCATTCAACACAACTATGTCCCTTTTAACGGGGCAAAGGAGGCAGAGGGGGGTGAAAGCGTCCTTATGTTAAGAAAAAAGGTTCAAAATATTTTTAGAGGAGGTAGAGGTAGTGGGATATATTAATTTTTTCTTCACGTGTTACTTTTGAAGCTCAACGAAGCATAAGATCAGTTCTGGCTTTAAAGGAGATAATTCATAAAGTAAATATGAAATGTACTTATTTTTTTAAGAAAATTGTCTTCTTTTTAATATTGCATATTCAATTTTCTTTCAAAATATGAAAGATGTTATTGCTAGTGTGTGATGAAGTTATAGAGTTCCCACGTATCATGTTTTGAAGAATAAATTTTCGTAAAATTGGGTTGATATTGTACATAAATGGAGTTCTCAATTTAAGAAGTGATGAAAGCTTACACGTTGTTCCATTATAACTGATGAATTCAAAACAGTCACTTAAACCGAAAGCGGACATGTCTATACCTTGGAGTGGAATACGGCACAACATTGTTTTATAAACGCCACCTTATGAATCTACCAAATTCCCATAGCAGGGGGTTCGGATTTAGGCGGATCTAGAAAATTTTTGTGAGGTAGGTGTTGTATGTATTGTATCACCAATGAGCTAGAGATTCTTTTATTTTTCCTTATTCAATTCTTGGGTGGATTTAGACATGGCTGGCTTCAGGAAACCACAGCTATCGGTTCTGCTTTTTCTGGAACCAGGAACCGGACCGAAACCAGGCTGATTTTAGATTGGGTTCTGGTTAGAGTCTTGAACCATCCGAAACCAAAAAAAATTATTGAAAATTTGATTTTTGAAAGACATAAAATGTATGGAACTGGATTTGAAACTGCCATTCATGTTCTGATTCAATGGAAGGTGGAAGCTGAGCTAAACTTAGTGCTCCTGGTTTTCGGTTGCAAATGGTTCCAGACCCTATTTGGTTCCCATTGAAACTACTGTTCTGGTTCCAAGCCGACCATGTCTGGGTTGAGCATTGAACCCACCATGGTTCAATGTAAATCCGCCGGTTTTGCGAGTCTTTGACACCCTAACCACCCACATAAGTTAGGGCCAAACCTAGGGCATCGGCTGCCAACCCCCTTGTTCACATAATTTAACTTGGAGGAGAAAGCTATAGAACTTAGATGGTCGGTGTACAGTTATTAATTCTCTTCTAGCTTTGAACTACAAAACTTTACCAAACCTTTCTGCTTTGCCGCTTTCATTTTGGTATTTGGTGGCCAAACGTGAGATTAAATTGACCTTGGGGTTGGTCTGAGAATTGAAACTTGATCAATCCCTTTCTGGCAATGCTTCCACGAAAAGGAGTTAATAATTAAGTGCGAATGAGTTGCTAGCTGCATTATTATGATGTTGAAATGTCACATTATGATGCTTTATTTGAATCCGTCCAATCTAGACATGGCCGATGGTTTTAATCGGACTCGAATCGGATCAAGAACCGGTAGTATTTCGAACTAGTGAAACCGGAATCAAAACCGGAGACCACCCTGAAACTGACGGTTTGAAACTGTCTGTTATGGACTTTCTTTTAATTTTTTTCAATTTTTTAAAACTTTTTTTTAATAAAGAACAAGATCTGTAACCGGAATTGACTTCAAATCGATTCGATTATAGTTCCAAGTTCTGAGTTGATCGAAACCGGACATGTCTACTACAATCCAACATCACACAAGCAACATACTCTTAATTACAACAAATACTATAATAGTGAATAATAGAAGCTCACTTATTTAAATATTTATGACATTTTTGTCATCGAATTGACCTCATATTTATATAGTAGTGGATGTATAATTTTTATCAAACAAACCACAGAGACCTGTAGAATTTTTGTTTTCCAAAACGTGGCCCACGCCGTTGATTTTCCAGATGATCACATGCACGTCGTGGTAAATGAACGGCAGGAAATTAGCCAAGATCATGTTGAATGAGGGAAGCTACGAGCCACGAAATAAGCATGGTCAATGTATTTTCTTATATTTCAACAGTGATAATTAAACGTTTCCAAGATGGAAAGTTTTATCACAAAGCCCTGGTGGGCCCCCAAATTCAATATGCCACGTCACTCTCGGCCAATGAGCACCAAGCTCTCAGATGCCGCAATGTACGCCACTCGTTTGTCTTGTGCGGGTTGGATCCTATATCAAATACTGCTTCAAATCCAGATCCAAATTTGAATAAGAAAAACAGAGAATCAAGTTATGAATCGGATTACGATTCAGATTCTTAGATCTGAAACCCTTTTTAGCGTGTAGGCTTTCTTGATAGTCTCATGTTCAAACCCCACTGTTAGATACAAGTATCATAAGTTATGGCTGGTAAGCGAGCCGAGTTGTTTAAAGCTCGGCACTTTCTCAGAGTTCATCTAGTTCGGGTTCGCCTTGTTTAAACAAGAATTCTAGTCATGGGCGTGTGCGAGCTGAGCGGCTCGCGGGCTACACGAGATCGAGTGATGATCCAAATTTGAGCCATTTCCACAAACCTGGCGCTTTTCTTCACAATATTAACGAGTTGAGCTTAATCGAGTATGTAGCTGCATTTATGTTCATATCGGATTTTGTAATAAGTTGGATCATATCCGGCTTAGGGAAGGTCATGAATCAAAATTGAACTAGCTAGGACAATGTAGAACCAAACCAATTCAAAAGTTATTACGGAAACCACAATTGGAACTGGGTTGACGGTTTAAACTGGAGCTAAACCGGGTCAGGAATCTAACTGGAATTAGAACCTTTCAACTTAGAATTGAGATCACCTAGTCGGATTGCAGTTTCACTTTCATGAAACCAGAACCAACTATTCCTCTAATTTGAAGTGGAATCAAATTAGAACCAAAACCAACCTGTATCCATTTGGTCACTATCAACAATTTGATGGGATGATTAAGATTTTTAAGGAAAGAGAATCATATAACACAAGATGAGTATGTGCATGCGTTTGTATTATATAAGATGTGTGTGCATGTTTGTATTATATATATAATTGGTATATGCTAGTATATTTAAGTATTAGTAAATTCAAACAAATATCAATTATTAATGTTTGATGATGTATGGTTGTAATTTAAAATTTAAGAAGTAAAAGTGTTTATGTGTATAAATTATACTTGTAAAAAGGACTTGTGTACTTTTTATGTTTAGATTTAAATATCAATATCTATCATTGAAGATGATATTTGAGGTTTGTTTTATTTGGTAACACATCAGTATTTGCCTATAATAAGTTTCTTATATATATATATATATATATATATATATATATATATATATATATATAGTGGTGGATCTAGAAAATAGTTTTGGAGAGAACGATGTACATATTTCATTGTGTTAAGGGGACAAACTATGAATTTCAACCAAATATTAACTGTAAAATTTCAAAGGGACGAACGCCTCCACCCCTCTCCATGTACATCCGTCATTATATATTATATGTATATGTAATATATAAATATATATAGATAGATAGATAGAGAGAGAGAGAGAGAGAGAGTAACAAAAACTGAAGTAAAACTCGGGAGTTAAATGGAACGGTGGAGAGAGAAAATCAAATGTAATGTCACCTCACACGATTTCAAAATGTGCTAAAGCGTAGACCGTCCACTTCTTAGCTCCACTCACGAACATTAAATATCTCTCTACCGTCCATCACAAGCTGAACGGCTCAGAGATCACGACGACGGGATTGGACGGCGGTGTATGGAACAAAAAATAAAATAATAAGAAAAAAAAAAAGAAAACCAGACGAGGGACAACGTGTCCAATTGGGGACGCAGGGATCGCCGTTGCCGCAAGACACCGAACCATACTTGAATCGACGGCTATAAAACTCTCAACTAAGTCGTCTCCTTCATCTAGGACCGTCCGTTTGTGCTTCGTCTGCAACGAAACACCCGATTGGCACGCAGATAGCGAGGGTTTTGGTGAGCGCGCGGGATTCGACGGCCGAAGTTGTCCCCACGGAAATCCAGAAATCGCCCATTCTCCCTCCCATCCTCGCTAGCTAAATCCTTATCCGCACGCGAAGTCCCCACCGTCCACTCCCTCCCTCTTCTTCTCGGAGTCCCTCTTTCTTCCCTTATCGCTAATTTTGCGCGCTCATAATTAGAGCACCCTCTTTCTCTTAGCTTTTAATCTTTTGGGGTCGTTTTGATAGCTTTTCTTTCTTGATTTTTTGATCGTCCGGATTGGATTCATGGCTGCCATTCTGGAGATGGTTCTCGGAAGAGGGTTCTTATGGGACATTTTATCGTTTGTGGCTCCGTTGTGGGGAGCGGTTTTGGTCGGTCTCTTGATGGGTTGGGCGTGGAAGCCAAAATGGGCGGATTCAGTGGTGGCTGGTACCGCTGGAGGAGCGGCCGGAAACGGTGGTGGTGGTGGCTGGGGAGAGACGACGGGTGGTCGAGGCGTGGAGCAGAAGTTCGGGTTGGGGTTGCTTCCGAGCTTCGGTTCGATTAAGGCTCATTTGCGAAGTTGCACTTCGTGGATTTCGGATGAGAAGACGAAAGGGAGACGAATACCGGCGACCGATTCCGGGCAGGAGATGACCGTTTCTGATGCTTTCAGGTCTAAATTGATCGTTTTGCAGATTCCTTGTGACTGAAAAGGTTTTTATTGAATGAACGGTGGTAGCCGACCCCATCTAGTATGGGAAAAGGCTTACTTGTTGTTGTATTGAATGAACGGTGGGTTGTTTGAGGGGTTTCGATTCTTTGTGACTGTTTTCTCGGGTAATTCAAATGCTTCTTTCAATTAGGTGTGAAGATTTCGTGTCCTCTAACTTTGTTTCTTTGTGAATTTCAGTATTCCACCTATGGAGCGAGACCAATCTATTGTAAACGTTGATGATTTTGAGCATTTGTGGCGCTTGACTGAAATGACGGACGGAGGACCTGTCTGGCATCAAATG
This sequence comes from Brasenia schreberi, assembly GCA_036023115.1. Classification (NCBI taxonomy): domain Eukaryota; kingdom Viridiplantae; phylum Streptophyta; class Magnoliopsida; order Nymphaeales; family Cabombaceae; genus Brasenia; species Brasenia schreberi. Next base: position 1,475,002 of record JAYKKT010000054.1, on the reverse strand, counting down.
ATGGATAGGACGACGCCGACGATGAACTATAATGCATCGCGAAGAGATCCAGTGGTATGCTCAATCAAATCATATTTGGTTGCAGGAACATGGTTCGAGTATTCTCACCAGAGTTCTGTTTTTTTTGCAATTTTCTCTGTCAAATTTAGACCGGACCTCCTCAATATCGTAGCAGGACGGTATATGAAGATGCCACGCCGGAGTTGCTCAGGGATTTCTTTTGGGACGACGAATTTAGAGCTAAGTGGGACGATATGCTCGTAAGTGCTACAACTTTGGAGGAGTGCCTAAAAACCGGAACTATGATAGTTCATTGGGTCAGGAAGGTACAGACTATAAAACAATGGTTTTAGGTACAAGTGTAGTTCTTTCTTGTTGTTTTAAGAAGTTAATTTGAACCTCTGCTCACATGTTGATCTCAATTTTTTCGCAGTTCCCCTTCTTCTGTAGCGACCGGGAATATGTGATAGGCCGCAGGATATGGCAATCAGGAGGATCTTATTACTGTGTAACGAAGGTATCAAAACAAGATGAACCATTCCTCCGAGCCTTTGCATATTATGTGCTTTGATTGTGTTCCTGCGGATCGATCAACTAGCTGTTCGTCTGTCATAGTATTGCCATTAAATGTTAGTTTCTCCTCTTCTACGACTATTTCATGTGATGCAGATAGTATATGAAATGTCCATTTAATCAATTGTCAATCTAAATATATTCAGGGAAGAAACCAGATACAAATGTGTTTAAAAGCTCGGTTGAGCTATGATGCTTCTCATGAAAAAAATTCTAAGATTTTTCTGCTGTTGGGGATAGGTGAGGAGATGAATCAAGGGATTTATGTAGAACACATTTTCTGAACTTGAATTTACTGAGCATTAGTATCTTCATTCTTGATTGTAGGTTAGGAACTGCCAAAAGGAAAAGAGAGAAGAATCGGTGGGGACAGAGGATCAATTGCTCTCTCTCTCTCTCTCACACACACATAGACCATTTTTTGCATTTCTTCCCAACAATTATCTTGCAACATTTCATCCGCTACCATGGGCAGTGAAACAAAATCATGTTTGAGTGTGGATTTAGCTTTCCTAATCGGGTCTGTAAATGTTATGACGGGTAGGCTTTGAGTTCTAGTCTTCTAGACGTGCTTTAAGTGCTCTTAGTTTAGGATCTGAACAGTCGTTATATCTTTGTCCTTCATGATAGTCATAGGCTTAGTTTGCCAGCATGGTGATTTCTAAATTAAAGTGCTTATTGATGTTTCAGGGAGTACCATACCCCTCCTTACCAAGGCAAAACAAACCACGACGAGTCGATTTATACTATTCGAGTTGGCGTATTCGAGCAGGTAAAACTAGTTGTATGTCCCATCTTGTTCTCTAACCGCAGTCTATTTTTGGGTTAATTGTACAAGAATCATTCTTTTTCTGAACTCCAACTATGATAAACCAGTGGAATCTAGGAGAGGGGATGGACAGCTAACTGCATGTGAAGTGCTTCTCTTTCATCATGAAGACATGGGGATCCCATGGGAAATCGCCAAGCTCGGTGTTCGTCAGGGCATGTGGGGTGCTGTCAAGAACATTGAGCGTGGCCTCCATGCTTATATAAACTCACAGAGTGCAGGAGAACCGCTCTCCCATTGTGCAGATATGGCAAACATAAATACCAAAGTGGATACAGATGATTTGAGACCAGTGGAATCGATGGATCCATCAGAAGCAGAACTAGAGAATCCCAAGAAACCACGCGGGCCTAACATGCCCAGATTGTTAATAGTTGCTGGTGCTGTGGCTCTTGCCTGCAGCCTCGACAGAGGGCTGCTGACAAAAGCAGTGATCTTTGGAGTTGCTAGACGTTTTGCGAAGATTGGTCAGAGATTGTAATTTGGAATTGCATTCCGCTGAACTTCCGGTAGCAACCAGATTGGTGCTTTACATGAGAATTACTAGTTCCTGATTCGCATCTGATGATAAAGATGTCCTTCCAATGCTGGTTCCATACTGCATTCCTGTAACAGACACAGAAGCTTTCGTGCTACTAGATCAGAAGCTAAGCTAAGGGCTATCTATTGTGTAGTGTTGTCCTCTTTTTTCTTTTTTTCCCCTTTTCTTTTTCCCGACAAATTTACCTTGCGAGCTCCCTCATCTGTCAGTTTAGATGTTAAGACAGGCTGATCGCTATATTGTGCTAGACAGTTTACAGGTGAAAATCACAATATGCAAATTGTTTTCTTACAAAGAAAATTGCAAGACCGTTCAATTGTGTTTCAGCTTGTATTACTGTGTTGGCTCATCACAACATAATTACTTTTAAGTAGCTTCAAATCATATTGTATATGTTTCCTTGTGAGCGCGCACATACACACACACCCATCAAGAGGAACCATTTTCAGATAATTTTAGGTTTAGGCCGGGTTGTTCTACCCCTTTTGAGTTATAAATTGAGGACATAGAAGAACAATGTGAAAATATAAATGGGATCAATCGTACTTTGAGTATGCTGCTAAATTTATGCCATGCCAATGTGGTCAAGATTCCTTACCTAATCCTGGATGTATTCTTTTTTATCCATGCCTTGGTATGGGGCAACCATTCATTATAGTAACAGAAATGGAGATTCTGACTGACTTGGGGAGAAAACCATGGATTCTATAGCCCACAAATCGTGTTTACAGTTTCAATGGATCGGATACTGGCAGATTTGAATCTGACACGGTTTGATGATTAACCAGTGGTGGATTTCAGTATTGAATCCAAAACGAATAACTAATCCGTTGGTAGATTCTGTTAAGATAATATGATTGATTCAGTTGAATTGCAGATATGGTATACCCAAATCTAACTGGTAACCAGATCCTGTTGTAATCACCGAACCAAGCTACCGGGTTTTGGTTTGTGGGTGTATAAATTCGAACCTGTACTGTTGGCATTTCTCGTGTTCGTGTCAACCTTTTGTGAAAGACAAAATGAATCTAAACATGAAACGTTTTGTACTCTTAAACTGCCAAATGCTCTGGTTGAAAGTGAGTCCACTGGAGCAGGTTATTATTCTTTATCAAATTTTAGTGCAAACCCACATTAGATCCATCTTCCAGTTTATATCGAAGATATTACAACAGAAGCATTAAAAGAAAATAATTTCGTGGAGGTGGGTATTTTAATTTCTTAAGCTATAGCCTGTAAAACAAGTTGCTCATCATGGTTATACCTTGAATTAAGTTTATAATTAAAAAATAATAATATAAGTCGGTTTTTTTTTTCATACAAATATATAATTGTAAATTTGATAGATTTGGCACATTGAGTCATTGACTATATACATGTCCACCTAATTAGTTGGCTGACAGTTTACTCACATTTATGAATCACTCCTCCAATGTAGATCATGAACTCCAAGAACCTATGTGAGTCGTGAGTCGAGCTGCTTCTGAGCTACATGAGATCGAACTGATCGCAACAGAAACTAGACTTGGTCTTGTTGAGCTTGAGCTGAGCTCGGGTCTATTTCGGCATAGCCAAGCTCAAAGTCATATTACTTGGCTTAAGTTGTTCGCGACCCTAATCAAGGTTTATACATATAGTTTAGTTCCCTTATTTCTGGAACTATTTAACTAGCTAGATTCAAATCCAAGTTCTAGTACAAGCTAATTCACATTCTGTGTTGAACTCAACTTAATTGAGCATGTCCAAAAACTCGCTCAAGATTCCAGAAGAAATGAATCAAAAGAGCCGAGCTCGAACTACTTGAATACTGCTGGAGCCAAGCTCAAGCCTGAAGATCAATAATACTTGACTCACCTTGAACTGTCTGTTTCTTAAGCTAATCGAGCCGAGCTTGCCTATACTCCGCCGCGTTCGACTCGGCTTCCACCACCACTCAGGCGAGGTTGGTTAGAGTAAAACTTAGCCACGCCGGACGATAGGACCCGGACTATTATTTGATCCAAAACCAAAACTTACCCATTTCCCGGCGAAAGTGTGGGGTCAGCTGACTTGGATGGCATAATGCTGGTTCGAACGTGAATATTCCTCCTCTCGGAATCCTTCGTTCTTCAATCCTTTATCGTTAATTTTAGCGCTCACAATCTGTGGACCCTCTTTTCCTAGCTTTAATCTTTTGGGGTCCTCGAATTTCTGTGACTTTTATGTATTTCCTTCTTGATTTCAATCGGTTTTGATCGTGGTGATTCTTTTCATGGCTGCTATTTTGGAAATGATACTCGGAAGAGCATTCTTGGGGGAGATTTTATTGTTTATGGCTCCGTTGTGGGGTGCGTTTTTGGTGGGTGTCTTTGTGGGTTGGGCGTGGAAGCCGAAATGGGCGCATTTGGTGGCGGTTGGTGCCGCCGGGGGCGGCGGAGAGACGACGGCTAGTGGGGGGCAGAAACCGAGCTTCGGGTTGGGATCTCCTCCGAGTTTCCATTCGATTAAGACTCGGTGCAAGAGTTGCGTTTCACGGAATTCGGGTGAGGGATCGGAGGAGAGGCAATTGCTCGCGATCGACTGCAAGTAAGAAAGAACTGTTTCTAGTGTGACGCTTAAAGCTCACGTCTTTCTTTAAATTTGTTTTTTTATGTTTTCTTTAAAGATTTATAATTTTCTAAAACACAATGCTCTAAAAGAAAGAGAGAGGCAAACAGGTAAGTACAATCCGTTCTCTCTCTCTCTCTCTCTCTCTTTATATATATATATATTAGATAATGTTGTTACGTTTATGCTTTATAAAATTGTCATCGAACATGAGTGAACAACCTCAATAATAAGCAAGATCTCATAAATAAATAATACATATAAAATATGTGTATATGAGAAAAATACTTGTAAGAAGAAATCGGTACATACAAACACAAAGAGACACACTCGGTTGACGGTTTTATCAACCCGGAACCCAATGAAGTTGGGGTGGGTTTAAGGAAAATGGCCTTCAAAAAATCTAGTGAGGTCTAGATTGACCTGCTTTGGCCCAGGCCTGGAATTATTTAACCTGAACCCAACCCATAAACCCGGTTTGCCACCTTCGGAACTCTGGGACAGAACAAATGTTTGCCAGTCTTTCATCAATCATAAGTAATAAATTGACTTTCTTTTGATTGAAGTTTTATGTTTTCTTGGGTATGTAATGTGGGTTATGAGAGAAATCAGGTGGACTGCTTCCTTTAGTTGGGGGACATGCTGGACTGTGTGGAACTTTGATGTCTTCCGACTTTGTTTTTGTGTGAATTTACAGTCTTCCACCAATGGAGCAAGACCAATCTGTTCTAAACGTTAACGACTTTGAGCATTTTCGTCGCTTGGTTGAGATGACAGACAGAGGACCGGTCTGGCATCAAGTGATTGATAGGACGACTCCGACCGTGAGCTATAAGGCATGGCAAAGAGATCAGCAGGTGTGCTTTGCTAAATCGCATTGCGCTGCAGCAACATGTGGTTCAAGTTCGCTTAATGGCGTTGTTATTGTTCTTTCTGTCAAATTTTAGACTGGACCTCCTCAATACCGTAGCAGGATGGTTTATGAGGATGTCACACCGGAGTTGATGAGGGATTTCTTCTGGGATGATGAATTTAGAGCCAAGTGGAATGATATGATCATACATACTGCAACGTTGGAGGAGTGCCGAAAAACCGGAACTATGATCGTTCATTGGATCAAGAAGGTAGAGTACATAAAGATTGCAATGCAGCTTCCCCGTTTTGTTTTAAGATGCTTTGTTTTGATTTTGCTCACATGTTGATTACAAATTTCGGCAGTTCCCGTTTTTCTGCAGTGACCGCGAATACATTATAGGCCGCCGGATATGGCAATCACGGGGATCATATTACTGTGTGACAAAGGTATTGAAACAAGCTGGATACATCCCATAGAATCTTGGCTTATTCTGCACTTATATTATTTTCCTGTTGAATGATCACATAGCTGTTCACTAGTCTTGGTATTGCTATTGCATATTAATTTCTCGTCGTCTTCAACACTTTCTTATGGTGCAGAATTAGTCTATGGGATGGCCATTCAGTCAATCCGAATATATATTCAGGGAAGAAACCAGTTACAACAGTAGATGTGTCTAAAGGCTTGGTTGAGTTTTGATGCGTCTTAGGAAAAATACATCTGAAATTTTGCTGCTAACATGGATAGTGCGACGAGAATCTTTGCAATTATTGCATCATGGGATTGAATATACAGCACATTTTTCTCACTTTGAGTTCATGGGTGTTACCTTTCTCTGATTGTGGATTTGGGAAGAGTAAGAAAAAAGATTTCCAGATTGAGTTTTCTTAAAGGGATCGGTGCATGTCGTGAGTAGTCTTAAGTTCCATAAGGGCTTTGAATGCTGTTAGCTTACGATCTGGACTGTCACCAGGCTTTCATAGTAGTCACTGTCTTCGCACTCCTAGCATGGTGATTTATAAATGTTGATGCTTACTGATATTTCAGGGAGTACCATACCCCTCCTTACCAAGGCAAAAAAGACCAAGACGGGTTGATTTGTACTATTCAAGTTGGAGAATACGAGCAGGTAAACTACCGGTATTTCCCATCTTCTTCTCTAGCATCTTCCAAATGTTTGGTTAATAATACGTGAATCGTTTTCTTCTGAACTCCAACTATGATAAGCCAGTGGAATCTGGGAGAGGGGATGGGCAACTAACTGCATGTGAAGTGCTTCTCTTTCATTATGAAGACATGGGCATACCATGGGAAATTGCCAAACTTGGTGTTCGCCAGGGCATGTTGAGTGCTATCAAGAACATTGAACATGGAGTACATGCTTATATGAACTCAAGGAAGGCAGGAGAACCTCTCTCACATTGTGCAGGTATGGCACACATATTCACAAAAGTGGATGCAGATAATTTGAGACCAACAGACTTGATGGATCCAGGAGAAACAGAAATAAAGAATTCAAAGAAACAATTCGGGCCAAAGATACCCAGGATTTTGATTGTTGGTGGTGTTGTGGCTCTGGCATGCACCCTTGATCAGGGGCTATTGACAAAAGCAACGATATTTGGAGTTTCTAGATGGTTTAGAAAGATTGGTCAGAAACCGTAAATCGAAGGGTGTTTTATAAGTCCAGTGGCATCCAGTAGCAACCAGATTGCTGCTTTACATTGGAGTCGCTTGCTCCTTATGCGCATCTAATGGTGAAAATGCCCGTTTCAGAAGCATGCTGGCTCCATCTGTATTCTACATATAGAATCTAAGCTTTTGTTATGCTAGATCAGAAGCTAAGATGGGGCCTATCTATTGTTAAGTGAAGAATCTGAAGATGTTCGGCCTCCTTTTTATCCTTTGATAGCTTCACAACAAGAGGACCCCATCCCTCAGTGGTTTAGCTGCAAGAGAGACACGGATTGCTACATTGTGCTCGAATGTTTGCAGATGCTACTCACAAATGCCACTAATTTCCTCCGAGGGGCGCAAAAGCATTCAGTTGTTACATATATTCTGCTTGTACCATTATACTGTTTCACCATAAAAGATTCTTTAAGTAGTAATTCTCCATATCGCATATATGAATGGAGTTCGCTCTTTCTTTTTTAATTGAAAACAGCCTTTTCTTTGCATCCATGGTTGAGGTGATTTGGACATTTGGGTTCCATCTCAATTATGGGGTCATCCTATTTCTCTTTTAAGAAGAAGGGCAAGAGAATTCGGTCTATCTTCCTAAGAAAGAGAGACGGACTCAAATTAACAGGACCAAAAATTGTACTTATCATACACATCCTTACTCTAGATATTGTAAATTATTTCTACTTGTTTCAGTTTCTCAACTATAATTTGGATGATCAAGGAGTTAAAGACATGGGTCCTTGCAATAATTCCATGAGATTCTAAACATTGAAAGCAAATCTTGATAAAACATTCCACTTCCTGTCAACTCTGGTACTAGCATTTTTCTTTCATCTCCTTTAGAATCCTTCCAAATGTTTGCTTTCAAACGGTGTCAACCTTTTTGCCCATTTCTTGAACATGGGGACACTGCGTGACTTGTTTCCTGTACAAGCTATCTCGTGTTTGTATATTTATTTATGTTTGGGCATGTATGCGAGCCGCTCACTATTTCATAAGGAGCCGAATTCAAACTGCTTTGAACTCATTTGTTTTCTGTTGAACTCGTATTTGAGCTTGCTTTAGCTCATTTTCAAAACAGTATCCCGGAATTGCTAAACGAAGCATGCATATTTCACATGTACATGATCTACTGTAACCACTAAGGTCTCAAACTGAACATGAATGAGCCAAACCGAGCTTATTTATGAGCAGCACATTGTGTTTAGCAGCCTTAATTTTTTTTTCTTCAACTCTTTCCGCTTCATCTTAGAGGATGTAACTGAACAGGGTCGATGGAAGGGATTCACAGTAATGTTAAGTTTATTAAAGACCTGGTTGAATCAGGATCCAGAGTAAGCCATTAACCGAAATACAGTTACGAATAAGATCCAATTGAATTATGGCCAACCCTGACACCACTCGTGACGGCGCTCTTCCTCTTCCTTTCTTGCAGATAAAGGCCGAAACCCCCTTTGGATCCGCACCCTCCGCCGGAACCCTACGCACACTCCCCGTCTGCAGCGAGGTCTCTCTCTGTGAATCTTTGTACAATTATGGTGGGCCTCTTTTCTGTTGGGGCAAAAATCTGATGGATCTTGGTTTTGTTTTGAGAGCGCGAATTCTCATGTTCTCTGAGTGGAATACTGTTTGGTGTTCTTGGTATGAGAGAAATAATTGATGTAAGAAGGTTGTTTCTGACTCAACTCAAATGGGTGTGGTGATCTTGTTGTGTATAACGATTTGCATGTTTGAAAATCAGCCTAGCACTTCACAAGTTAAGATTTTGTTTGTATCAGTACTGATATGCAGAAACACTTCATATAATTCTCCTCTGTCATAATCTGCTCAATTTTGCGGATAGTTTTGCCTCGTTTTCAACTTCAAATTTGAGCCCTTCTAAGAAGCACCGGCATGAAGTGCAAGCGAAGTACGTCTAACGAAATTGTTTCTTGATTTGATTAACTTATGGTGGCAATCATGCTTACAATTAGCGATAATTTGATAATTTCGTGGTACACACTTTTTGCTTTTGCTGTTTGCATCTGACGTCCTGCTATAGCTTTCACGTTATCAGCATTTGCAGGGGCCAATGTGTGGGCTTGGCAGAATGTACGTGGCATTACAAACATGTCAGTGGCCCATACAGAAAAAGGTGAAACTTTTTATGTTTCAATGGCATGGCTTTATGCAGGCTGTAATGGCCATAAGGCCTTTATATGATGGGCATGCAATAAGGAAGAGGGGCCCCTTCCTGCATGTACCATTTCTTTTGAACAAAAGAGCGTTTGCAAAATTAAAAGGAACAGTTTTACAAAAAAAAAAACAAAGAGGCAGCACAAGTAGGGAGCCGTCTCACTTGGCTGAAACACACATATGAGGAAGGAAAAGAGTGCAAGATTCAGAATTTTACAAACATTCATATGATAGATTACATTACATTGGTAACATAGCATATTTACGATCCTCGGTAGCCCAAAAGAGCTGCCCATATCAACACATCGGTTTCCTTAAGTCTCATCCTCATACTAGATCGGTCATTGCAAATCCGATCAAGGCACGCTTATGCTACACTTATTCATATAGATCGTTACTATCTTTTGTACAAACCTAAATAGATCCAAACAAAAGGTGTCTATTAAAACCCTTCACGGTTTAACAGGATAATAGCACAATATATATATATATATATATATATATATATATATTATGTCATGATCAAATCAGATATATATAAGCATAACAATATTGTTTCTTAAAATTTTCCTATTAATCCCTTTTCTGTATATCAATAAACAGTATTGCAAAAATAATAATGTTAACCTATATAAAATATGACCTAATTTGGGTCTTTGAGGACTACAAAACTGCAAAGCAAGTCTTTAATGAAGACATGACTAAGTATGACATTACTAAGTTCATATCCAATTGATTTTGCAATAATACAACTCTTTTAGGATGAAAAAGTCAAACAATGTTGTAGAGCATGTGAACAAAATGCTTTAGAGACTTAGTTATGACCAACTGAGGCATCCCTGATCCTATCCATATCTCCATCATTCTCAATAGTCTTTCCTTGTCTTGGTATATGGTCACTATTATCCTTAGGGTTAATGAAGCTATTAGCCTAATGGCTATCGAAGAGGAGTACCTTAAGAAGGGTAAAAAGGAAAAATGACTTCTTCCTTAGGATGACATAGCCTCAAATTCTCATTTTTTTTATTTAACAAAACGAACAGTCAAACATTCAAGAAAGCACAAGGATCAAGCATTCAAGACTATAAGAGGGACCACTACAACCACAAAAAAGGTGATAACAACACTTAGCATAGCAACCAAAAAGAGAAGCCTAAAATAGTCTACATAATCTCATAATGCCTTCATTTGGATCGGGATGTTTTTGGTTGGCAGATCAATTCTAGAACAACTCGCTACATCTCAAAGAACAAGGACACAACAATTGGCCTCAAAGAGTATTAACCCAAAGAACATCAAGTCTATATTGGAAACAACACATATTCAAATGTTTTAGGAGTCAAGTCCTTTAAGATCGATATAGTAGGCACCATAGTTTTACTAACTGATATATTAATAGTGCTCACTATAATGTGTAATTTATTTTTTTTACATGTTTTAGTAAAAAAAGACTTTGAGGTTAGATTTTCTCCTAAGAAAGTGACTATAAGAAAATACGATCATGTATTTTTATTAAGATTTTCAATTTTGATTATGACTTATTTAAGCTCAAAACTATGAATAATGAAATATCATCAACTTCTACTTATTATATTGATTGCGTAATGGTTTTAGATGTAAATGTGTACCATAGAAGGTTAGGATATATTAGCCTAAGAAAATTAGCAGACTTTAACATACTACCTGTTTTTGTCGAAACCATATTTGATAAATGTGAGGCTTGCATTAAAGAAAAATTTATGAAAAAAATATTTCTCAAAAAAGCAAGAAGAGGTATAGTTTATTAGAAATCATTTATAATGACATTGTGGACCTTTTAAATAAGGTCTCATCAAGAAAAGATTTATTTTATAACATTTATTGATGATTACTTAAGATATGAATACATATACCTCTTATCACATAAATTAGAAGCATTAAATACATTTGAAGAAGTTGAAAATCAACTAAGACGAATAATTAAAGTGTTAAGGTATGATCGAGGTGGAGAGTACACCTCAACTGAGTTTTTAGGATACTTGAAAGAATACAATATAGTTAGGTAAAATACAATTTTATAGGATACCTCAACAAAATGATATAAAACAAGACTCTTCTAAACATGATAAGGTTTGTGTTACGAGATGCTTCTCAATCAAAAATATTTTGGGAAGAAACAATGTCTACACCTACATATATCCTAAATGGAGTCCCTTGTAAGATTGTGTTCACTATACCGTATGAGTTATGGTTTGGTATAAAATCAGACCTCAATCACCTATAGAGATAGAGCTCCGTAGCACATGCTAAGATCCTAGATTAGTATAGGGATAAACTAGATAATATATCTTTAAAGTGTATCTTTATAAGATACCCAAAGAGATCAAAATGGTATAAGTTCTATCACAAAGACCTTCGGTTGATAGAGAGTAGGGATGTTGAGTTCTTAGATGACACTAAAAATGACATATTTATATATTATTATGATATTGATAGTAATCTTTTAGATCTTAATGAATTATTATTTGAACCTATAGAAATTGAACCAAATGATCTTTCCTTGCAAACTAAAAACTTATACCTAAAGGATTGATATTAGGAATATATAAATTTTTTAGGAAGCTATGAGCTCATTTGAACCTAATGAATTATTATTTGAACCTAGTAGACTTAGATGAGCTGAGTAATAACCTAAGTTATTAGGAAGCTATGAGCTCGTTTGAATCATTAGATTGTATAAAAATAATGGATGATGAAATTGAATTTATTGATAAAAACCAAGTCTTTGAGTTGATAGTTCTACCAAAGGAAAGAAAAGCAATTAGTTGTAAATGATATTGAAAAAGAAATATAGTTGATGGTTCAATAATTTTTTTAAAGTGAGGTTGGTTGTAAAAGGGTTTTGACAAAAAGAGAGAATTTATTATGTTAATACATATTCCTCTGTTGTGAAATTTGCATAATTTTAGTAATTAATGTCTTTTATGACTTTGATTTACATCAAGTAGATGTAAAGACTGCTTTTCTTAATAATAACCTTAATGACATAATTTACATGAAACAACTAGAAAGCTATGTAATTAAAGGTCATGACGATATGATATATAGGTTGAAGAAATCCCTATATAACCTAAAGCAATAACCTTGTCAATGATATTTGATTTTTCAAAATGCTATTATAGAGCTTGGGTTTGCGGTAAATCAACTTGATCACTGTGTCTACATTTGGAATAGTGTAAGCCACTTTATAATCCTATCATTGCATGTAAATGATATCTTGTTGACTGGTAATGATAATGATATGATTGTAAATACCAAGTTATGACTAAGTTCTAAGTTTGAGATGAAAGATATGAGAGAGATATTGTATATCTTAGGTATAAAGATTACTTGTGATAGAGCATCTAAATTATTATGTCTAAGTTAAGAGAGAGAGAGATTGACTATATTCTTAAGAACTTAGAATAGGTGACTATAAGTCTATTAGTACACCCAAATGAAATCAAGCTTAGTAAAGTTGATTGTTTAGGTGATAGATAAGAAAAATTAAATGTTGTTTATGCTTAAATTGTTGGTAGCTTGATCTATATTATATTGTGTAAAAGACCTGATATTAACTTTGTTGTTGGTCTCGTGAGTAAATATCAAAGTAATCTTGGTTGACAACATTGAGTTGTCGTAAAGAGGATCTTAAGATATCTAAAAGGAACAAGAGACTTAAAATTATGTTATTGGGCATATGAATTAAAAATAATTGAATACTAAGATGTCTTTATTGAGAGTAAGGATGACAACAAATCAATGTTAAGATAAGTTTCTTGTTTGAAATTGGCGTTATTTCTTGATCGTGCAAAAGACATGATTGTATAACATTGCATACACAAGAAGCTGAGTATATTACTTCTAGTATGAGTGCAACGAGTGTTGTTTGAATAAATTGTTTCATTCGTTATTTAAAGCTGCATATGGTCAACGAGTCAATTATCATTTACTGTGATAACAATGCAACTATAACTCTTATAAAAAGTGAAGTTGATAGTTCAAAGAGCAACATATAATGATAAAATATCATTATGTATATAATATGGTATCAAATAATGAAATATTTGTCTCTTATCTTTCTATGGTAGATATGATAGTTGACCCTGTAATAAAAGGTATATCAAAAATATGTTTACTTAACTTGTTACCCATATGGGGTTAATACATGTTTAGAGTTTCGAGTTATGTAGAAACATATAAATAAGTTGTCATTCAGGAAAAGTGTATTGGTTACGAAAACAACATAACATGGATAACTTATGGGTTCGTAATTTAGAATAACTGAAAATGATACAATTAGGAAAGTCATTGAATAGTGAAAAAAACCCACTATGTTATTATTCGGCTCATATGATCAAGTGGGAAGTAGTAAGCCTCATTTATGGTAATAGTCATAAGGCCTCTATTATAGTGGGCATGCAATAAGGAAGGAAAGCACCCTTCTATATTGCATGCACCATTTCTTTTAAACAAAAGTGTTTGCAAAATAAAAAACAATAGTTACTGTTTTACAAAAGAAACCAAAGAGTCAACACAAGTAGGGAGCCGTTTTACTTAATTGAAGTGCAAGGTTAAAATGAAATGCAGTTATAAAATTTTACAAACATTCATACAATATTTCTCGTATCTCTCTTTTATTCTTCTCTTTGTGACTTCTTGCAACCTTGAAAAACCTCCTTGAAAAGGATGTGCCAATTGGTTCAAAGCCTAACGGCATCGCTTCGCTGAAAAACAACAAGCAGATTATATCACACATTACACTGTGTGGCATTGCAAACATGACAGTGGTATACGAAAAAAATGTGCAAGTTTTGTGCAGCAATGGCTAATTGAATTATTGATAATTTCTCTGTCATCTGAAGCTGATTGCCTCCAGTGGCAGCGTTTGTTGCACTTGCACTGAATGCGTTGGAAATTTTGACTGCTTTGTCTTGTAGAAGTGTTGACAGATGAAACTATTTATAAATTTTATCACTATATAGTCTCTTCTCGGTGGCATTACTTTATGAGACCAACAAGCTCTCTGGAATGATTGATGGCAAAACTGAGTTGAAAGCAGAGAGAGACTGATTCAACGCGATACTAATGTCTAGTTCGTGTTGTTGCCGAAATACGCTTGATAGAATTCAAGCTGAAGGAGCAGATGAAATTTTGGAAGTATAGCATCTTTCTCCGTGATCCAACTTGTAGCTTTCTGCAACAATCTGCTATCGAGTAATTTTTAGACAGAGGTCATGGCTTAAATCTTGATCTCGCCTGCAATCTATTGATGTCACAAGTTCAATCCTGAAACAAGTTTAGAAAACAACCCTTGTTTATCTGTTGATGCTAGTTTTGAGTAATTTTGAGAACGTTTACAAGTCTTAAATATTTAGATTATGATTTGTCCCGATCCTTGTGTGTGTATGTGTGTGTGTGAGAGAGGTCGGACCGGTTGAACCGGAAAGCATACCCTGATTCAGTTCTCTCTATATGTTGGCCCTGGACAAAACCGTCCGACGGTGTACTGGCCGGTTGAACTGATCAATCAGGAACTGGCTGGTCATGTATCTTTAGGATTTATTATTTTTATTTTTGTTTAATTTTTTTCAAAACAATAAATTTAATAACTTTCTTACATTGATTTAGATGGATTTTCAAAGTCTGCTTTATTTGGAGATAGTTAATTGAATGAATCCCATTGAGGCGGCGTCATTTGATGCCTTTTGTAAATCTTTATGTTTTATTTCTTAATAAACAATATATCATTTATACTAAATTATATATATATATATATATATATATATATATATATATATATATATATATATATATATATAATATTGTGGTTCAACTCCGATCAGACCTCTTTTTAGTGAACCAGTGCCTTCTCCGGTTTATTGACCGGTCCGGTTACCCTCGGTTAAAGCAGGATCAGGCTAGTATTTGCCCGTTGCATCCTTTTGGCTGGTGGAAGGTTGAACATAAGAAAATAAGTTTTACTTAATAATTTGTAAATATTATATAATTTTGGCAATCTATTGTTGAAATTACTATATGCATATACTTAATTCCTTCTAATTAGTAAATGGTTATTTATCTTTAATATCATTCCTCCCAATCTATGAAATAAGAAAAATTTCCCCAGGGCTTTGCATTTTAAAAGCATTAAGTAACAACATTATTCATTCTTTTAGTGTAGCCAATTGAGAAAATGATAAAGGGCAAAATAAAACACGACTACTAGGGTTTTTCTGTCATGGTCAATTAATTCTACTAGACTTGGTCAATTAATTATCTTTCATGACACAATTTGGATGTGGTGCGGATTCATATTGATTATGTGTTATACAATGTGTTGACATAAATTAGTCTAATATTATAACGAATTAAACTGGTTTGAAACCGAACCAAACCATAATGGTTGATTTTTTAATTTTCAAAAATTTAGAAAACCGATTATATTGGTTAGGTTTGAGGTTGTGCCTAGAATTGAACCAAATCGAACCGCGAACAACTCTGCCATAAGGCTGCGTAGAACCCAATCGCCGTTTGGTTCTACCCATCATTCTTCGGTGACATGCCGCGCTTGTTAATTCTAAAAGCTCCACCTAGATTGTCGCAACTTTGCGCAAATTTTCATCTTTAGATTAATTCTCTCCCTCACAAATCTTTCTTGCTGCCATAGAACAGAGGCGCTTGCTTAATCTTTGCGAACAAAGAATCTCCGATCAAAACTCCTACAGAAGAACGGCAAGAAAAGGTTTTAGAATCCTCCTTGTTCCCATAAATTTACGGAAATTTCATCTGTACAATGATCAGCTTCGAAATCATAGTCACAACGCATTTACAATGACGCGAAAAGGAAAACCCCAAACAAATCACGAAGAGAAGCACCCTTCGACGATCGCAAAACCGAAGAGCCCGTCCGCGTCAGCGGCGACGGCCACGCCGCCGCTCCTGATCGCAAGCTTCTTCGCCGCCCATTTCCGTCCCATCGCTTCAGCAGAACGAAGCGTTATCTCACCCAAGAAAGAAACCTTGGCTGAAACCTGCGCCTCCTCTTCTGCGTTCGTTTGCTGTTTGACGCTCCTCATCTTCTGATACTGCTCCGCGTACAAGAGAGCTATGTCCGCCATTGACGACCCAAATCTTCCCCTCCTTGATCTCCAAGAGAAACGCACCGGATATCGATCTAATTTATCCAACTCGTGCACCAATGAATCCAATGCAGATTGTGGGTCAGACCGGAGGAGCATTTATAGCGTACCGTGGCTGCCCGTCCGTCATACGGGCAACTAGATCACGATCATGGAGATTATTAAAACAAACTAATAATCCGGAAGACGAATCCGCCATGGGATTGCTGATCGATTCTGTGGACGGACGGAGGAAGAGGTAAGAGGAAGAGGCTGACAGTGAATCTAGCAAACCTTCTGGTGGCCCATGGTTTCAAAGAGTGGTAAACAACGAATGAGCCTGGGCTCGAACTTCGGTGCTGTCTCGGTCACAGACTCTGAGGAACGGTCCAGGTTCCGTGGACCTGGTTTTATTGCTTACAACGAAAGGCACGACACAGAAACTGGAATACGACCCGAAAAGCCTGTGCCAAATTCTGTCAAACTTAACCCAAACGCTTTATTGGTTGAAGTGGTTGGGCACTCGCTCCCCTTAACCAAGGATTTGGGGTCGAGTATGGTGAATATAGAAAATCAGTGTTGCTAAGTTTCTTTGGGTTTCACGATACTTTCAACAACAATAACTAAGCCTTTTTCCATTGAGATTGACTACATTTATTATTCTTTGTTCTCATAGAACTCGGTTGTCCTGTTAACAGTTTACTCAATATAAGTTAGATTATTATTTATTATTATTTCTAACTTTTTTATAGTTTTTATTTTTTAAAATATTTTTTCTCATCAAAGCTTTCTTTTATCGTCTTTCTATGTGTCTCAACATCTTAAATGATTTTTTTGCTTGTGAATACTTCACACAAAATATATTTCACTCTAATGTTGGAGGTGCCACGAACAACTCAAAACTGAACGTTAGTGTCCCTCCCTGAGTGTCAAGCTTGTCAAAAACATTAACACTCAAAAAATCACACACTCCAACGGCAAAGACAAGAAGTGAAAAAAACAAATAAATGAAAACTTGAAGGCAACTTGAGTTCTTTTTATAGGGTACACGAGTTTGCGTCCAAATACACCGAGTAGGCAACTTGAGAATCGTCTTTACCATTTGCGTTCACTCTAATGTTGCAGGCAGCCACCGACAACCCAAAATGGAATGTCAAGCTTATAGAAAATGTTGGCACTTAGAAACCCACACACTCCAACGGCAAAAACAAAAAGTAAAAAGAGTAAATGCATAAAAACTTGAAGGCAACTTGAGTTCTTTTTATACCATACAGGAGTTTGAGTCCAAATACACCTAGTAGGGCCTGCTTAATCTTGCTTGCTTTCTCTTTAAAAAAGAGCACAGAAATGTATTTGTGTTAACCTGCTTTTGAACAAGCACAACCCGAAAAGAAAAGGAGAAAGAAACTGTGAACAATATAACTCATGGCTGGGCATGACCCGTCCACACAGGAGAATAACTCATGGAGTAACATGCTTCTTGGTGCTAGACCGTGTGATCTATGGCAAAATAAAAGTTGGTGATCTTAGTGAATTATAAAATGATTGTGAAAATCGATGGCTGGTAAACAAGCTCAATGAACTGTGTATTAGTTGTTCAAATATGTTCTCTTTTCCTAATCTTAACAATGTGACCTCGGTTTGCTACCATATCTTAAGGTGGTACCTCTTTGACTTAGATCAATTAAGAGGCCCAAATGCCAAAAGAAGATAGTAATTGAATCGTGATCATATCACTTATAATGAAATTTTGTGTATACTTAATATACTTGTATTGCTTATAAACATTATGCAATTAATTGATAAAGCATGATCTTGCATTTTCTTGAGTTAAATGCTAATATTCATGAGGTAGAGAACTCATTTAGTATGGGAAGAGACTTAATTGTTGTCATGAGGTTGATGATGAAAGGTCCCTCATGCTTTTATGGTGTAAGATTGTAATATAAAATTTTAAAAGGTCATTCATGGAAATGGAAGGGATAAACACTGTTTCCTCCGTGGAGAGACGAGAGTTCACACCATTTGAGTGTTGAGAAATATATATAGGAACCGAGAGAGAAAAAGAAAGAGAGAGAATTAGTGCTAAATACATAATGTTCTTAAGTATATAATATTATTTAAATATAATTAAATATATCCACTATTGATCTTTGTGATCAATGGTAGAGATTTGACTTACTTTGCATTTAATGCATACAAAATATAAATGAAACAAAATTATGTACCTAAAGACATTATGCATTTAGAATTCTCTCTCTCTCTCTCTCTCTAATTCAATGCTACCTTTAATATCCATCTCTCCTCAAAGATAATTGAATGTTTTTTTTAATTGTTTACTTTTAGAGGTATAAGTATTTTTCAAAACGTTATAGAGAGTTTTTTGAAAATATAAAAATCATTATAATACCCATCCCTTCAAAAGTAAAAACCATGAGAGACTCACTTTAGGATGCGATGAGGCCACTGAGAAGTAAATTCTTCTTTTGAGTCTTGAACTCGGACCTTCAAATTGCAGGTCGATCCCTTAGCCAGGTAAGCTATTGCTCTCTATGCATCGCTATAACAAAATTTTTAATTAAGAGCGTGAAGTGCAAGTAGGGTTAGTTTACATGGGACATGACCTCCATCGAAAGAGGAAGGAAGAAGGAGAAAGTGAGTCACGTTAAACAGGTCAATCCAAACACAACCAAATCCCTTTCAAATAATCTTGGGTAAGCACGAACACAGACTCTTGAGTCGTGTCAACCTGTGGTTTTCGCATCGGGTGAGTTTGTGTTTTGATCACAATACAGGTCAATCCAAACACAACCAAATCCCTTTCAAATAATCTTGGGTAAGCACGAACACAGACTTTTGAGTCGTGTCAACCTGTGGTTTTCGTGTCGAGTGAGTTTGTGTTTTATGTCTTATCGTTCTATATTCATGTCAAATACAGGTTGACAACCCGATTGTTGTGCTACCGTAGGTGGACCCGGAGTGGGTTTTCGTGTCGTATCGTAATACTCACGTACCTAGTGTCATGCCCCTAAACCGGGTCCAGGGGAAGGCATGAAATTATCGTGTCGGTGCATATAATAAGGCCTTTTCTTTATTTCGGTGGGCCTGACCCAAAACCAGCAACTGGTTTTTCAAACCAAAAGACTTTATCCAATAAGGACAAGAGGATATTTTCCTTCCACGGCCTGTCTGACTAGATCATGAACTAAACCGACAAAGCGGATCCCACTTCAATCTTTATTTATTTATATAAAAGCACCAACAATTCAGTTTCATTAAACTACCATCGGCTGTAGCACTTGGTATTGCACAGACTTGATCGGTTCTGATTTCAATTCGAGACCTGGTTCTATAATGGTTTCGGTTTTGATTTGGAATTCGGTTTAGTTCCGAATTTATTCTGATTTAGACCGGAACAAAACTATGGTTTTGATTCCAGTTCTGATTCTGGTTCTCTTTTCCAAAAAGTAGAACCTGTAACTGAAACAAGGAGGTCCATGGTTTGCTTTCAGTTCTGGAGGCAGTTCGGGTCTGGCTCGAATTGTCGGGCCGGATTCAAACTGGCCACCTCTACGGGGAGCTTCCTTTGGAGATTGATCTTTTACTCGAGAAATAAAGTATTGGCTAATTGTTGGCAATCAAGGTTTGAGTAAATCTAAGAGTGCAGTTTGTATTCGAAGAGGCAATGGCTACTATAGAGATCCGAAGGTTCGACAATCTTGTTCTATCAAAACTCGAATAATCGAGTTTTTGTTGAGTTAATTATTAACATGACACAAGATAGAGTTCTATAAAAACAACTAATCCATCATAAACAAGTCTGTGAATAATTTTTGGCTCCAATAGACCCGAAAGTTTAATGTTCTCAAGCTTGTTCTTTTGTCAAATAGTAAACATATTAAAATGTTCATGCTTGCTTTATTTTCTAGCCCTAGTTGTGCAGACCCACAACCAGTTAATCGAAGAGACCATAATGTTGGGAGGCTTATCTTCCCACTTGCCATAAAGAACAGGAAGCCGAAGATGGCAAGAGATCTTCCAAAAGTATTAAAATTTATGGAATTTAGCTTAACAAAGAATATGTAAAAAAAAAAATGTACAGAATGACGCATGGTTGTTGGCGACTTTCTAGTTCTCTTTTGAAAGAGGTGAAAGTAGCTTTAGACATGACAGATTTGGAACCGGATCAGACCAGGAACCAAAAGCGGGCAAACTGGACCAGCGATGGGAGACCACCCTGTTCAATACCACCTTATGTGGAATCAGAACTAGGTTCGAATTAAAAATGGCCGTTCCAAATTGCCAGTTTCAATTAATTTTTTTTTTGAACATTTCAAATCTTTTAATTTTTTCTCTTGTTTTGAATGGTTTAGGACTCAAACTAATATGGATTCACATTCATATACATGAGAATTATGCAAGAACAAAAATAAACTTCGATTTTCAATGAAAACGCATTTCTTTGGAGTAATAGGCCTTGTAATTACGATGCTCATGTAGAAAGAATCTCAATAGATGCAAAGAAGGAGCATCTTGTATCCAGGTACGAAGAGTTTGAAGCAAGATCTCCATATGTATTGGTAGGGTATTAGTATACTCTTCATAATCACTCTTTACTCCTTATAAACATATTTAATGAGAAGATAAATATTCTATAATGTATGCAAAATTTCAGTCTTGAGGAACCTCTACTTGCAACACAATCTTTTTAAAAGAAATGATAGAGAATAAAGAAATAAAACTCGAAAAGAGAATTATTGTGCGATATGGGTTTGTATAGGTTCTTTTTTACCAAAGTTCATTTCTACAAGAGATTTTTTATCCTTTATACAATGTTGTGTCATGCATGTCAAAATACGAATTAGAAAAGTAACAGCATCAGCACGAGAAGCAGCCGTACCGTAATGGTAGATGGTGAATACATTGAGTGATGTTGATGGTGGCTAGCTGAGTCTCCTCCAGTCGTGGTGGAAGGGAGAGGAGTGGGATGGCTGTAATATCGGTCGATGGCTGCCGGCGGCAGCCGAGAATTCCAACTTATTGTTGGTTTAGATCCTCAAAACACGAAAATTCTACTTTCACGATCGAACTATCTGAATTTGATTCTCAAATGCAAAGAAAAGGCAGATAAGATTGAAAGGCAAGTGGGGTTAGACAGATCCCTACAGTTATATTCTTACGAAAGATTTACCAATTCTTCAGGATTTCTTAGTTCTCAAACTTAAGTAATTTTGTCAAGGATATATTTTTCAAAATTTAGATCTATATCCTTTATCAACATGAAAGGATTACAATGCTCCTTGAAAATTCTACACCTTTAGTGCCATACATAACTTGGTACTTTATTAAGCACCATTCATGGAGCGAAGAAGCAAGCAAGAACATGAATGCCTTGCAATGATCAAGTGGAGACTTTTAGAATTATAACTTGCTTTATTGGTTATTTCATACTTAAGAGCGTCTCATCAGCTAAGAGGGGGATTACTATCTGCTGGCACCTTTTACTATCCACACCTTTTTTTTCAAAAAAATATTAAAATGATCCTTCATGTACTCTCACACCTAATCCTGACATTTTTCTCTTCTCTCCTACTCAATTCCTTCAAGTGTCAATCTCATCCGTTCTCTTTTGATTTTTATTTAGTATGGTTGTCTTCTTCGCAACTCAATAATGCATATTTTTATCAATTTCATCCAAGAAAGAAGAAGAAATGAAGAAAAAAGAAGTATGAAAATGAGAAAAACAAAACTAAAAACAAAATCAATAACGAGAAAAAAAATAACAACAACAATAAGAATCATGGAAAAAATAAAAAAATGTCAAGTTCCTGACGAAGGGGACACAACCCAACCACATCTCGATCGTTGGAGAGACGCAAAGTATCGTCTCTCATCGAGAACCTAGTTTTTTTTTTTTTATTTCAATCGAAAATAAAATCAATACGTCAAATAAACAACAAAAATACATAAAATCAACAAAATACTCTACCACATCACTCAAACTCTTTGAATATGCCCCCTTCTCTCTTTTTTCTTCTTTTTCCTCTTCTTCTTGTTTTTTCTTTTTCTTTCTTTTTCGATCATATTCGAAATACTATGAAATAATATCATGCATTTGATTGAGCTTCAAGTCATAGGTCACTAGAAAAATGGTATGAAATGGTCTAAGTTTAAAGAGAGAACCTGTAGAGGGAGAGAGTTCTCATTTTATAAATAGAAAAATCGAAATCACAATAAAAAAGAGTGTGTGGATAGTAAAAATGGTGTGAGCATATCAATTCCGGCTAAAAGTGTAGCCTTTTTATCAAATTGCAAAAGAAAGCTTATGCTTGTATGGAGATAGTGTACGGTAGACATGTCCAGTTCAGATTTACTTGGAACCACCGATTTGAAACTGCCCGAAACTGTTTAATTTTTTTTTAAAATCACAAACTGGGTCCAATGGAATTCGAACCCTCAACGTATTGTTGAAGTAGGAAGGGTTATATCATTGGGCAGTGGCGGATGTAGAAGGGTGGAGGGATCACCATTCCCCCTGAAATTTTGAAATTTGACTGTAAAACCTACATTTTACAGTTCAATATATGATTGAGATACATTTCAACCATGCTTCACCCCCCCCTTAACGCCAAGAAGTACAAGAAACATGGATGGCTTGAAAAAAGCTCGATTGATTGCTTCAAAGATGGTGGTGCGTGATGTCATGTCTATTTTTGCCCCATCCATGGAGACCTGAAACAACCCGCTCCTTTTCGGGCGGGTATGAGATAGCAAGTATCCAACCCATACCTGACGCACACGGGCACCCACAAATGGGTGGACCACACCAAAATCATGAGGCCCATCCGATTATACTGTATATATGGCATGGCACAACTATTTCCTTAAAATTTTTGTGGTCACACAAGGAAAGACCTTATACATAGTGAGGTTATTAGAAACAAATTTAGAGTGACACCAGCAATATACGGTAAAATGAGAGAAAAACACATTAAAAACTGATCAAAGAAAGCTTCGGTAATAAGGTTTGAAAAACTAAATAGTGAAATATTAAAAAAAGAAAAAGAAGATGGCAAAAGTATTGAAAGAAAATTTTAGCTTATATTGAGTTAATTGATACATGATCAAGCTCTACGAAAACAAAAAATTCATTTAACTGACCCATCTAATATTTAATATGAGAAAAGGCATAGTTGTTGTTGTTTTGTATTTGGATTAGATTTTAAAATGGTTGAATTCTAATACTTTAAAATGTAACAATAATGTTAGAGTTGGAATTGGGGTACGGGCTGCTACTTATCTGCCCGTTACCCACAAATCCCTAAAAGTAACGGGTGGGTAGAGGGTCGGGTATACCCGTCCCCGGCATACCTCATTGCCGTAAGCCTATGTAATATTGGCAATGTTTATTTTAACTGGGCAACCTTCTTGTTCGGCTGTTTTACTTCCATGAAGGAAGCATTAATTATCAAGCTTTTTTGATGAGCTGGATTGGCGTGGGAATAAATGTCTAATGCATTACTGTATTGCCTCTTCTAGATGTATATGGTCATGGCGAATCAGTGAATACTTGTGTGAATATTAGGTGACACTTTAACATGGGGTTTGTTGTGGGGATTCTCCATGGCCTCTGCTCGCACTCTATGGGTGTTTGCTCGAGCAGCCCGGCACAGAACTCACCTGCGGTTCGCTTGTGCCTCTCCCCAATCCACCCGACGACGAGTAGGCAATGCACATTATAAAAAGATTCATTCTTTCGCTGCGAGTTTGTTTTTTCGGGTTGGTGAATTGCAGTTGAGTTTGTTAGGTATTCGCGAACGATTTACTAGAATTATTGGAAGGAAATGATAGAACATGATGTTCTTTGGGTTCAAATGTTATTGTGTCACAAGATCAAGTTGTTAGGTTGACATGAATGATGATGGCTACATCCTTCAATTAGAGGACGTTGAATAGTAGAAGCCATAAGTGAGGGGTGACACTATGTGTTTCAGGTTCCAAAGGCCAGAACACGAACTGAACTTGAATAACACGATCAGCTTACTAGGCCATCACTCGGCTACATAGAAAACATTGCCATTTTGCGGGTCACATCATAGGTATTAAGGTATTTTCAGTCATTAAGGTGTTTTTGTTATTCCGCCGCATCCTTTGGGAGTCGAACTCTCAACCAACAGTAATTGTACTAGAGCGCCCTGCCGTTGAGCTAACACTATGGGTGCTTCAGTCAAAAGCATGGGCGACAGTAATTCTTAAAAAAAAGAGCATGGTTGACAGTTGTTGACAGTTTCATACTCAAGACAAAGCTCATATCAAGAAATTCAAGTGCTTGGAATTGATTTGTACATATGAGGGTTTTGAGTGATCAATAATAATACAAGCCTTAAGCATTTATCATTGATCTTTTATACTTGTAGTCATAGGTAAAAGTATGTTAAACTCTTTTTAACAATTTGGACTGACTATCTCTTTGATCCGATAGTTTTGATTAAAAAATTTGAAAAAAAATACTCCTCATGACAATATGAACCATTTATTTTTTATTAGACGATAAAGATTCAAAAAAGTAAAAAATAAAGAATTCAAAACAATACAAAGTATAAAGTAAATTTCATATTTTTTACCTTTTCTTTTTGAATCTGATCAGTCTCGTTAACAAAGAGTCTAACATCGATGCACAAGAAAACCCAAAACCTTCCAAAGTGTCTCACATCAATATCATAGAGGAAAAAGTTAAAATGAAATCAAAACAAAGTTTTTTTGTGGGTACTAAGCGGGTCAACTTCATTAATTAATGATCCCCATTCATCTCTATCTTGTGTAATATTAGCATTTAAAAAAACTCTCAATGCACATGCTACTTAAATACAGAATTATTGACGCCGAAAAAACGAAAGGTACGTGAGAATATTCTAGTTCTGTGCCTATCAAGTTATTCTTGTGTCCTTTTCGATAGCTCATGCATTCGTGGCCAACTCTTCATGATTTTTTCTGGGACCTTTGAGGTAAACCCCAGTTTGAAGTTTGTCTAAATGTGCAGTGGGGAGTTCTATTGAAAGCAGCTTTCGCATTTAAAAAGTAGGTCAGATTTTTCCATCCTTCTTCTTCCTCCAGCTTTCCTTAAAACCCTCCTTAATTGCAAACAGGATTACCACTAATACAAAAAGTAAAAAGGAAGTTGATCCTCTCTCTCTCTAGTATGATATATATATATATATATTATATACTAAAGTTCTATTATCTGTCATCATTTCTGGATTATACATAGAGTTTGCTAATTAAGATCAAGTTGCTTTTTAATTGTTTGATTATGACATGAGGGCCAGGATTTTTACATAGTTTTTATCAGCGTCCACTATTTAAGAATGCTTTTATGTCTAAAAGAAGTATACTCTGATTAAAGAGAGATGACCTAACAACTGGTTTGTAGCAAATGGGCAATAATGAATATAATTGTGGTATGTGACTTGCACAGCACATTGCAGTACATCGGAAATTGTATCTTCTGCCTCTTAATGTCAAACCATATGTTTTTGCAGACACTCATTCTCCTGTCGATTCTCCCAGAAATAGGTCACTCCTTGTCTCAGAGAGAGAGAGAGAGAGAGTTGTTGTCCTTTTCTTTCAAGGAGATCCGGCACATGCCATGCATCTACTGAGATATGTCCGGTTTTGGGTAAGTCAGAATCGATGACTTTTGGTTTACCTAGAATTGAAACCACCTTTCTGAAGCTGGTTTTAGTTCCTAATTTCAGAATCATTGAAGTGGTTTCAAATTTTCTTTTTCCTTTTAACAAAAAACAAGAGCAATGCACTTTCTAGGAGTCAAACTCCCTACCAACTGTAATAATAAGAAACGTTATGCATTTGAACTAAAGATGGGTTTGTGATATAGTTTTGAAAAAAAATTTAAAACATAGAGACATTTTAGAACCACCGATTTCAATTCCGAACTGGCTTTTGAAGACCACGTTAGATTAAGATGAAAACTACCGTAATCCCAAGCCTTCTAATCAAACACAGGGCAGAGGCAAAGGGGCCTTTAGGGCCATAGCCCCCTCCGTATCTTAGATTTTCCTACGAGGGCCTTTTGCATTGAGGAAAATCCTGGCTCTCTACCCAGGCGATAATTATGTCATGGCCCGCGTTGGACCACTCCCGCAAGGAGAAAGTTGGATAAAGTATAATTGACCATAAGAGATAATAAGAAAAGTCAATCTATACAACTCATAAAGAAAAATATGCTCTAAAAATGCTGAAAATAATCATATTTTAAGAAAATATAAGAGACGAATCAAACTGCTAAAGTTTTGCATTCATTATCTTTAATGATAAATAATATCTGTTCGAAATATAGTTCACCACAAAAGACAATCAGAAGTCAATCTCAAATAATTCATTAAGAACATTATGATTTAAAATTACCCGAAGAATCACATTCTAAGCGAAATATAAACATGAACACAGCAAATACACGATTCGGGACACAATCCAACTTCTAACGTGTTGCATACTCTCTCTTATACACATGCACATGCTCACACACGTACATGCATATGCGTGCATGCACACAAACACATACATACATACACATACACACATATTTATATAAAATGATGGACAGTGGGCATGAGCGAGGTGGGGTTAGATTTGGTCCCACTGGTTCATGCAAAAGCGTGGTGGTCATCCACCAATGTCGTCACTTA
Organism: Brasenia schreberi; assembly: GCA_036023115.1. Lineage (NCBI taxonomy): Eukaryota > Viridiplantae > Streptophyta > Magnoliopsida > Nymphaeales > Cabombaceae > Brasenia > Brasenia schreberi. The sequence continues at coordinate 1,447,911 of JAYKKT010000054.1, read as the reverse complement.
GTGATAATCCACTCTTTAATCACTAAAGGAGGAAGCTTTTAACTACAAGAATTTCAGCTCAACAGCTCATCCCAATGCAGAGGCCGACTCACCATCCACATGATCCCCCACTTTAATTTATGGAACTAGCGGATTGCTTCCTCCATTTAACAAATAATTAATTCGATAAAAAAACAACCAACCTTAGAGCCCACGAGAGACAAACTTTTGGCACCCAAGTAAATCTTGTTAGCAGGGAAGGGTGTTTCGTTAACTTCAGTTGTTTTTTAATCACTGGAGAGGGAACGAGAGCGGCACAGGCAAACGGTAAAAAGGGGAGAGAGAGAGAGAGAAGAAAAGGGTTTCTGGCGAGGAACCAGGAGAGTGGAATGAGCCGTTTTTTTGCTTGTTCTTGACTGTACCAATAATATCCAGAGTAAACTTTTTTTCTCTCTCTTCTCTTTATTTGTTTCTTGGTGTCTCCGTTTCTGTTTGGTTCTCCTTTGCCTATTCTGCTTTGTTGGGTGTCTGTGACTCTTATCACTCTTTGCATAGATTTCGAGTATGTTGGTATTTTGTGGTTCTTAGTTATTCGGCTATGCAGTGGGTTCTTTCTGAGGTTCCCAAGTTTGTAGTAATTTTTGTATTGGATCTGATTATTATGGTATTCGTGTGCTGCATATCTTTATGGTTTTGCATGTCTGCGATCTTCTGTTGTTCTTTCAGGTTACGATTCTTTGAACCCATCCTTTTGCAATGTGAATTTGCTTTTTTACTTTGATGTTCTTTGCGGTCATGTTGTTCCAGGGAACTGTTCCTTTGATTGTGTTTTGGAACTTTGGGAAGGTTTTCTTCTCATCTAGCATAACTCTATCTTTAATTAGTTGTCTCTTATACTCCAGTGATCTCAATTACCCTGCAAATTTTACAACCTTGCAGGCATCTGGTTAGCTATTTCAGTTTCATGGTCATCCATGGAGTCTATACTTATCGTTCATGAGCATAGTCAAACTACCTTCAATAAAATGTCCCACCACCACTTCCCCAAAAGAACTTTGTTCACAAGGTGTTTTCCATGTAGTAACCTCCTCAAGTTCAACTGTCCCATATAATCTAAATCCTTTCCAAAGAGGGATCTTCTTCTATTTCCCTGGGAATCTCAAAGATGGGCATGAAACAAGTAGGATTGTTAGTAGTTCTGCTTACGTTCATGATCATTATTGTTAATTGGTTTGTACCGGGAGTGTCTTGTTCTCTTCAAATTTTCTCCTGTTACCACTAGTTTCTCCCTGTAACCAAATTTAAAATAAAGATATGGAGCTTTATGACTGTAAGCAAAAAGGATCTTTGCATTTCTCATGTTTCTTCTCTTGGATTGGCTCGTTATATGATGCAAAATCCCAAATTTAGAACTTGACAGAACCTTTAAATGATGTCAATTAATCATATTGCATCCACACTCACGCATGTAATATACAGAAGAAGAAATTTGTCAAGTTTCCCCTTGTTGGTGTATGACCAACATGCTATTTCCTGATACCTAGGTGGTTTGAGAGCTTCTCCTTTCGTGGAAGTGGAAACATCTGGACCTTCGCCTTCAGAAAAGAAGTGACCTAAAAATCATCCGGTTTTACTTTGAAGTTATTTTGCTGATTTCTTCTGGTTCCAGTTGACTTGCAGATTGTTTCTTTAAGTTAGAAGAATGTAATAATGTATGATATTTTTCTATTTGTGATGTTAGTATAGCTATGTGATGGTATTTTCTTTTCCAATGTTAAAGGTATTAGCTTTGTCAAGCAGGTGCATGATCATTTCTGAGGTTGTAGAACTCTCAAAGTTTGCAAGAAGTGCCTTCCTGTCTGGCAGGCTCTGACAAGGAACAATATTTTAAAGTTTAACTTTGGAGAATTGACAATGATGCAGAACACAATAGATAAGGATTCATATCAAATTTCCGGGCCTACAGCATCTACATGCTTGCCCTTCTGGTGGAATGCAACTGCAGCTACGGCTCCACAACCTCCTTTTGTGAGGGCGTTCAACTTGAACATTGAATCTCCCAAACGAAAAGGTGATCAGTCCAAGGGAGCTGGAGTTCAATTACAAGACCAGGACTCCTTCTCTAGTCAGTCAACTGATGAATCTCATCATGATATGCAAGGTCTGGTATGTTGAAATATACAGGACTTCACAGAGGAACAGTTTGCTATTAGTCATTACCTCCTCCTATATGGTGCAGTTTTAAAGTCAATACAAGCTTACATCCTAGAAAATGGTGTTAATTGGTATTACACCATACCTGAATTTTGTGGCAAAAAAGATTCATGTATCTTTTACATATTTGAACTTAACTTTGGAATAAGCAACTTTCACGATATAGCGATGGTGCTTTCTTCAATGTTGGACAATGTTTGTTACTTTATCATCAATCTAATTTGAGCTACTTATCCTATTTCCAGGGGTGTGACCTAGTTCCAGGGGTGTGACTTTTGAATACGCTCTGAACCTTAGAAGGAATTAAACAGATGCCCCCTATAGTTGTTTGAGATGGCCTTTTTCTTCACAAAATAACATATTCACCGTCATGCGTAAAACACTATTGGAGTGACACACAATTGACAGCAAGTAAGTAAAAATATAGAAAAGCAAGGTGGTCTTGCTGGTCTATAAATGCCCATTTCTTCAGGTTTGGAGATTGATACGGAGAATCTGGTTGCAACTCTTTTGCTCTCTTGATAGATTTTGATCAGATGTTATATAAGTGTTCTAATTTGCTTTCCCTTTGTAAGAATGAAATGTGCTAATCTTTTGCACGGTTTTTCTTCTAGTGCTTTTCATCTGCTAATAGCATAATACCCTTGTTTTCCACATCCATTGTTATTTTTTCCATCATTCTTTAACTTGATGAGCTTATATTTCTTTGGTTCAGGATATGTTGAGGCTAACGTAAAGCAAGTTCACAGTGGTATGAAGTCATTATTTTCTCTAAGTACTCCTGAATATGGTTTCACCCCTTCACAGGTGGATTTCAGCTCTGCACATGTAAATAACCAATTTGGTGTGGAATTTATCATGATCTTTGATGGTCACTTATTTTTATGCTTTATTCTTATCTCTTTTATTTGTTTGTACCTCAGCCATGTATCACATATCCTCATGGAAATCCCTACTTGGTTGGCACCATTTCTGCGTATGGGTCTCCCTTGGAAGTAAGATCTAGTAAACTTTGCTTCTCTGCTGTATCTTTTGTTGTCGACAGTTCCCATGTGAGAATCATGAGATATAACATAACATGTCTAAATCACTAACATGTCTAAATCATTAACCATTTAGGTCACATGATCGAAAAAATGGCTTGGGAAAAAGGCTCTGATGCAGAGAGACACTTTTTTGTACCGTGTCATGATCTACCTTGCGTGTTTTCTGTTATCTACCATAAAATCTGGAGGTTATGGTAGTCAAAGATATTCCTGTGTGGAGAGACCTATTAATTTCATGTCTTTTTTTCTTATAAAGTTTGAAAATGTTATATTCTTGTTATTGTACTGTCTTTCAAAACAGTTAAGAATCTTTTGTGGTGCTGTCTTGAATTGTATTTTAAAGTATCGTTATGTGATCTGAGAAGGCATTTGAGGAGATGAAGCATAAATATGTTGTTTCTGTAGCTTCAATAATCTAACTAGTGTGGTCTAAGAAAGCATGTTGAGGAAATGAAGCGCAAGTGATGCCTGCTGTCGCCTGGATGTTTTAGCAATTTGTTGCTGCCTAATAGTTTTACCAATTTTTGTATTCAGTTTCTTAAGGTCAATAACTTACCAGAGTTCTTCAAGGATTGCATGTAACATGTGATGTGAAAAGTGCAAAAATGATATTTTAATTTGTAATGAAGCCAATTTCATCTTAAACATTACCAGCTTCTGAAATGGAAATGAGGTCTTAAATATCGCTCAAGTACATCACTCTTTATGTTGAATGGGTTCTCTTTCTAGTTTTGAGTTGTTTCTTTATGAACTCGATCGACATAACATTTCTTATGTGCTTTGCAAGGGCACTATGAGATTTAGTAACCTGATCAAGTCATTGAACTCTTAATAATAATCTGATCATATATGCGCACTGAGTTGGTCGTTGTGAATAAGGCGTGTGTGTAGGGGAAGTCATAATGGAGTTGGCTGGAAATAAACTGAAGTAGTTCGTAATGCACGCCACTATTGATGTCTATTATATTATGTCCTTCGGTGGAGACTGAATGTCTGTTTCAAGTGTTACTGATCTTCCTCATTTCTCATGGTTCGTAGTGCTGCTTTTGTATCTATTACTACCTACGTTTGTCAAATTTACTCCATTTCTTTGTTTACATTAACATACTTTCCAACTTGTGAATTTGGTCAGGTTCAACAGCGCGCCTTTGGTACGTCACATGCTCGAGTGCCATTGCCTTATGGTCTAGCAGCAGATGGGCCAATTTTTGTCAATGCAAAGCAGTACCGAGGGATCCTGAGGAGGAGACTCTCTCGTGCCAAGTTAGAGTCTCAAAATAAGCTGATCAAAACAAGGAAGGTAAAATTCACCCATGATTTTATGTCGTTTAGAATGTTCCGTTTTATTTTAATAATTTCTTTTTGTTGTATCGTAAGGCAGGAAAATAAATAGGGAACTGAGTGTCATGCTATGAAAAGGTGTATCTCAAAACCGTAGATACTATCTTAAGGCATTTAGGGCGATCAAGTGTTGGCGAGAAACCTCCTTCATATTCATTTATTTGAGTTTGTGGTGCTTTTCCTCCAGGAAATAAAGTAGTTTTGTTGATGAAAAAAATCGTACTGAAATCAGATGTAGGGATATTCGTCCAAGTCTTTATGCCCATGTTTTGGTTATATTGTTTGAGCGCTACTAATAGTAGGACTGTATCTGAACATGAACAGGTTTTAGTTTGATCAGTTTGGAGATCCGTGTTAATTTGAATTTTGGGCAATCCGTGAACAAAATTAGCAGCAGTATTTAAGCATTTTATGAAACAAAATGGTGCACTGCCGCAGATGCTGTAAGCAGGGCCATGCCAAGATGGGTTAGATAGAGATGCTACTAGGTAGGCTTCAATACTGGCGCCGTTCATTTGAGTAACTCTTTTGTTCTACCATGATTGGTTAAGTATGTTTCTCACCTAAGAGACAAACTGAAAACTGTATTGATAGGATCGAATCATCGATATGTTTGGAATGTAGAACAATCTTGAAAGGACATTGATACAGAGGGAGGATTAGTAGTGAAATTTTTCAGAGAACATAAACAATTCCATTTGATTGTTTGGAATAAATGTCAGTTTGAGCATGTAATTAGTATTACCACAAAGGACGTATGTGGCAGGTGGCTTTTGTGGAGAATGGAGGACGAAGATTAATCTTAGGTTTTGTTCGAAATAAAGCAGCATATATATATATATATATATATATATATATATATATATATATATATATATATATATATAGAGAGAGAGAGAGAGAGAGAGAGAGAGAGAGAGAGAACATGGTAAATGTGCTTACTCATTTATGCTTAAAAATCCCTAAAGATTTCAACCGTTTGATCGGGAAGATAAAGGGTTGAGATTTTAATTAAAAAAAGGTACTATGGTACTTTTTGCAAGTGCATTAAATGCACCTCATACTTTTTTGTTGCTTTAAAACTTGAAAGATCTCAGTCGATGATCTTAAAAGATCAAACAATTGAGATCTTTAAGGAGATTTGGGCATGGGTGAGTGTGAATTGATTACTCTCTCGATTGAAGGGTGAAGATGTTTGAGAAGATTTAAGTAGGAATGAAATTGGGTATGGACCAATATATATGGTTAGATGCTGAAAAATGCTTTAGAGTCTCAACCATTCGATCGGTGGTTTATATTCAAACTATGTTGTCTAGTAAAATATTACAGCCAAACGATCACTGATTATATCATCCTTTTCCACTTGTGGAATGTGGAGCTCTCTGGTGTCCTAGTTGAAGGTTTTGCTTTTGAGACTGGTATCTGCTTCTCTGCTTTCTTTTCTCTGGTAATCGGTTGGCCAGAGTAAGTAGTGTGTATTTCGGAGAAGGTTCTGCTTACTCTTTGATTTGATTTGATCGTGCATCGCTGGCAGCCATATCTCCATGAGTCACGGCATCTTCATGCAATGAAGCGAGTCCGAGGTTCTGGGGGACGCTTTCTCAACACAAAGGAGCTGGAGGAGAATAAGAGTTCTGCTGTCGAGAAAATGTCCAAGGGAGTGGCATTACATCTTGGGAACTTATCTGACTCGGAAGTGTTACAGTCAGAAAATGGTTTTGCTAGCTCGGGAAACAGTGGCTCAGCAGCTTCAAGCTCAGAAGTCTCGAGCTCTCCGTCGCATGATCACCTGTTCCAGCGACCAGACTTCCTCTTCCCCGGTTTCCTCTCGCATACTGGAGGGGGCACACAAGTAAGTGGCGTTGGAAATGGTGCTTCATTTCACAACATATTTCCTTTTTCCCGATAGCGTGAGGGTCATCCCTCCCGCAGTTGTCGGGGTTAGGGCAATTCATCCTTGGCTTAAAACTGTTCTTAATGCTGTCAGCAGCATAAACGAAAGAACAAACCTGAAACTTTGAACCTTGATGCTTAAACTAGTTTGATCCTTGTGCATCCCTTAGGCGATGCACTATGTATTGTTGGTATCATGTTTGCACGAATAAAACTGTGAAACAGCTGCACGGTGAGTGTTAACTGGCAGGAATCCCCGACTCCCATGACACACGTGGTGAGAGTTCGATTCCCCAGGTGTGCATGCATGTGTGTGTAAGGCTTTGGTCTCCTGTTGTAACCTCAAAAAAGTTGTGAAGTAGCTAACGTCGGAATTGTAGCGTGAATGACTGTTGATGCATAGTGGTTTCGTTTGATCTTTGGTACTTTATGAAGGATTATGGTGTTTGTGGTTCTTGTCCTTTTTACTTATGGGTGAGCAGACAGCGAACCCGGTATTGGGTATTGGCGACTCCCTAGCCAGAAAAGCTATCATTCCTGTTCTTGCATTTCGTCCATCAAAACCAGAGAAACTAACCAAATTGCAAAGCCTTTCCCTGCCTAAGTGAAGTCAGCTGCATGGGTTCTTGGGTCACTGTGTTGTGCAATTCGTGCTCTTTTGTGCTCGTCGGTTTTCTTTGTTGAAATTTGTTCCTCTTTTACTATTGTAACCGCATTGATGGAAACAATAGACTATGTTGTTGCCATTATTAGAATAACTTCTGGATCAGTTTGGGATACAGATAATGCAAAGAAGTGCATGAACATCGGCTCCATCAATGATGCCAGGCTGGGCGGCAGCAGAGCGGTAAGGATAAAGCATTGCTAGTAGATTGAACTTCTAAACTCAAAACCAAAACCTAGCCTTTTTCCTAAGTGGATTTAGCTGCATTCTAGCTTGCCATTGTGTTTTATCTCATGCCGGATTGCGATTTATCTCAAAATATCGACAAGTAACGAATTCAGACATGATGCATTCATGTGTATCTCAAACTCAGGACCAAGTGATTGTACACTTCTATTACTTCCCTATTCTTAACCGAAAAGGGTGACTCAACTGTCATGTTCCAATTATACACTTGTACATAAAATGGTTTTTATGATTAAGGCCAATCATATGATTCACTCCTAACATGAAGAGCGTCTCCCAATGCGTCCATTTATTCTAGCAACTAACAATTGTAAAAGCAGGTGCAGCTATAGCCCTTTGCACTTGTCTCACACAAGCCATTGCCGTTGGCTAGTAAGAGGCATTGATGTTTGCATTTAAGGAGATTGCACCTGTCCTGGTTCAACAAACATCGTGCTCCCTCTGCTGCTAGCACCTCAACTGGAAAATCGAAAACAAATGACAGAAAATGAAAAGAAATTAATTAGGAAGAATACAAAGTGTAGGGTATGTTTATGAAATCGAAGATTATTGATCAGACTCGACAGTTTATTCAGTTATGACTATCGTGATCAATGACAAGCTCATTTAGTATCATTAAATGATTAATGGCATCCTAGCCACCTTATCACGATGGCAAGCATAGAGACAAAAAGGTAATTCAAGAAAAATAATTGCAGAAAATAATGAGGGTGATAATTTTGGAGAAGACACGAAAGTTTAACATGAACACAACCCGAAAGGTTATTGTTGGCATCCACCCAAAGTGACGCGAAATGTTTGTCTTTGGGTTGACTTGCTTTTGATACTGTCCCATGATGGCACAACACAAATACTCTTACAAAATGGTGGCTATTCTCGGCTCGGGTAACGGTTGGACTGGCCATCCAGCCGTTACCTAAAGATAGGGCCAGATCTAGTAACAGACAGTCGTTACCGGAAAATTCGATAACGGCCCTCCATTACAGCTTCCAGACGAGGGAAGCCACAGGCGGATAAGCACAACGAATAGGGGAGTGCCTGCCTATAAGGGCAGGCACATACAGAGACAGACATATAGAGAAATACCAAAAAATACAGAGAAATAAAAACAACATTCGTCTGTGCAAGCCCCCATGAGGGAACCTCGTGTCCATCATCTTTACCGTTGCGCCATTTTCATCTCTACAAAAAGAGAGAGCTCCTGGAATCCGGCAACCATCATCAGAAACCTTCATAGCAAGGTAAGTTCTTCGCCGTCATTGGTATCAGGGCCTGGTTCCCTGCAAAACAAAAAGAGAGGTTAAAAAAAAAAGAGGAGAGAAAGGGAGGGAACGAAAAAAAAAAATTGGTGGAAGTCGGCAGTCGGAAGGGAAGGCGGAAGGAGAAACCCAGAGGCACACTCGGCCGAAACAGCCAGAGGCACACTCGGTCGAAACAGCCAAAATAGCTAGAGGCACACTCGGTTTGAAACAACCAAAACAGCCAGAGGCACACTCAGCTAAAACACCCAAAGCCTTGAGGCAAGCCGAAGCAGCCTGAATCCCGAAGGCAAGCAAGGCGGCAGGGACAATTAAAGGAGAAACCAGAGGTAGGATCGGCCAAAAACTCAAAGAAACACTCTGAGGAAAATCAGAACAGCCGACAGTCGACGAACGGCAGGAATAGTTTTTCTGGCAGCCTTCTCCCCTCTCCTTGTTACTCTCTCTCTCTCTCGGAATAATCCAGAGAGCTGTTATAGAAATACGCTTTTAAGTGTTTCAGTTCAAAAAAAAAAAACTGAAAACCAACGGTTTTTCAAAGCTGCTCATAGTTTTTTGAAAATCGATAGCGGTTTTCAGAAATCAGTAAAAAAGACGAAACTGCTCCTGACCCCTTTCGGATATTACGCAATCTGCTAAAAAAAAGATAGTTTTATCCCTTGGCAGTTTTTAAAATTTATAGGAAAACCAGGGGTTGTTATTTTACGATATTGTCCAACCCGGTTTGGATAATTTCATTTCTGCCACTCAATCAAAAGACGGGTTTACCCCTATTCTTTTGGAAAAATTACAGATTCGCCTTGAGAGTTAATTATGATTTTAACCCCGATCAATTACGAATTTTACAGGAATACCAAATAATAATTTTACGAGTATGTCCTTGTGATTTTACAAAAATTACAAAAGAGGACAAATAGATAAAAATTATAAATTTATCCCTTAGTATCCTTTTTAAGGGGTTTAGAGGCAGAAAAACCCTCAGAAAATTTTTTCTGCTTCATATTCTTCATCACTTTAATATGTCTCTTGCTTTGTGTGTTTTTGTTTCCTTTTACACCGCTTGATTGATATTTTTGCTAAACACCTAAAAATGAGTTCTAGGATATGTGTGTCCGAACTGGCAAAAACAGAAAAGCTAAACGATCTGAACTTCTAGACTTGGAAGAGAAGAATCCCGCTGGCTCTAACACTAGAAGGTGTAGAGTATGTTTTAATGGAAACAGTGCATCCTCCACCACCAGACGCAAGATAGCAACAGTTAGAAATGTATAAAACATTTTTAAAGAACGATACCATAACAAGAACAATCATGTTAACTTATATGGAGGATGATCTGATTAGGGTCTTTGAAGAATATGAGACCGCGAAAGAGCTGTTTGACTCAGTAACTGCTAAGTATGATACAACTGCAAAATTATATGTGCAGTTGCTACTATAGAAATGCAAAATTACATGTGCAGCTGTATAAATCACATGTTAGTGATGGCTAGAGACCTAGCTGTAGAAAAATCAGTCATCCCCAAACCGATGTAGATATCAACCATACTGAATAGTCTACCTCCATCATGGAATATGGTTACCATTGCCTTAAGATTAGGGCCTGAAAACCTTTCTAAGTTGCCTCTAAAACTAGCAATTAGGGAAGAACACATGCTGAAAAATAAAAAGGAAAAATTACTAGTGGTACAGGATGAGTTAGCGTCTAGCTCCAAATCCAACCAGAAAAAGAAACCAAATAAAAGGTTTGGCAAGAATAACAAGAAAGGTGGTCAAAGTTTTAAAAAATCGCAAGAAACCGCTTCCCAGATCAAGTGTTTCAACTGTGGAAAGATGGGACACTATAAGAGGGACTGCTGCAACAAGAAAGGTGGAGGAAATAACCCACAACACGGACAGTTGGAGAAACAAGATATAATCTACATAATTTCAGAATGCCTATACTTGGACCGCCCAATTACAGGTTGGTGGATAGACTCGAGAGCTACAAGACATATCTCAAAGACCAAGGAAGGGGCAATTGACCTAAAGGAATACCAACCCGGATAACATCGTGTATATATGGAAAATAGTACTTTCTCAGATGTTCTGGGTATTGGATCATTTAGGATATTTATATAAGGCAAACCAATTGTACTGACCGATGTGTTAATTGTGCCATCAATAAGGTGCAATCTGGTCTCAGTCCATACCTTAGTTAAGAAGGGTTCTAAAGTTAGGTTTATACCTAATAAGGTGACTATGGGCAAATATGGGAGAATCTTTTTCTTAGGAGAATTTGATGTAGAACATGGACTATTCAAGTTATCTGATAATGAAAGTCATCAATCTTCTGTTTATATTGAGAGTACATTTTCTGTTGATGTGAATATGTGGCATAAACGCCTATGACATATAAGTCTGGAAAAGTTAAGGAAATTATCCAACTTTGACTTATTGCTCGGATTTAAGGAAAAGACTTTCAACAAGTATGAAGCTTGCATACAAGGAAAAATGACAAGGAAAGTCTTTCTTAAGGAAACAATAAGGACAACAACCCTGTTAGAAATTATTCACACAGATTTATGTAGACCTTTTAGTGTAAAGACACATCGAGGAAAAGGTTACTTTATAACATTTATCGATGATTACTCTAGATATATGTATATATATCTTTTGGCACATAAATCAGAGGCACTTGATGCTTTTAAAGAATATAAGCAAGAAGTAGAAAATCAATTAGAGCATTTGATCAAAGTCTTAAGATTAGACAAAGGAGGTGAGTATAGCTCGACAAAATTCTTAGAATTTTGCAAAGACTTTGGTATTGTTAAACAAAACACAATGCGTAGGACACCTCAACAAAATGGTGTAGCTGAAAGATACAACAGAACCTTGCTGAACATGACAAGGTCTATGCTGATTGATGCCTCTCTTCCAAGGATATTTTGAGGAGAAGAGCAGTAAGTACAGTCGTTTACGTACTCAACAGAGTATCATGTAAAGTTGTATTTACTACACCATATGAGATGTGGTTTGAAAGAAAACCTAACCTAGGTCATCTCAGGAGGTGAGGATCAATTGCATACGTTAAGATCATTGATCAGTCTAGAGATAAACTAGACAGTAGGTCCTTGGGATGTATATTCATTGGATATCCAAAAGGTTCAAAAGGATATCGATTTTATCATTAGGACCACAGACTCATTGAAAGCAGAGATGTTGAATTCTTAGAAGATTCTAAGAATGACATCCTGAAAAAATAATGAGGAATGTGTTGATGATTTGGTAGATTTAGACCAATCATCTTTTGAGCCCATAGAAGATCTTCCTGAAACTACTGATACCTTAAGTGGATATAAGAGGCCAAGAGCCACTCTGTCCTACTTAAAGGATTATCACACTTATCTTGCACAGGAAGTGTGTAATTCAGTAGATTTGGATGAGTTAACTGATAACTTGACTTATCAGCAAGCAATGAACTCATCGGAAGCAACAGACTAGGAGAAAGCCATAGATGAGGAAATTGAATCCATTGAGAAAAACCAAGTTTGAGAATTGACTGATTTGCCAAAAGGAAGGAAAGCTATAGGTTGTAAATGAGTTCTGAAAAAGAAATACAAGGTCGATGGTACAATCGACAAGTTTAAGGCGATGTTGGTTGTAAAGGGTTTTTCGCAAAAGGAGGGGATAGATTATGTTGAGACATATTCTCCAGTTGCGAAATTTGCATCCATACGGATAATCCTGGCAATATCTGCATACTATGATTTGGATTTACATCAGTTAGATGTAAAGACAGCCTTTCTAAATAGTTATTTCGAAGAAATCATATACATGCAGCAGTCCAAAGGATTTGTGGTTGATGGCGAAGAAGATAAAGTGTATAGGTTGAAAAAATCCATATATGGCCTAAAAGAGTTACCTCGCCAATGGTATTTGACTTTTCAAAATGACATTATAGAACTTGGGTTTGTGGCTAACAAACTTGATCACTGTGTATATGTTTGGAACAGTGGGAGCCACTTTGTCATCTGTCATTATATGTAGATGACATATTGTTGACTGGAAACGACAATGAGATGATTGTGAAAATCAAGTCATGGTTGAACTCCAAGTTAGAAATAAAGGATATGGGGGAAGCATCCTATATCCTGGGTATAAAGATCTCGCGAGATAGAGGATCTAGACTCTTATGCCTGTGTCAAGAGAGATATGTAGATTATATCCTCAAGAAGTTTAAAATGGGTGAATGCAAGTCTGCAGATACACCTATTGTAAAATGGGTAAAATTGAGTAAGGTTGATTGTCCCGGTGAAGGAGATGATAAGCCTAATGTTCCTTATGCATAAGCTGTTGACAACTTGATGTATGCTATGTTGTGTACAAGGCCTGATATCAGCTTTGCAGTTGGTCTTGTCAGTAGATATCAAAGTCATCCTGGTTGGCAACATTGGATAGCTGTGAAAAGGATTCTAAGATATCTGAAAAGAACAAAGGACTTGAAATTGTGTTTTCAAGCAAATGAACTGAAAGTGGTATGATACTCAGATGCTAACTTTGCTGGGAGCAAAGATAATAGCAAATCAACCTCAGGACAAATATTCTTATTTGGAGGTGGTGCTGTTTCTTGGGCATGCAAGAAACAGGGTTGTGTAGCGTTGCATACACAGGAAGTTGAGTATGTTGCTTGTTGTATGGCTTCAACAAGTGTTGTCTGATTAAGCAACTTCATACGAGATTTGAAGCTGGAGATAACAGACGAGCCAGTGGTTATCTATTGCGATAACAATGCAGCAATTACTCTTATTAAGAGTGGAGCAGATTGCTCGAAAAGCAAGTATATAATGGTAAAATACCAATATGTTCATGATATGGTTATGAGAAAGGAAATATCCATCTCATACATGCCAACGGAAGACATGTTGGTAGACCCCTTAACAAAATGCATAACGGAAGAACTCTTCTCAAAACATGTTAGAAACATGAGTTTGAGATATGTTTGATTTGTTGTATAGGCAAACAACCATACAATAGATATTCAATTGTTGTATAGGTAAATAACCATACAACGGATGATTTGTTGTGTAGGGAAATAACCACACAACAGGTTCTGATTACAATAGTAATCAGGAATCAACATAACTAGGAAAAACCCTTGAAAAGTGGGAGGAAAACTAGTATGTCAATACACTTGGCTCGAATGGCCAAGTGGGAGATGTTACAAAATGGTGGCCATTCTCGGCTCGGGTAACGGCTGGACTGACCATCCAGCCGTTACCTGAGGATAGGGCCAGATCCAATAACGGACAACCGTTACAGAATTTTCCGTAACGACCGTCCGTTACAGCTCTCAAACGAGGGAAGACACAGGCGGATAAGCACGACGAATGGGAGAGCGCCTGCCTATAAAGGCAGGCACATACAGAGACAGACATATAGAGAAATACCGAAAAATACAGAGAAACATAAACAACATTCGTTTGTGCAAGCCCCTGTGAGGGAACCTCGTGTCCATCATCTTTACCGCTGCACCCTTTTCATCTCTGCAAAAACAGAGAGCTCTTGGAATCCGGCGACCATCATCAGAAACCTTCATAGCAAGGTAAATTCTTCACCGTCAAATACAACCCCAAATGAAATTTCAAGCAATTAGACATGACATGAAGACCAAAAGATTTGAAATTGTATTCGTGTTTGAATTGAAATGTTTTTGAATTATGATGAAACCATACAACAGGAGCATGACCCGAAACGCAGCTGGGGGTCTTTTCCGAGATGCAGCTGGTAGGTGGTGGTTTTCTTCTTCGAATAAATTATCACCCGGATTGAGGTTTACACTCTTAAAATTATTTCTTTAGTTAAATTATATGTCATGTTTTTGTAGAAGATATTAATGTGCCTGCGTATGCATGTTTCAATTGCAGCACTTCAATTATATATCATTTTCTTTCCCTTTTCCTAGAAAAGGTGACAGGAAGGATGGTCAAGTTCTAGTAATTTTGTTGATCATCAATTTTTGAGGAAGAATTTTGTTTTCCCAAAGAATGCTCAATAAGATCTCTTGAAAAACGGTTCATCTTCTCTAGAAAAATAGGAAGCCTTGGATCAGTCTCCCATTAACCCATTTTTTATTTATATATGTAGGATGTGGTAAACGCTCAAAGCCTCATCTTTGTTGCTCAAATCTACTTTATCATCTCAACTATTTTGCTTTTGAGATAAACGATTGATGTAACAAAGAAAAAACATTTAACCTATATGGTGCATTAAATGTAAAGTATAATATCATTTTAATTCAAATCTCTATTATTTATTATGTTAATCAAATGGTGCATATGTTGAGTAGATTTGAGCATTGATGATGTTTGAGCATTGATGATGTTTGAGCATTTATCACTTCCTCTCTTTATATATGTAAAGTATAATATTACTTTAATTCAAATCTCTCTTATTTATTATGCTAATCAAATGGTGCATATGTTTGAGTAGATGTGAGCATTTATCACTACTATAATATTACTTTAATTCAAATCTCTATTATTTATTATGTTAATCAAATGGTGTATATGTTTGAGTAGATTTGAGCATTTATCACTACCTTTCTTTATATATATAATGATTAAATTCTATCTGCTATTGATGTTGTCGACTCGTGTCCATCCCTCATCTTTTTTTAAAACCTTTTTCTAAATTACACGCATGTCACTAGAAAACAATTAGATGTGGAAAGGATCCAGTTTTAATATATATATATATATATATATATATAGAGAGAGAGAGAGAGAGAGAGAGAGAGGAGTCTTTCCTTTTTCTTTTATATACAAAAATCATTCTTTTTTTCTTTATATCCAAAAATCAGCTGTCAGTGACCCCACAAATTCCTTTCCCATCGGCGATGCCACCCGCAAGGGGTGCTACCAAGGTGGATTTGCCGCTGCATGCATTATGTACAAAATGCAGGGGAGACGAGATTGTAAGTGCTTGAAAGTTCTTGCATTGTGTGAGGAGGGAGGACAAGATAGCTGATATTCAGGTTTAACCTCACAACGTGTTTCATGAACTCTCAAATTTTGGATCTTGATTCATCAAATGCTAACGTCAATCAATAAGGTTTAATTTGTATCATTAAGAGTGTGTTTTGTGCATGGACGATGGCGTGCGGCTGCACATTGTTAAAAAGCAGCGACTGGCCCAGGAGGTGCCCGTTTGCATTGCACGGCGCATGGGCCTGTGCCACTGATTTCGTCGACCTGCATTGAAAACACTCCCAAAAGTGCTTGTTGTCTTTGAAACTATTGCTGTATGAGCCAAGAAGTAAATATAAATATTTGTTTTTATAGTTATAGAACAGTTAGATGACACAAGATTAAGCACACTGGTGACTAAAAGTTGATGTAGCCAACCCGACTTAGTCTCCAAGCATGCTTGGCTCGGCTTTGATTTTGGTTTCATCACCATATTGTTAAATCTTGCTTGAAATTAATGATAACCAACATAAAACTTTGTCGGACTTATAGGACTACGTAGAAACAAATAATCCCACAATCCATATAGCCGACCCCATCTAGTATGGAAAAAGACTTAGTTATTGTTGTTGTATATACGCACATTGTGTTGGATGCCTTTTAATTTTCAAAACTAAACTTTTTCACATATTAAGTGGGCTTACTCTACAAGGATTGTTAGCCGCCCTTGTTGTTTATAATATATCATATTAGCATTTAACTACAAAACAATGAAATTATATTAATTTGTTCTTGTTACAACACTTTTTGAAGTCTTCTTTTACCTTTTTAAACATATTCACCACCTAACTTTTCATACCATGTCACTGTATCCCCCATTTGGTTGCCTCTCCTACTATCCATCTCTCTCTCTCTCTCTCTCTCTCTCTCTCTCTCTATATATATATATATATATATATATATATATATATATATATATATACTTCATTGGTGTCGCACAAGCTTTTTTTCCCTAATTTCATAGAACTATCTTCCTTATATTGCTACGTATCCACATTAACATCTTCATTAATGGCATTCGCATAAATTCTAACTGGTGATCATGGAAGACTCAAACTAACTATGAAAAGCTTTGTTGATCTTACCAGCTTTATATTTTCCTTCAATGTTAGAGGTAGACATGATTGGTTTCAGACGGTTCTACACTCAAACCGAAGCTACTCTGGAGCCGAAACCAGCCTCGGGTCAGTTTGGTTATGATTTCAAGCTCTAAGCTAGGTTCTGGTTTACTCGAAAACGAACATATTTAGTTTACCCGACCCTACTTAGTGTTGGATAAATGGCTTGGGCCTGTGGGTGTTGGTTGGGGATCAAAGAAAATTGGATCTTGGACAATCGAGAAAATCCGGTTTATCTACACTACGAAGGATGATCCAAAATCTGATTTCATGCGGCCCGCCCCCCCTCTCTCTCCGGCAACGACAGATTCCCCGTACGAGAACACACCTTCCGACGATACTTTTACAACCCCCCCCCCCCTCCCCGTGTGTGGAACTCTATCATTGCTCCGTTCCTAGAGAGCGAACGTCTTCTGGAGAGTGATCCGAGGCTTTTGTGCTTCTCTCTTCCTCTTCTCTTCCATTGATATTCATTGTAATGATCGATCACTTTTCTGACCTTTTTCGGCAGTTATTTTTTTCTTTCATGGCGGATTCAAACATCTCGACTGGGAAATGATCAATCGACAAAGAAAGATCTTTGAGTTGATCGTCTCTCATGTAACTTCTCTGTTCCGTTTTATTCCAATTGCAGAAGAAGCTGATCAAGAGGTAGGTGATCAAACACTGAACAAGTTAGGGAGCAGGCCAATGGCTGAATGCTCGATCTCCAAACCAGGATAAATGATAATGTGTGGAACCTGTAGAATGTCTTTAAACACCTCAGGGCAGGCAACCAAACCAGGATAAATGATAATGATTATTAAGTAGCAACCTCCTACTGCTTGCTAAAATATGGCCAGACTAGTAAGATCCTGCATGGACAGATCTTGTTGACCATTTAAACACGCTGCTGGCTTGACAGTAGTCATAAACAAATGCGATGCAAGTGTAGAAAA
Organism: Brasenia schreberi; assembly: GCA_036023115.1. Taxonomy (NCBI): domain Eukaryota; kingdom Viridiplantae; phylum Streptophyta; class Magnoliopsida; order Nymphaeales; family Cabombaceae; genus Brasenia; species Brasenia schreberi. Next base: position 1,430,209 of record JAYKKT010000054.1, on the reverse strand, counting down.
TTTTAAGACTTTTTCTGGCTTCACAACCAGCCGATAAATAATCAAAAGGTGGCTTCATCCGAACAATTCTAGTCAGACACTCGCTTGAAAAAGGGCTGCCTGATACAACTCTAAGTGGATGGTTGTGGCCCTTGTTCTTTTTTTCGGTTGAAAGCCTAGCCAGCCAGATATTTTGTTCTTTCTACCTTGAGTTTTAATCAACAAAGGTGCAAGTTTCTCTTGTTTTTTTGTAATTTGGCTGGTTAATATTAAGCTTACGATAGGGTACCGAGGGAGGTTCTTTAGAGAACCTTGGAAAAAAGCGGTATCCCATTCACATACATTAACAAGAGACATGGACAATGGTGCAAAAACATGTGTGAGGACTCATGAAGGAATGACAGACTTCTTTGAAGTTAATATTGGGTTACATCAAGGATCAACTTTAAGTTCATACTTATTTATAATGGTGATTGATGAGTTAACAAAACATATTCAAGATGAAGTACCTTGGTGTATGTTATTTGCAGATGACATTGTGTTAGTGGAGGAGTCTAAGGAAATAGTTAATAGAAAATTGAAAATGTGGAGAGAAACATTAGAAAGCAAAGGCCTCCGACTGAGTAGAACAAAGACAAAATATATGGAATGTAAGTTTGATCATTTGGTTACTTCAGAGGACATAGAAATTAAAATTGAAACACATTGCATCCCCAAAAGGAAGGTTTTAAATACCTAGGGTCAATTTTTTAGAGTGATGGAAGAATTGATGGAGATGTTACGCATAGAATTAACGTTGGTTGGTTAAAATGGAGAGGAGCATCGGGTATTCTTTGTGATAAGAAGATACCATTAAAGTTAAAAGGTAAATATTATAGAGTAGCAATTAGACCTGTCATGTTTTATGGTTCTAAGTGTTGGACAGTTAATCATCAACATGTACAAAAGATGTCTTTGACAGAAATGAAGATGTTGAGATGGATGAGTGGTCATATAAGAAAAGATCGTATACATAATGAGGTTATTAGAAATAAATTAGGAGTGAAACCAATAGAAGATAAAATGAGAGAATATCGTTTAAGATGGTTTGGACATATAGAAAGAAGATCAAAAGAAGAACCTTTAACAAGGTATGAAAAACTAAATTTGGAAAGTATTAAAAGAGGTAGAGGACGACCACAAAAGTGTTGGAAAGAAACAATAAAGAATGATCTAGCTTATTGTGAGTTAACTGCTAACATAACACATGATAGGGCTTTGTGGAAACAAAGAATCCATATTGTTGACCCCGTCTAGTATGGGAAAAGGCTTAGTTGTTGTTGTTGTTGTTGCTTGGTTAATATTAATAATTGAACACACGAGATGGTGTCATTTGATCATTTTTCTGAAGAAAATAAATGAATCAACTGTAAAATTGAACTTTTAGAAACTTATGGTCTAAGTGGGCGGCATAGGCTTCAGCGTTATTTCATGTAAAAAGCATTAATTTTGCTAATGTTAGTATTAATGGACAAGCGGAGGCCATAAACGCACATGCACAATTAATCATATGCTGATTGAATCAGCAATAGTGTTTTTTTATTTAAAAAGGTTGGCTGTGCTTAAGTATAATATGGAACTGGGAGTAATCTTGTCATTGCAGGGGTTTCTTCACATTGATGATACCTGATCCAACCAAGGATTTGATATTCCATCTGCTCTTATCAGCTTTCCAGGCTTCAAATCAAAAGTAATCTACCATGATGAGAAGTTAGATCAATCTCCCTTGTTACATAAGCTTCAGGTCAGATGCTTGATTCTAAAGAGTGTATTTTTTATCTGATGACGAATATTCTTATGCGGATTTTGGTTCTGTTGTGCTTAGATCACAAATAGATTAATGCACACCATTTTTTCAGGTCTTATATGTGAAACTTCCGTTAATCTTTGCCAAAATATAAACGTGCCATATTGTAGTAAACTATATTGGACTGCCTCTGGAAGAGGCATCCTCTTGTTCTTTCAGAGATTCTTTTTTCTTATCTTAAGCATAGGGTACACGCAAACAATAATGGTTTCACGCCAACATGGAGGGCACATTTTCTTTGCCTTTATCAAAACACTTGAAATCGTAGCTTGTGGCATCAAATCCACTTTTAGGACGTCTTCCAAAAAAGAATCATTTTTAAGGCATGAGGCAAATTGGTTCTTGTGAGAATCCATCTTGCATTCTCAAACATGTGGAATCTCGACACTTGGGTTCATTCTTAAGAGCAAACAGGGACGTGATACTAGATGGGAATGCATGAGTTAGCAGTCATTACCCCATTAAAAAGCTTCATGGACACGTTTGATCACTCAAAAGCTTCATCTTCCTTACCCCCGTATTTTGATTATGGACAGATGCGGGGGGTAAAGAAGCTAGTTCTAGATAATAAGATTCGTATTGGTTCTTCGAATATCGGAACATTATCGGGTAAGCTAATGGAGGTGGTAGATACTATGATTCGGAGAAAGATTCATATTCCATGTTTACAAGAGACAAAATGGGTTGGAAAAAAGCAAAGGAGATAGAGGATACAGGTTTTAAATTATGGTACTCAAGTAAAGAAAAGGCTCGAAACAGAGTTTGTATTATCATAAATAAAGATTTAAAGGAGAGTGTAGTAGACATACAATGATATGGTGACCGAATCATGACGTTGAAATTAGTGTTAGGAGCAGAGGTTTTGAATATAGTTTGTGCTTACGCACCCCCAAGTAGGACTAGAAGATAGTATAAAGACTGTTTTTTGAGAAGAGTTAGATAAGGTATTTCAAAAGATTCCACAAAGGGAGATGATTTGTTTAGGAGGAGATTTAAATGGACATGTCGGTAAAGAGGCATTAGGATATCAAGGGATTCATGAAAACTTTGGTTTTGGGGATATAAATGAGGAAGGTAGGGAGATTTTAAATTTTGCTATGGCATTTGATCTCTTTATAGTCAATACAATCTTCAAAAAATGAGATGAACATTTAATTACTTATAAGAGTGGCTTATCACAAACACAAATTGATTACTTTATTTGTAGAAAAAAAGATAGAGCGTGTTGTAAAGATTGTAAGGTAATTCCAGGAGAAAGCTTAACCACCCAACATCGACTTTTAGTTATGGATTTACAAATTAAAAAATGGACAAAGAAGAAAAGAGTGCATCGAGTTATTTGGACTAAATGGTGGAACCTCAAAAGCAAGAAAGAAGATATATTTAAAAAGAAAGTCCTTCAAGGAGATGTTTGGAATTATGTTGGCACACCCTGTGATATGTGGAACAATATGGCTATACATATTAGGAAAGTGGCGAAAGATGTGTTAGGGGTATCTAAGAGAGGTGTACCGGCACAAAAAGAAGCTTGGTGGTGGAGTGAAGTAGTACAAAATAAAATCAAGGCAAAGAGGGAATGTTACAAATTATATTATGCGAAGAAAACTAGTGAAACTTTAGAAGCTTATAAGAAAGCAAAGAAGGAAGAGAAAAAGGCCGTTAGTGAAGCAAAAGCTAAGATTTGAGAGGACTTATATAAAAAACTTAACTCAAAAGAGGGTGAAAGAGATATTTTTAGGATAGCTAGGGCTAGAGATAAGAAAACTAAAGATCTTAATTATGTTAGATGCATAAAAGACGAGGATGAAAAAATTCAATGGCAAATGATGATATAAGAAATAGATGGAAAAAATATTTTTATAATCTTTTTAATGAAAATAAAGATGTTAGTATTAGTTTAGGAGATTTAGCCAAGTCAGAAAAGTATATAAACCACAATTTCTACCGACGTATTCAAAAGAATAAAGTCAAAGAGGCTCTTAAACATATGAAGGGTGGTAAATCGGTAGGACCAGATAATATTCCTATAGAAGTTTAGAAAATACTAGGAGAAATAGGAATCACTTGGCTCACAAGACTATTTAATGAAATATGGAAAAACCAAAAGATGTCCGAGGAATGGAGAAAGTACACTTATACTCATATATAAGAACAAGGGAGACATTCAAAATTGTGCGAATTATCGAGGTATCAAGTTAATGAGTCATACTATGAAATTATGGGAAAGAATTATCGAACGTAGGTTAAGATAAGTATCAAGTACAACAGAGAACCAATTTGGATTAATGCCAGGTAGATCTACTATTGAAGCGATTCACCTTTTGAGACGTCTTATGGAACATTTTAGAGCAAAAAAGAAAGACCTTCACATGATATTTATTGATCTAGAAAAAGCTTATGATAGGGTACTGAGGGAGGTTCTTTGGTGAACTTTGGAAAAAAGAGGTATCCCATTGACATATATTAACCTTATAAGAGACATGTATGATGGTGCAAAAACATGTGTAAGGACTCATGAAGGAACGACAGACTTCTTTGAAGTTAATATTGGGTTACATCAAGGATCAACATTAAGTCCATACTTATTTATAATGGTGATGGATGAGTTAACAAAACATATTTAAGATGAAATACCTTGGTGTATGTTATTTGCATATGACATTGTATTAGTGGAGGAGTCTAAGGAAAAAGTTAATAGAAAATTAGAACTATGGAGAGAAACATTAGAAAGCAAAGGCCTCCGACTTAGTAGAACAAAGACAAAATATATGGAATGTAAGTTTGATCATTTGGTTACTTCAAAGGACATAAAAATTAAAATTGGCACACATTGCATTTCCCAAAAGGAAAGTTTTAAATACCTAGGGTCAATTTTTAAGAGTGCTGGAAGAATTTATGGAGATGTTACACGTGGAATTAATGCTGGTTGGTTAAAATGGAGAGGAGCATCAGGTATTCTTTGTGATAAGAAGATACCATTAAAATTAAAAGGTAAATATTATAGAGCAGCAATTAGGCCTGTCATGTTTTATGGTTCAGAGTGTTGGGCAGTTAATCATCAACATGTACAAAAGATGTCTGTGACAGAAATGAAGATGTTGAGATGGATGAGTGGTCATACAAGAAAAGACCGTATACATAATGAGGTTATTAGAAATAAATTAAGAGTGACACCAATAGATGATAAAATGAGAGAACATTGTTTAAGATGGTTTGGACATATAGAAAGAAGATCAAAAGAAGAACCTGTAAGAAGGTTAGAGAAACTAAATTTGAAAAGTATTAAAAGAGGTAGAGGATGACCACAAAAGTGTTGGAAAGAAACAATAAAGAATGATCTAGCTTATTGGGAGTTAACTGCTAACATGGCACACGATAGGGATCTGTGGAAACAAAGAATCCATGTAGCCGACCCCATCTAGTATGGTAAAAGGCGTAGTTGTTGTTGTAGTTGTTGTTGTATGTTTTTTTCTTGTCTTACAGAAGATGAAATCATGTAGAGAAAATATAATTATTCTTAGAATCTGCATAATTGCCACCAATGTGCTGACATTAGGATCTCCATCTGAACTTATGTCACTTGCGATGAATTAAAAGTGATCAATCTCTTCCTTCCATATAAGTTTGATGCATTGTTTTGGAATCACTCTTAGGGCAATGCATATTTTAGCACCCACACCAGAGGAAAAACAGAAGAGCGCATTCTTAAACTGGTGAAGCCTGTAAGAAGTTTCTGAGTTGAACTGAGATATAGGACAAATTCTAGATTCACATAACTAAAATTAGATAAATGTAGTATCTAATATATCCAGATCCTATCCTTGTTTTGGCAGAACATAACTGAACTGCTTAGTGTCAGCCCCTAGAATTTGTTCTGTCATTTTGGATCGTGATTTATCCCTACGCCCATTAGCATTGACATGAATGGATCCAAATACATCTGTAAGGCCTGGAGTCAGTTCCATACCGTGCTTTTCAGCCTGAACTCATTGTATGTATCCTGAACGGAACTTAATCAGACCTAAATGGAGCCTAGTTGTATCATGGATCTGAGACTAGCTTCATTTTTTTTTCAAATTCGAATTTGGTTAATTGCCAGCAGCGTCCCTACTTTCTCTTCACCTTCAATTTTCCTATCTGAAACCGACATGCCACTCAAAGAGCTCCCTTTGGTTGCCGATGCTGGTGAGGATCCCCCTGCAAAGGAGTCACTACTTCCAGGGCTGCCAAGGCTGGCTAGGATCTTCCTGAGGCCTTTGAACCTATTGAAGAGTCTGCTACCGTTGGGGCTGCAAAAGCTGGCAAAGGTCTTTCTGAGACATCTGAACCCATCGAGGAGGTCAATACTCTTGAGGTACAAGATCTGTGTTGTTTTAAACCCAGTGTACCATCAGCCTTTTGCAAATCTGACTCCTACACCTCAGCCCAAACCCATCTAATTCTACACCTAAACCAATCTCCTCTTGGACAATCGTGCTTGATCCATTTCTTTCAAGGTTGCTGTCTCTTTTTATTTTACATTCTATATGGCAGTTCCTCCTGCAATATCACAACGATGGTGCTGGAATTACCATCTCATCAGCCTCCGGGTTTGAGATTTCTTGAGTCCAAGATTCCTTTTTAGCCTTTTCACATGTAGATTTGTGCATGTGTAGTCAGAATCATGTTTATGGTGCATGTATGTTCATGTAGAATATTTATAATGGACTTTTAAATGGTTGGAACAACTCATCAATGTCGTAATGTAGGTGATTTTCAGTAGGCTCTGATGCTACAGATTTACGTGGTTCCATTATGACTGAGTGTATACTTTGGAAAGAGCAGGTTTTGCCATCATGATGTTTTTTGAGGGATAATGAATTGGTGGAATAAATTGGATTCAGCATACTGGTTTCAAGGAATTATCAGTATTAGCAAAGATTTTCTTCGGTTGGTTCATCTTTTCCCTTAGTTGAGAGGTTGGGGAGGGCCATGATAGCGACCAACTGAATTCACCACCAGAGTGCTTAATCCGTGTATGTGTTGTGTCATCTGTATGTGTATTGTGCACACGTGTGTGTGTGTGTGCGTGAGAGAGAGAGAGAGAGAGAGAGAGAGAGAGAGAGAGAGAGAGAGAATGATGCTTCTCAGGAAGCCCCACTGTTCTCATGTACAGTCGGCTAAACAAAGAATTCACCCAATGCGAATCTACAGTGTTATCGAGAAGCCTGACCTGTTGTCATGTATAAAATCGGACCTATCATATAATCGTACATTACAAATTTCGCTCACATATATCCATGTGAATCAGGCGGTAAGGTGGCTTATGCAACCATTTATCACACACATTCGACTTTGTATTGAACTAGGGTAAACTAGGAACCTTTGAGGACTCACAAACCCTAAAGGAAAATCCTTGAAACCACCATAAAATCTTGCTTTTTTAGAGGACAACATTCTTGAATTATGAATTAGTTAGGCAAGGGTCTCATGTTAATTTAAGTTACTGCTTTCACTGCTGAATATACATAGGCATGCCTGTACAACACAAGAATTATTAAACCTAAAATACTGTTGATTTCTGCATTCTTGGCATTCCTATGGGTTTCATGCACTTGTACTAGGCAAAATTTTAGCTCTTAAAAAGTTTAGATGCTTGATATGGAATCAAGTATCCTTTAACGATCTTGTTGGATCATTTATGAAGATGCCATCTGCTTATGATATTAGAAACGTTGGATGCCAGAGAAGCCTTTCCGTGAACTTTTATGATTCCTGGATTCACTCGTTTAGCATATCATGCATGTGTAGCTTTTCGTGATTGTTCATATAGAATCTAAGTGAGTTAGAGACGTTCCTTTTTATGATTCTTTTGCACTGCTTTTTCCAGCTGCTATGAAAGGTGGTCTATTGAGACGGCTGCTATCCAAATTGGCTGCGAGAAGACAAGGGCCAATCGCCTCATCATCGTCATTCATAAGACAAAAGCTATTCAAAATAATAATAGTGACTTTGTTTGCAGTTGGTCTGCATTTTTTTCTGAATGATTGGTTCAGCTAACAGTCCTGACTCATGAGTTGATCACTGAGATTATATGGATGGGGTTTGTTTTTCCACTTACTCCCAGAATGCAAGTGGACGTAAAGCATTGCTGATCAAAAACTGTTTTAGGTATATACCACGGGATCTTCGACCACTAAGGTTTACTGGTAACAGAATTAGTAGCCTTCTCGACAGCTGATTGATTGTTGAATGTTGTTACAAGTTCCTACTGTTGTATCTTGCAACTCTCTCCCCCAGGTGCTTGAAGCTGCAGTTGCAGCCAACACACACAGACACGCCGAAAAAGAAAAGCAAAACAAACTAACGCTCACTCGTCTGCTAGTGCATGCACACTTGGTATACACACACACCGAGAGAGAGAGAAGGGTTCTCACCCGAGCTGAAATCCACGGTCCCTGTGCATGAGTTGTTGCAGTTTCATTCTTATACACGCCAACATCTCGAAGAAGTTCGCATTCAACGAATATCATTTACTTAAATTTTAACTTGTTAATTGATTCTATAAGATTTATCGTGTTTTGTCAAGGGTTGTTATTGTCGTTGAACAACAGAACTTGTGCTTATGATATAATATTTCTTTAACAATGGGGGAGCCAAAGCCTAGTGCGCACACACATGCATGCACTTCCGAGAATTCAACTTGCCACTTGCGAATGGTTGTCCGAGAGGCCTATCGGTGAGCTAACTCTCTGGGTGCTAAAAATCTAGATATTTTGCACGTCGATGTGCAATTTGAAGTTTGCAATTCATATTCGTCATTTTATCTGAGATGGCGTAATCAACACTTGTTTGGGGGTTATCTATTCACATGTTTGGAGGCATAAAACTCCAAGTAGAGGTGGCCCTGTTAGGAATCGGACCAAAACCGGAACTACCCAGAATTAGAATCCAACTGTAACCAAGAACTCCTGGCTCACATGGGACTGGAAATAATGATACTGATGGATTATGGTTCCTCGTTTGATTTGCGCTTGAAACTGGCACTCAGTACCACAGTTTTTGTGCTTGATTTGCTAATGGAACTGATACTTCAGTTCTAACTTTTTCATAGTTCGATGTTTGATTTTTTTGAATTTGAGTCCGTTTTTAGTCTTACTTTTTTCAATGTATTTACTTGAACACTTCTTTGTATGAGTTTATGATGTTGCCTTCATGCTTTTTGTGTGTGCGTGCATGTGTTCCAGTGAGTTGTTCATTGGCAAGTCTAAGCTCAACTAATGAGCAACTCTAGCAATAACAACCCATATAAAGTTTATGTTTTGATGCTTTATGTTGGTAACATTACACTACTAGGTGGAAACAAAACTTTTATGTTGTATATGGATATACGACAATATACAATAAGCAATCGGCTTGTACTTTTGTATTTTGAAATTTTTTTGCCAGTCTCTTATTGCCTGAAGGTAATTCCAACAACTATAGGCAATTGAACACTAGAGATGATAAGCATATCAATCAAAACTAAAAGATATATATTGTTGTGAATCAATTATCGATCGATAAGTACATCAACAACTATAACTTAACGTCTATTACAAAATTAAAACCAATTACAACTTCAAGTTCGTAATAGGTACAACTTCAAATCCAAAATAAATTTCTTCCAAACACGATCAACCATTGCATCATATCAAGCCTTTATTTCTCATTGATTTATTTCCTCTATCAAACCATTTAATAAGAAAATTAGTAATAAAGATATCGAAGTGTATGAAAGTAGCATGCATAGAGATGTAACTTAATTAAAACTTTATGTACATCAATACAATAAATTACCTCTACATATTATCATAACTAATCGCATCATGATATGGATGGTTTTTGCAAACAATTTGAGTTATCAAAATTAGTTCAACAATATAAATAAAAAATACAAATGCTAATATCAAAATTGATAACTATTTCAACAAAATTACTGTATGAAACTTTTAATAGTTTTTCCACATCATGTTTGTTAATAAGTCTCTCAGTTATCTATTACTATCATGTTGTGCACGTAACTTAACTTCATTATAGGGTTCTCGTAGATTATACATGTCAAAAGGTGAAGGGGTACAACACCATATAAAATACAACAAATGCTCATAACAATTGCAACCAATTAATTATCCTGGTGAAGGGTTTCTGAATAATAACTGCGATAAGCTTATAATGCTGATAACAGGAAAGCTAAAAAAATGAACTTGCTCATAAATCCTTTCTAACTCAAGCATGCAATTCAAGAGACAAATATAAACGATAAAGAGCATTAAGCTTGAACACATAATCTACTCTCCTCTTATAGGAGAGGTAACATTATTCGTCAAGTAAAGAATGAAATACATAGACACGTTGAAGGCAAGATTAGCAGCAACGTTTCATATAGATAGTTACTTAATAGTCGTGCCTAATCCAATAGTCTGAGTGCAGGATGAGGAGTTGAAGTATAAAGAAGAGAAGCGTCGACAAAAAGAAGCAACAAGAATTAAATCTGTCAATAAAAGGGCAATCGCTTGTAAAATTGCTCGAGATATCATTGGAGCATATTAAAGATGAGCGCTTATAACTTATGGTGTTACCTGCATCCAACAGAGTACTTCCTTTCCTTCTATCATTTCTTTGGATTCTGAAACTTTGCACAACCTTGAGTTGTTCAGAGGTACTTCACCCTATAGTCCTTTGAGTCGGTTTCATACGAAGCATCTACACACCTCATCTTGCTTATTTCTTTGTTTCCTACTTTATTTGATATGTACTGCAATAATGAGTAGATAAATTGGTGCCCATTGTTTGATGGATCTGAGTACATAACAGAAATAGCCCTTGAGGCTTTCGCTATTTTTTGTGAAATGTAATATGACCTTAGATTTAATTTGTGGTTCGGTGCTTGCTAACTGTTCAGTTTTATAACTTTATTTCATTGGAAGAAGTTTCATCTTGTGAAAGTGATAAGGATATATTTCAAATTTGGTGCACACATTCATGCTTTCTTGTGCATCTTGATTGTTTGCATTTTTGTGCATAAACTATGTACAAAAAGAAGCTCTTTCACAATTGCAGACACCATATAAACCCCAACAAAAACTATCTCAAGCATTTCATCAAACATGTAAATTGCACAGAATGAAATACACACAGAAAGCATTCAAGTAGAAACTATAAACAACAACAAAACAATCGCAAAAAAGAAAAGAAAGAAGAAGAAGGAAAGGAAAGGGAAGGACGAAGAGGAACATAAACATGGGATGTCCAATAACACCCTCTCTTACTGTGGGTTGATAAAGAAGAAGAATAAGGCAACGATGAGTCCTTCTGTGGGATGAGAGAGAGAGAGCAATTCCAAGTTCCAACTTCTGTGGCCTATCCCTTGACTTGGTCCGATATTTGTATTCGAGCAGTTTTCGTTTGATTCGTGACATGGACCTGGTCTGTCCGACCCACATGGTATGATGAGTCAAACGCCTCCTAAGTGAGCTGAACCAGAACCCTAATGGAGACGGGAAATCTCTGTGAGTTGACCGATTTTTTGTGGGGAACCACTGCCGAAGGATATAATTGAGACCCAACTGTAGTTCCAAAGCTCAACCATGCAAGTTATGTTTAAATTTCGGATTATAGATGGAAGTGAGTTCATTAGACCAAACTGTCACAACATTCAGTATTACAATTGCTGAGCATTTTTTCCATACTAGATGGTGTTGGTTATATAGATTTTTTTTGTTTCCATACAATTTGATCTTGTGTCGTACTAACATTAAGTTGCATCATTCTTCACTATTGTCTTCCAACTCTATCTTTTTAACATATTCACCATCTAGTTTTTCAAACTTTGTTTGATTGTTTTTTTTATGTATCTAAACCATCTTAAAGTGTCTTCTCTTGTTTTATATCTATTGGTATCACCTATATTTTGTGTCTATTAACCTTATTACCAACATAATCATTCTTTTACTACACATTTTTAGGCAAAGGAAGTATGACTGTTTAACCAATAGTTGAAACGCAATCTGGGGATGTTTCGGCTTATATCCACACTAATATAATTTCAATTACAGATGAGTAAATTTTCTTATCTGCAGATTTATTCAATGTTGAAATCCGTCTAGCTATTAATATGAGTATTTTCATCTCTAGAGTTGGAATAAAACTAGTTTGAGACAACACTGACGGGAACATAGGAATTCAAGAATCTGACCGTGGTGGAAGAAGGAAGCACAACTGAGCCAGTAAGGTAAGGTTTTGGAAAAGTATTTTCATATTCTTCGCATCATGCTGTGTTGATATAAAATATGTATTTATTTATGAAATAATCAAAGTCCTTTTCATAGGCATAAAAAGAAGAAGCTTCACGTGTAATGAATTCCTCATTTTCAAGATCAGCTTCTTTATTTATGCTATGAACATCTTTTGCACAAGTTTGTGATGAACTCTTCAACATTCAACAATGCCATGTTTAATTGTTGTTCCATAATATTTTAAAAAAATTTAGAGATGAAAATAAACATCGAAATAAAAAGTTTTATTTTTCATTAGAAAGTGAGACTGAAGCCTAACACATGCAACCCTGGGAATCGGGCTCCCCACCAGCATCAAGGGCGTAAGGGTCCTCCAAGTTCAGCCAACACTCTAGGTGTAACATCCAAGTAAGGACTTATTTAAAGCGTTCAATTATGGGTTAACACATCTTGATGTGTTCTTGGTTCCCATGCCTTTTTTTTTAAGTTGCCTATTTCCTAAAAAAAAATAGTACCTCGTGCGTACCTTATGGTATCTAATATAGCGGTTTGGATTCGGATCAGATAAAGCTTTCCCGCATCAGTCAGATTGGATGTCATAAAGGAATCACATTCAAAGCAGGACCCAGGTATGGTTATTAGAAACGCCAAAATCAAACCTGATTGGTATTATGAGGTACTCAATCTGGGTAATTAGATTAGTGCCAGTTCCGAGTTCAGACATATCCCATCCATTGCCTTTTCTTTTGATTTGACAAAAGTAACAACTAAAATGACTTGGTGGAAACTTTAAGAAAAAGTGCTGCTTTATGTCAAAATACCCCTTTTGTTAAAAGATTAATTGTTTTGAAAACTTTATTTATTTTATTTGCAATATCCAGTCAATCCTACACAATTCAACAGCCAGTCAAAATTTTTAAAGAGTTCGAAGAAAGCAAGATCAAAATTATGTTCGTTGTTAAAGAAAAGAATATCAGATGGGCAAGTATCCGAAGCAAAAGCTTCCAAGGTTTTGCGTTAGAACTTCCACAGACAAAGATATTTCTCAAAGGCACCCACTTTTACCTGAATAATGATACTAAATGAATCATTTTATATGAAACTCTCTTATATTGTTTCGTTGAATTCACTGTTGCTTATTTGTAGAATCATCTCTCATTCGTGCATTGAAGCTGTGCCAAGCTTATTACGAAGTTGAAATGAGATTAACCTAACAACGAGCAGCTCAGCTCAGGTCACTGTCTCACTTTGGACAAAACTTGCTGAAGAAAAAAAGAGACAGTTTGTGGGTTTGGAGAAATATACTTAAGAAAAGTCGGTTTATAATAAATATATAGTTCTTGGTGGGCGTTGTGTAAATTTCTCAGTCGTGTCCCGTCGCTTCGTTTCTGGGAAAGGTCAGTCCGGTGTCCTCTGCCCATTTGATCACCGTTCCCGCCTTCCGGTCTCAGACGACAACCGCGGGGATCCGACCACCGGAAACTCGGCAGTCTGGAAGGAAGGAAACCCATCAATCGTTACTTATCCACCTAAGGGGAAGGACTCACACAAGGCATTCTTCTGCTTTCGTAGTCTCTCTCTCTCTCTCTGGGGCGTTGCTGTTGAAGAAAGGAGGAGGAGAGGGAGGAAGGTGAGACTCTAAGATGGCAGGAAGTACGGTGGTTTTGATGGTGGACAAAATGGAAGAAGAGGAGGCTAAGAGGGAGAAGAAAGGTGGGGAAGAAGTAGTTCAAGAGGGGCCATCAGCTTCATCCCCTCCTCCCGGCACGGCGAAGAAGTCGGAGGAATTTCTCCGGCGCCGGACGAGCTTGAGGCCTTCGATAACGAAGGCGAAGTCGCGCTTCTTCGAGATGAACCACCCCGTTGACAACACCACCATCCTAATGCGCACTGCCACGAAACAGGATTCTCCGGCAACGACTCCGGCCAGAGACACCGCCAGGAGCAGCCAGAGCCCCGCTAAGAGCGCCGCCGCGGAGGAGGAAGAAGACGAGGCCTACAAGCCGGAGGTTGTCGCGAAAGAGAAGAACAACACATTCAGCATTCGAGCCGTTGTAGAATGGACTGCCTTCGTGTTGATAATGGGTTGCTTTGTGTGCAGCCTAACAATAACCCGATTGAAGAAGCTCAGAATTTGGGATCTTGAGCTCTGGAAATGGTCGTTAATGGTGCTCGTCGTCTTCTCTGGCCGACTCGTTACCGGATGGCTGATTGGCCTCATCGTTTATTTGATAGAGAGGAACTTCATGCTGCGAACAAGGGTTCTTTACTTCGTCTACGGAATGCGGAAGAGTGTTCAAGTTTGTCTCTGGGTCGGCCTCGTGCTACTGTCATGGTCTCTCCTCTTCGATCATAACAACGTCGAGCGGTCCCCGCGAAGCCACCGGGCTCTCTCCTACCTCTCACGCTTGTTCTCGTCGTTCCTCATTGCGGCATTCATCTGGTTGGTGAAGACGTTGCTGGTTAAGGCGCTGGCTTCGTCCTTTCATGTGAAGACTTACTTTGATCGGATTCAGGAATCTGTGTTCCAACAATACGTTCTGGAGACGCTTTCCGGCCCGCCGGAGATGGATTTGCCGGAAAAAGATACCTCGAAGTTGACGGTGAATATAGAGAAGCCTAAGGGGAAGAAAGTGGATGTGATCGATGTGGGGAAGCTTCAGAGGATGAACCGAGATAAGGTCTCGGCGTGGACAATGACGAGGTTGATGAATTTGATCACGAGCTCAAGGTTATCGACGATCGCGAGCGCGATTGATGAGTCTGCGGATGATGGAATTGGGAAGACGGATGGCGAGATAAAAAATGAGTGGGATGCAAGAGCTGCGGCTTACTGGATTTACAGAAACGTCTCCCAGCCGGAATCAAAGTGAGGTTTTCTTAGCTTAATTGATCACGTTTCTTCTTCTTTTGCTAGTTCCTGTTGCTACGATTGAATAAGGATGTAGTTGGTGATCTGTACATAGGTTCATTTATGAAGAGGACCTCTTGAAATTCTTGACTAAAGATGAAGTGGAGAGAGTATTTCCTCAGTTTGAAGGAGCAATTGAAATGGGAAAGATCAAGAGGTCTGCCTTTAGAAATTGGGTGGTGAGAAAATCTCAAGTTCATAATTTTTTTCCTTTTGTACTCCAAGTCTTGATCCATTTTGTTTGACGTGATCGTTGATAGTTCTAATTGCAATTGTGTGTGGTTGTTGTGATGATTAGGTTAAGGTTTACTTGGAACGCAAGTCTTTGGCTCATTCGCTAAATGACACAAAAACAGCAGTTAAACAGCTGCATAAGCTTGCAAATGTGATTGTGCTCATCCTGATCACTATAGTGTGGCTTCTCTTCATGGGTTTTGCGACGACCAAAGTTCTCTTCTTTATTTCATCACAATTGCTACTGGTTGGATTCATGTTCGGGAACACCTGCAAGACCATATTTGAATCCATCGTATTTGTATTTGTGATGCATCCATTTGATGTTGGTGATAGGTGTGTCATAGATGGAGTGCAGGTAACCATCTAACCTCTTTAACATTCTGATCAAACTTATTCTGCTATTCACTGATATGCTTATGGGCATGCAAATGAAGAGACCAACCATAACCAAGCCTTTCCCTACACTAAGTAGGGCTGGTTACGTGGGTCTTAAGTCGCCATTTGAGCTCATTCTTGTGCCATATTAGCATTTGAGTCCAAAAACGCCATATCATGTAAACAAAGAGAGTACTAGCTTAAAGTGTTCTTATACATTTAAAGGAATACTGAATATTATGATTTATTTTGTTGTGCATCATTTCTGTTTTAGAAAAATAGAATCCAGAAAGCAATATCCACTTTTGCAGTTTCTTAGTCCACAAAGATGATAACACGGAAGCAAATTTGCGAGATCAGCTTGTACTTGGTATGTAAAGGAGTGGAACCTTGTCCTTCACCTTCATCGCTGCCCTTTGAAGGGTTCAAGGTTGGAAAAGCCCAGCGGAGAACTCCACGAATATGACAGACCACCCCAGAACCTGTGCTGTGCGGCACCTTGTGTGAGGGGGGTGGTGCACAGGAAAATCGAATCCTTGAATGCCCGTCTAGTCACCAGAGCCTTTGTATGCTGCTAACAGCCCTTGGGTGACTTCGGCATTGTTCTCAACATAGAACTGGAAGGATGAAAGAGATCATTGAGAAGCTGTCCAGTACACACACACACACACACTTATAACTGCGACTTCTCAACCATCACAATAAAAAAACATAAGCACCTTAGCGATGTCGACGTTTGCTTGTCTCTAATAAGCAGGTCCAGTACTAGAATATTTGTTTGCTAACGGTTGTTCTTTTTATTGTTTCAGCTTCTTCTAAAATGATTAGAGGTGTAACTTTTGGTGCAGATGATCGTGGAAGAGATGAACATTCTAACCACTGTTTTCTTGAGATATGACAATGAGAAAATCTATTATCCAAATGCCGTGCTTATTACGAAACCTATCAGCAACTTCTATCGAAGTCCAGATATGGGTGACAATGTTGAATTCTGTATTGACGTTTCTACTCCAATAGAAGTCATTGGATCCCTCAAAACCAAGATACTAATGTACACATGACTGCTTGCTTTTTTCACTTAAGTGATGGGTTAATATAAGTTTTAATTTGAAATGTAACATGTTCACTGAAGTCTCTTTATGAATTTTCATGCAGGTATCTAGAAAGCAAGCCACAGCATTGGCACCCAAAACATAGTGTGGTTGTAAAGGAGATTGAAAATGTTAACAAAATGAAGATGGTTCTGTATGTTCTACACACAATGAACCATCAAAATTTTGTGGAGAGAAACAGCCGACGAACAGAGCTCGTCCTTCAACTGAAGAAGATATTTAAGGAACTCAGTATTCGGTATCACTTACTACCTCAAGAAGTTCTCATTACAACAGCAGAAAGCCAACAACTTTGAGGGCCTGAATTTGCAGCTCCTGACTGCCAATTCATGTTTTTTCTTGGACGTTTGTGCTTTTATCTCAAGGAGGCATGCCGAGTTCTAGTAGTATTGTTTTATTGTGGTGATACTTTCATCTGTTGTACTAAAGAGTCCTGGGAACTCATTTTCCTTATGTTGTATAAGAAAACCATTACCTGAGGTTGTTTGATCCAAGTTAGTGACGGATTCTGACCCTCTCCCTCTCTTTCTCTCTCTCTCACACACACATACGCACACTCACAGACACATGCGTGCACACACGCACACACAAAACAGATGCTCTGAAATGCTCCGTCCATTTTCTAGGCCTTATGAAAATTGCCATTATTGATGGACAACTTCCAGCTAAATCTTAGTTAGAAACACCAAATAATGTCTCAAGGGCTCACATGATAAAGCTAAGACACTCTCGAATCAGGGTGTCTTCTCAAATTTGAGTTCATTTTGTAACTCCTGCTTTTATAAAACTCCATTATTGTGTTAACTTGGTTATCCAACATAAGCTGCATTACTGTTCTCCATTAAAATTCGTATATATTTATGCAGGTGCTCGCGAGATTACACTTATGTATCGACCCAGATCATATGCTCGTGCCACGAAAAGCTACTCAAACTAATGGGGTCGGTCTACAAGGTGGCTGCTTCTAGGGTTAAGGTTCATAAGGGCGGCTTAGTTTTAATATTTTATAGGGTCGGTAACTAAGTCGAGCTTGGTTTCTACGAGCTCAGCTTGTTTTGTGGCTGGTGGACCTTAGCTCATGCTTACCTTGAGCATTGGCCAAATGATCTAGGCTCGAGCTAATTCAATCACTCAAAGGTCAAGTACATTGCCACAAAGTGTTTGAGTTGAAAAGTTATTGAAATCAACTCAAGTTACCTTTCTTGATTAACGGCACCTAAATGAATCAATCCAAACTTGTTCATCCCTGTAACGGCTGTCAATCTTAGACACGAATAGGATCCGAAAACTTCCTGTTCGTGCCAGGACATAGCACGGTTCGTGTGACCCTTGTTTTTTGAATAAAGCAACACGGGAGAAGGTCGTGTCTGAAACTTAAATAGAATGCAACACAAAAATCAGCCTAAAATCTTTAAAGTAAGAATGTGAAGAGAAAAGGTGGTGGTCTGTAATAATAAAACTTTAGGACCTGTTTTAGAAACAAGTACAAAATTAAGGATGCGAGCGCCTCCTCCCTCTCTCATTGTCTCGTGGGTGAAACACAGTGTGTGGTTTCTGGGTTTCCCTCTATTCATATTTCTTGACTAGGGTTTCTTTCCATTTGTTACGTGTCGTGTTGGGTGTGATTATCGACTAACACAGCATGGACTCACTTTTCGAACATGACCAGGTCGCGTTTGTGATTAGATTAGGTAGCGGGTTGAGAACACGAGTCTTGTTCGGTTTGGCCTGTTCCACGTACAAACAAGATGTTGCACGAGAGGAAGCAAACTGATAAAACCAATCGGATCTGGAATCATGGACCATTCAGTTTGTCATAGAATCAAAACAGGCTTGAAATCAGAACGGACGGTTCTAAATCACGAATTTTTTATATTTTTTTTCTTCAAAATTTTATTTTTTAATAATTTTCGGTTTAATACTCAACCTGGAACAGACCCGGTCCGTTTCGGTTCCTATTCTATGTAACAGAATAACCGGAACCGGACATGTCTTGGGATGATTCTATCCGGGTATGGATAAGCCTGATCCAAATCGGACCCATGCTGATACCTTCTTCCTTGCATCCCTTCGAACTCGAAGGGTTTAACAGGTAGGATTTCGGCTCGCAGGTTTGTTGTCTCGCCACGGAGGGTTCGATAGGACGGAGGACGATGGTACCCTTTCTCTTTATCATATCCAGTTCCACGATTTTCTTGTTTCCAATTGTTCGTGGGAGTTATAGATTTTCTATTGCAATTCATCACAAACGGGAAACCCAGATGCGTGGATGTGCTTGTTCTTCAATTGAGTTTAAGGGTTTATGGTGGTTTCTGATGCAAGAAATCGGGTGAGAAGTTCATACTCTTTATGTTGTTTCACCATTCGTAGGCTATTCCAGGAAGTGATGAGGTTACAGAAAAAAGTGGTGTTGGTGAATACAAACAACCGAGAGCCGAAGAGAGTGGTCCTTCGGAGGACGAAGTATGTATAGAAACGTTATCGAATCTACCGAAGTATGTATAGAAACGTTATCGAATTTTTGATTTACGAGTTGATTGGTGATATCTTCAATCTGCTTATTGATTCTTTTTGGGTTTTTGCTTCCTTGATCTTCCTGAAAGTCATGGAGTTTAGAAAAAATGTGGTATCAGTGAAGACGAAATTGAGTTAATCGTGTGAAAATTCTTACTCTTTTCGGTTTGTTCCTCTTGCAGGGCATTCCTGAAAGTGATGACGTTAGAGAAAATGGTGGTGTAGATGAAGATGAAACACAAGCGAGAGCTGAAGAGAGTGATTCTTCAGAGGACGAGGCATGTAGATAAACGTGATTAACTCTTCCATGTATGATTTGATTACTCGTGATTCAATGGTTATATAATCTCTTGCTCTTCCCCGTTACAGGTGCCATGTAGGAATACCATAGGAGAGGTCCCACTTAAATGGTATGAGGATGAGGAACACATTGGTTATGATATATCGGGTAGGAAGATAAGAAAACATCCGAGAAAGGATAAACTTGATGCCTTCCTAGCGGATACTGACGATTCTAAGAACTGGTGAGTTGCATTCTGTATACTTCAAACCTATGTTGCATAGATACGGGTATGGTACAGGTACGGGTGCGGAATACGTGAATTTCAGAAAATCCACTATTAAAATATATGATTTTTTAATATACATTATATATAATTAAATTTATATGAAATTAAATATGGTAATTCATAATCGACAACTATAAAAATTAAAAAGATAAATTTAAGTAATTGCATCAAATCAAAACAAGAACACTAAGTAACAGGCAAATATATCAAATCTCATCTATCTAGAATAGGAGGTAATAAATCTATCTAGAATAGGAGGTAATAGATTGTAAGATATTATCAAAATGGGGAACCACGCATAAACACAAGCATACTAATTTTTAGAATACACACATTATAAAAATAGGGAACCACAAGATAGAGTAAGAAGAGATGCAAACATATGTAACAGAAACATGTTAATTTTTACTAATCACATTAATTTTTTATTTTCATAGTGCTTGAATCTTCATATCAATAGTCTTTCTTCCTTTTTCTACTTATTCACATAGTCATATAAGTTTTTCTCACGTGCAAGTGGCATTAAAGTTGCCTCTTGTTTCTGTCAGTCAAGAAGACCAAAATGGTCCGATAAAAAAAGAAACTGTTGTGCCTTGTTCTGTGAGAGATAGGATACCAGAGACGAATGCTACCATAATCGCCATTGGCCTTGTCAAAACTACACCTCCGTGAAAAATAGAGAGCCAATTCGCCGGAGGAAAGAGAGAGATGATATCATGAAAGGAGAAGATTATGGATTTTACGGTTTTAATTTGAGTTTTGGATCAGATTTCATGGATTGACCTAATCCGTTCTTCAAAATAAGTACCCAAGTATCGGAACGCGTACAGGTACCCGGTACTACCCATGCTTCACAGCTTCAAACTCATATTTGGATGTGGTACCATCATGTTGATAAACTTTGCAGTTTGTTGTTTATCTGTTTATGAAGATGTTAATAATCGATCAGCTTATTTCCTAGTGAGACTGATGCCAGTGCCTTGCTTTTCCATTAAATTCTGTGTGGTTCCTTACTTGAAATTTATTATGATACATAAAAATAGAGCTTCTTTACTTTCAGTGCTTTTAGGGTAAAGTTTATTGTATATTTTGGCCAATGAGCCTTGCAACTTCAGTTGGTTCTAGTCAGATTGGAAACCCACTTGCTGCATTTGGCTATTGGCCTCTGAAGAACCTTCTTTATCCGCTATTGTGCTAAGATATTCTTAATATCATATGTGGCTTTTTGGCTTGAGTGTGAGACTGGCACAACTGTTCAAAAGGTGTTCAAGCAGTCCCAATTACAAGGAACAACATCAATGCGATCGGGTTAAAAGACATCTTTGCCCCTGAATGATTCATTTATCTGGATGACACTTTCATGGTAATGAAAATGAAAAGGCATGCTTTACTTGGCCAAGTTCATCTAAGGCATACCATATCCAGCTGTCATCTTAAATTCATGTTTTCAAGAACCAACAATTTTTTACTGTGGTTTGATGCCAAGGACCTTAAGTTTACCTTGTAAACTATGTGTTGTTATGACTTGAATGGCCTCCTTCCATTAGTGTTTTTATTTGTCTCCACCAACACTTTATGAAATCTACATCCGCAATGACACTGCTTATTTTAGAATTTAGTTATCTAGTTGTCAAACCGTGTTTGAGTTTTATGTCTTCTTTTTGCTATCTTCTATAAGATTTGGGAATTCACCTTGAAATTTTTCTTAAGTAATGTGGCTTCGAGTTAACCTGCAATTTGTTGATATGTGAATGAAAGAGATATCACAAAATAAAAGTACTAATGTTGTGCCATGGTAGTGGCCACATTCATTAATAATTCTTAGTTTTTCCAATGATAGCTGATATTCTTAGATTGACAAAATGGCAAAACAGGCACTTGTAGGCATCCTTTATCCAGGCACTCATCACGTTTTTGAGGTGTCCTTTCAGAATTTTATCTTTGCTAAATTTAGGCAAGATTCCTGATTATTTCTTAACTTTTCCTAAATATTGGTGATTTTGTGTTGCTAGAACTTGTATTTCTATGTGAGTACTAAACATGGAATTGTGGTATAAAAAATTAAAGATACTTACATTAACTTGTAACCTCACATATTGCATTGTTAACTACACGTCACGGTGCTGCACACCATCTCTGCTTTTATTAGTCAATCATGCTTGGTCCTCTCCCTTTGCAGTTTACATACTGGAATGTGTTTTATATCCTCCCATTGTAGCTTGAAATTCAAAAGATAGTTACTCCCGTGATTGTGTATTGCCTGCACGCATGGCATGTCTGGCTCATTGACTGTCATCTTTTGTGTGTGTGTCTCTGTGTGTGCCAAACGTGTGTGGTTTGTGTCACCATGTTTGAGAGCATGAATAGGTAAGAACATAAGGACGCCTGGTGTTCCCTGCAGCTATGGGGCACACAATTTTTGTATTTTTTAGAAACTTATATCTTGTTTTTATGGATTATGAGGGTTCTTAAAACTAAATTTATAAATTTCTACTTCCCTGGATCAGAAAAATTGGCATCAGAAAGACTTAGGTGGTTTATATAGTTGACTTCTGTGATTTCATTGTGAAGAATGGTGCCAGGTATATATTTATATACTTAGAGTAATATTAATGATGTTTTGACTATTTTCAGGCGTAAGATATATGATAAGTACAATGATGAAGAGGTGGAGCTGACAAAAGAGGAGACCAAGCTTATACATAGACTATTAAGAGGAAAAACTCCACACAGTAATTTTAATCCTTATGAGGTTTGTATTTCACCTTTCATTTATAGGCACATTTTTTCACTCTTCATGTTCTCAACTCCTTTACTTTTGCTTCAATCCATGTATATCATAATTATTTTGCACAATTATGCAGCCTTATGTTGATTGGTTTGAGTGGGAAGGGAAGGGGCATCCATTATCTAATGCTCCAGAACCTAAACGCCGTTTTATCCCATCAAAATGGGAACATAAAAAGGTATAACTCACTTTTATGCTGTATTATTCCTTGCCTGATTGCTTTTTCAAATATTAATATGTTCATGTTCATTTGCATGGCATTGGCTGTGATGGAACTGATGTTTTTTAGGTTGTAGTAACTGACTTTATATAATGTTCCAGGTGGTGGAGTATGTTAGAGCAATTAGGAAAGGTTTAATAAAATTTGATCAACCAAAGGAAGAACCTCGGTTTTATTCATTGTGGGGAGATGATTCCGCACCTAGTGAGAAGGAAGCAAATGGTCTAAGCTATATTCCAGCTCCAAAACCGAAACTGCCTGGTATCTTTAATTCTTTTGATTCATTTTCTTGATTAAGTAAAAAATTATCTTCTGGCATTGGGTATTGACCTGTTGTAATTACAGTTTAAGCTTTAGCATTAGGTATAGGATTTTATTTTTATTTGTTTTGACGAATTCCATGTCTTCTTTTTCCTTTCAATGTCTCTTTTGGTGTCTTTGTGTGTGCGTGTTTGTGGCCAGGGGGAAGCTGGGGGTGGTTATGTAGAATGGGAGAGAATGATGTATGTGCTTTGCGCAGGCCATGAAGAATCGTACAATCCTTCTGTGGAATATATTCCTACACAGGAAGAGATTAATTCTTACCAGCTCATGTATGAGGAAGACCGCCCAAAGTTTATCCCAAACAAGTATGAATCTTTTCCTGACTTATAGGTTATATACAACAAAAGAAGAATTTGTTTTGTGTCACAATGTTCATATTAGCACTTTGGATCCCCACTTTATGTTTTTACAGATATGAATCCCTTAGACAAGTCCCTGCTTATGAGAGTTTTCTTAAGGAACGATTTGAACGTTGTCTGGATCTTTACTTATGCCCAAGGACTTAAAAGTTATTTTGTTTTGTTAAAGCTCTTTCAGTTTGTTTCTTCTGTTGTGTTTGTTGGAGAACATAAAAATAGTGTATTTAACCAATATTTATCATCTCATCTACAGCTTAACATCGATCCTGATGCTCTAAAGCCAAAGCTTCCAAGTCGGAAAAACCTAAAGCCATATCCAGTGACATGTTTTGTTGAGTACAAGGGCCACAGTGGACCTGTTACATCAATATCTGTTGAACCATGTGGCCGATTGATTGCTTCTGGTATGGGTTATGAATATTTTTAAAAGATCTCTGAGAAGTACATACTAATAGTAACAGTACTGGTTATATGTTGACGTTTTAAAGGGTCAAGTGATGGAACTGTGCGTGTTTGGGAGGTTGAAACTGGTAGATGTCTTAGACATTGGGACATTGATTAACCAATTCAACATGTTGCATGGAATCCTATCCCTGATCTTCCTATCTTGGCTGTTGCTGTGTAAGTAAAATTGCTGTTCTTAGATAAATATGTTTGCATGAAACTATGGACGTCTGACTCAGGACCTTGTTCTTTCAGGGGGCTAGATGTTTTTATTTTAAATGCCAGTCTCGGAAATGTTGAGAATGAAGATAAAGTAAAGGAGCTTCTTCATATTGCACCACTTCCAGAAATGGATGAATCAAGTAAGAAATCCATAATACATGCTCTCAAATTGCTTTTTCCTCCTATAAGTATGCTAATTTAGTTACATTGTTTAAGGTGATAAAGCTTCTGTCGTGGTCTGGACTTCGGATGATGCACATGATGGCATCAAGTTGAGACACTTTAAGGTGCATCACTTGACTTCTCGAACAAAATGTTCATTAATGTTTATTTCTATCCAGCATGGAACAATCAAAATATCAAACTTGTTCTATCTGAATTTTTCTGGTGGCAGGCTGTTTCCTCAGTTGAATGGCATCGTAAAGGAGACTACTTCACGTCAGTTGTACTGGATGATATCCTTAAAATGAACCATTTGCTCTTAAACCTTGCTTTCTCTAAATATAATACTGGATATCTTCTTTGTATATGATTTACAGTTCTAAGTAACCTCTTGATGGGATGTGTAACGGTAGCATGCTGTTCTTTTGTTGCTCTTGGTGGCAGTGCCACGTGGCATGTCATATAGATCAAGTTCTCACATGTTCTGCCTGCTTCATTGTCTTTGATATATGTGCAATAGTCATTGCATGATCTGTTTGAAAGTTGAATGGTAGGAGAGCTTCTTGGACAATTTTCATCTTATTTATGGTATATATTTACTTGGTAACATGTTCGGTAAGTAATCATTGACAGCTAAGTTTCTTTGAGTTTATCCCCTTCCTTTCATTATTTGCAATCCTTGACTTGTTCCTCCACGGGACTCCAGATCGATACTTGTACACCAACTCTCGAAGAAGCTGACTCAAAACCCATTCAAGAAGTTGCATGGGATTGCCGTTTCAGCTGTTTTTCACCCTTCTCGTTCAATCTTTTTTGTTTCAACTAAGAAGAATGTTCGTGTATATGATCTCTTGAAACAGAAACTAATCAAGAAGCTTGAGACAGGGCTTCGGGAAGTGTCCTCTATTGCAATTCATCCTGGAGGTTTGCATCCTCTATGTTTTAGTCAGTTTCATGGTAAATTCAGTTGTTTATGTATATCTATTCCTACCATGCAGGTGACAATGTGATAGTAGGGAGCAAAGACGGAAAACTGTGTTGGTTTGATATGGACCTCTCATCTCAACCTTACAGAACCTTAAAGTATGAAACAACCAAACTTCCGAAATTTTTTTCTTATAACACGAGGCATGCTAGTTCACAAATAATCACATTTTGAGAGGCTTTATTCAGTACTTTTAGTATTGCACATGTTGGCAACTCTTCATGATGCCACTTTAAACTTGTTCTGGTGGTAAAAAAGATGTTCTGATAGCCACCGTTGCTCTCTGCAAAGATACAGGTGTCTCAATAAGGTTCCTTTTCTCATGCATTTATTACCTTCTGAACATGCAAACATGCAGGAACCACTCTAAGGATATTACTAGCGTTGATTTCCATCGTTCATATCCCCTGTTCGCTACATGTTCGGATGACTGCACGGCATATGTTTTTCATGGAATGGTGTATTCAGATCTTAACGAGAATCCTCTTATTGTGCCACTTGAGATTCTTCGAGGACATGAAAGCGCGAACAGCAGAGGTCTTATATTTTTCTTGTCATTTTTCTTTTCCATTTTCCTAACCTTGCATTTTTTGGAGTTGAATGCTAATATGACACAACATAGAGCTCTTTAATGGCGACTTAGTGTCTCTATATGTCTGATTCCATTTAGTGTGTGAAAAGGCTTGGTTTTGGTTTTTTCCATTTTCATTCGGATATTTATTCTAAATCTGTGTATGACTGGTTTTTGGGCACTCATGCTTGGTGACACCAGTGGTGCATGCACAAGTTTATTCTCTAATCGCATTGACCTTTCACCTACACTAGTCCTTGTTGCATGGTCTCTTGGGGTTTATTCCTGGAGACAGTGAGATGTTCTATTTACTTTCTGTAAAAGATTATGGCAGGTTTCCTTTGGCATTGACCAGGTCTGGTGTTAATATCTTACATAGAAAGTCACCACAGCATCTCCACTGCTTACTATCTTCACGTTTACTGCTGACATGGAAAAGGAACGCCTGCCTCTATTTCGATGCATTTATTTTTGGAAATGTCTATTTTTTATCTACATTGGGTGGCTTGGCTTATTAGATATCCAGTTTCCTAGTGCTGGAATCGTTAATTTTATTTCTCATATTGACTTGCATGGTTCAACTCCGCCCATGTAAGGGATCACCCTTGCATTGCTGGTCCCAAGCCCGGATAAAGGAGGAGGGTTGTGTTAGGCTTCCGACAGCCAGCGTAAAACTTCGTCGGATTTCTACAACATAGATTACAAAAATTATGAGCATTACTTTGTGGCGTTCCCGCCTAGCGACGTGCTGCAGAGCCCGAATGCAGTAAGAAGTAAGCAAGGGCCACTACATTTTCGCCCGAATGTAGTGAATCAATTGCAGAGAGGGTTCCCACGTCATGGACGGGTGTGGGTAAAGAAGTTAGTCCCGCTACATTGCCGCCCGAATGTAGTGAAAAATTTTCAGAGGGGGTCTCCGCATTTTGATTATGGACGGATGCGGGGGGTAAGGAAGCTAGTCCTAGATAATAAGATTCGTATTGGTTCTTGGAATATCGAAACATTATCGGGTAAGCTAATGGAGGTGGTAGATACTATGATTCAGAGAAAGATTCATATTCTATGTTTACAAGAGACAAAATGGGTTGAAGAAAAAGCAAAGTAGATAGAGGATACAGGTTTTAAATTATGGTACTCAGGTAAAGAAAAGGCCCGAAACGGAGTTGGTATTATCATAAATAAAGATTTAAAGGAGAGTGTAGTAGACATACAACAATATGGTGACCGAATCATGACATTGAAATTAGTGTTAGGAGTAGAGGTTTTGAATATAGTTTGTGCTTACGCACCCCAAGTAGGACTAGAAGATAGTATAAAGACAGTTTTTTGGGAAGAGTTAGATAAGGTGTTTCAAAAGATTCCACAAAGGGAGATGATTTGTTTAGGAGGAGATTTAAATGGACATGTCGGTAAAGAGGCATTAGGATATCAAGGGATTCATGGAAACTTTGGTTATGGGGATATAAACGAGGAAGGTAGAGAGATTTTAAATTTTGCTATGTCATTTGATCTCTTTATAGTCAATACCATCTTCAAAAAACGAGATGAACATTTAATTACTTATAAGAGTGGCTTATCACAAACACAAATTGATTACTTTATTTGTAGAAAAAAAGATAGAGCGTGTTGTAAAGATTGTAAGGTAATTCCAGGAGAAAGCTTAACCACCCAACATCGACTTTTAGTTATGGATTTACAAATAAAAAAATGGACAAAGAAGAAAAGAGTGCATCGAGCTATTCAGACTAAATGGTGGAACCTCAAAAGTGAGAAAGAAGATATATTTAAACAAAAAGTCCTTCAAGGAGATGTTTGGAATTATGTTGGCACACCCTCTGATATGTGGAACAATATGGCTATACATATTAGGAAAGTGGCGAAAGATGTGTTAGGGGTATCTAAGGGAGGTCTACTGGCACAAAAAGAAGCTTGGTGGTGGAGTGAAGTAGTACAAAACAAAATCAAGGCAAAGAGGGCATGTTACAAATTACATTATGCTAAGAAAACTAGTGAAACTTTAGAAGCTTATAAGAAAGCAAAGAAGCAAGCAAAAAAGGCCGTTAGTGAAGCAAAAGCTAAGATTTGGGAGGACTTATATAAAAAACTCAACTCAAAAGAGGGTGAAAGAGACATTTTTAGGATAGCTAGGGCTAGAGATAAGAAAACTAAAGATCTTAATTATGTTAGATGCATAAAAGACGAGGATGAAAAAATTCTAGTGGCAAATGATGATATAAGAAATAGATGGAAAAACTATTTTTATAATCTTTTTAATGAAAATAAAGATGTTAGTATTAGTTTAGGAGATTTAGCCAAGTCAGAAAAGTATATAAACCACAATTTCTACCGACGTATTCAAAAGAATGAAGTCAAAGAGGCTCTTAAACATATGAAGAGTGGTAAATCGGTAGGACCAGATAATATTCCTATAGAAGTTTGGAAAATACTAGGAGAAATAGGAATCACTGACTATTTAATGAAATATGGAAAAACCAAAAGATGCCCGAGGAATGGAGAGCAAGTACACTTATGCCCATATATAAAAACAAGGGAGACATTCAAAATTGTGCGAATTATCGAGGTATCAAGTTAATGAGTCATACTATGAAATTATGGGAAAGAATTATTGAACGTTGGTTAAGACAAGTATCAAGTATAATAGAGAACCAATTTGGATTTATGCCTGGTAGATCTACTATTGAAGCGATTCACCTTTTGAGATGTCTTATGGAACATTTTAGAGCAAAAAAGAAAGACCTTCACATGATATTTATTGATCTAGAAAAAGCTTATGATAGGGTACCGAGGGAGGTTCTTTGGAGAACTTTGGAAAAAAGAGGTATCCCATTGACATATATTAACCTTATAAGAGACATGTATGATGGTGCAAAAACATGTGTGAGGACTCATGAAGGAATGACAGACTTCTTTGAAGTTAATATTGGGTTACATCAAGGATCAACTTTAAGTCCATACTTATTTATAATGGTGATGGATGAGTTAACAAAACATATTCAAGATGAAGTACCTTGGTGTATGTTATTTGCAGATGACATTGTATTAGTGGAGGAGTCTAAGGAAAAAGTTAATAGAAAATTGGAACTATGGAGAGAAACATTAGAAAACAAAGGCCTCCGACTTAGTAGAACAAAGACAGAATATATGGAATGTAAGTTTGATCATTTGGCTACTTCAGAGGACATAGAAATTAAAATTGGCACACATTGCATTCCCCAAAAGGAAAGTTTTAAATACCTAGGGTCAATTTTTCAAAGTAATGGAAGAATTGATGGAGATGTTACACATAGAATTAATGCTGGTTGGTTAAAATGGAGAGGAGCATCAGGTATTCTTTGTGACAAGAAGATACCATTAAAATTAAAAGGTAAATATTATAGAGCAGCAGTTAGGCCTGCCATGTTTTATGGTTCTGAGTGTTGGGCAGTTAATCATCAACATGTACAAAAGATGTCTGTGACAGAAATAAAGATGTTGAGATGGATGAGTGGTCATACAAGAAAAGACCGTATACATAATGAGGTTATTAGAAACAAATTAGGAGTGGCACCAATAGAGGATAAAATGAGAGAACATCGTTTAAGATGGTTTGGACATATAGAAAGAAGATCAAAAGAACCTGTAAGAAGGTTAGAAAACCTAAATTTGGAAAGTATTAAAAGAGGTAGAGGACAACCACAAAAGTGTTGGAAAGAAACAATAAAGAATGATCTAGCTTATTGGGAGTTAACTGCTAACATGGCACACGATAGAGATCTGTGGAAACAAAGAATCCATGTAGCCGACCCCGTCTAGTATGGGAAAAGGCTTAGTTGTTGTTGTTGTTGTTGATTGACTTGCATGGTTCATAAGTTCAATATGTTGCCTTTTGTAGTTAATCTCATACGAGAATCAACAGTAACTTCTTGTTTGGTCTGTTTGAGCAGGAGTTTTGGATTGTAAATTCCACCCCAGGCAGCCGTGGCTGTTCACTGCTGGTGCTGATTCAATAATTAAGCTCTTCTGTCACTAATTCCTGAAGGCTGTATGATATGCGAAGGGAACAACGTCGCAGTTCCTCAAGAATCAAAGGTTTTGATAATGTCTAGAAGTTGGAGTAGATCAGTTTCGGCTCGTTGGTCAGTGCAGATTAACTATAGCAGAATACAGTAGAGCAACCCGTCGATGTACTGGTCGCCTCCCCAATTTTTGTGATGATTAGTGCTAGTTCTGCAGACTGGATGCAGGATATAATATAAGTTCTACAAGAAGCTCAGGACTGGAAGTGCATTGCTTGGATTTCCTTTTTTCCTGCCAGAGCATTGGTAACAGTTCCTTAACGGAACAACGGCGAGCAAATTTTTGATACGTTTTGGCTGCAGAAACATGCTTTCTTTATGAGCCTGGTCAGCTTGCCTTGTTACTTGAGTTTATCATCTCCATTAAGGGTGTTAGTGCCTTTGACGAAGAGTCTCTCTCTCTCTCTCTCTCTCTCTCTCTCTCTCTCTCATAAGGGTGTTACTTCATGTTCAAGAAACGGGTATTTGTTGGTTATACTTCTGATTTATTTCTTCTAGTGAAGAGGAATTACTCTCTCTCACACTCACACAGAGACGGGGTTGAGCCAGCCTGTTCAGGATCAAAGCAGACCCATTTAAATCTGCTCAGCGTGATGCGTGCCTTTGTGACCTCTTGATGGATTCTCTTTCAGGAATGGAGATGTTGGTCCAAAGTGGTCACTCCAATTGGTGTCTACAGTGAGCCTAGTTCGGGTGTCCACCCCATCCAAAACTTGAAATGAAAAGATATAGCCCATGGTCAAGTCCTTGAGCTTTATACACATTAACCCCATCTATGGCCTACTCCGCACCACCCAAAAGAAATCCATGCAGACTCGAAGGCTAGAAAGAAGTATAGCATACAGGTTGAAGCCGTGGGTTAAAACAGAGCCCCTGGTATAACCGTGGGCCAACAGGCCCACTAGATTTGTATATTGGAATAATATTTACATCGAAATATTGTCAACATCGATGTAACGAGCTTTTCCGAAGATGGTTATAAGTTAACAGGTTTGCTTATTACATGCCATTCGATATATGTGCACGCTACGGACCGAGTGCGAAACAGTAAACGGATAGGGTGTAGAATTTGCTTCCAACACCGCCATGATAACCGTTTTCTAAGACAGTATGGAAGAGGGAATAATGGTAGTCCGAAATGCACAGAGGATCTTCTGTCGACCATGACTCGGTAACATTGCCCCGCTGAGTTGCCCGCGATAATGGTAATTGGATCAGGAACCTCAAAGGATTTAAGCCAGTTATGTTGGTTAAAATCGAATATCTGACGAGCAAGCTCTTTGTTGGCATTATGTAAATGGAATTTAGTATGCTCATACATTCAACATTTTAATATCTTTCTGAAGAGAAAATCTCACAACCAAAGAGGAAGATAGTATACAACCGCAAATATTGTTGAGAATTGGCCATATGAGAACCAAGCTGGTGGATTCTCTCTAAGTACAGCAGCCACCGTCTTCTCTGCAAACTCTTTTGTCGGAGTCGATCTCAGGCCTTGTGAATACTCAGCTCTTGTTCGAATGGCAGCTTCAAACGGTTTGTAGAACTTCCACTCCGGATAATGATTAAACTTGACTAATGAATTCTTTGCAATGTTCGATTTGATCCCTCTAGGAACTACATTAATTACATCAATATTGTAACTCTTAAGTTCCAACTTATAGCAAGAAAAATAAGCAAATCATTATTATAATAAGATTAATTGCAAGTTGTGAAACTTCAGGGAAATGAGGAAAAGGAATCGAAATCAGGGTTTGGCCATAATAAGTAGTGCTGGATCAGAGAGTCTCAAATCATCAGTTTTTACACTAACAGGTAGAAAATGGACGACTGAAGCTCAATAAAAGGCTATATCTGCGTGCCTTTTCCTTTTCTGTAAACTGGGGTAGATCCCTCACTGCAGATAGCCATATGAGTTGTAAGCAATCTAAGAGTTCTTCACTATGATGCTGAAGACCCTTATCTGGAGTATAGAACAGCTATGCAATTGCCAATACCTTC
This sequence comes from Brasenia schreberi, assembly GCA_036023115.1. Lineage (NCBI taxonomy): Eukaryota > Viridiplantae > Streptophyta > Magnoliopsida > Nymphaeales > Cabombaceae > Brasenia > Brasenia schreberi. The sequence goes on along the minus strand of JAYKKT010000054.1, from coordinate 1,398,258 downwards.
CAATCTCAAGACTACCAGCTATCAATCTCTACATCTTTTGTGATCTCATGACCCTCTCTCTGTAGGAGAACCCTAATTATCTTGAATGTCACTCTGATATTGAAGATCATTGAGACCATTAAGGGGGATGGGGATTTCTTAAAAATAGTAAGAGCTGTAACACAAACATGTTGGCGAGTGCTGGGCAATCAACTATTCACGTGTGCATAGGATATTTATAACAAAAATGAAAGAAGTCAAGGTGGTTTTATGGCCATGCAAGAAAAAGCCACACCAATTGAAGATAAAAAAAGAGAGACATGCTTAAGGCGGTTTGGACATTTAGAAAGGTGGACATGTGAAGCTCTCGTGAGAAGGTGTGATTTAGACGATGAGCAACTCAAAAGAGGGACAAGGTCTTTGTAGTTTTAGAAAAGAATAATAAAGCATGATGCTTTTTTGAAGGTTAATGGTAACATGACATAAGATCAAGCCTAACGACAACTAAGAATCGATATAGCAGACTCCACAGTGTGGGGAAAAGCTTGGATTTGGTGTTGGTGTGTTGGTATCTAGATATTTATATATTGAAAATCAGGAACTCCTTGGGCCACTTAAGAGGAGTATAAATCCAGATCTAACCATTTGATGCATAAAAAAATCAGGGTAACTTTACACAAATTGTTCTCTTCATGTTTACTCAAAACAAAAGTCCCGATTCTTCTACGCCTTCATCTGAAGCCTTTGAAATCACATCTATAGTTTCTGCATCTGTTTTTTTATTCTAGAAGATGATTGGCAAAAACTAAGACCTATATGGTCTTTTGTTTCTCTGTAGAGATATATTTTTCACCTCTTCCAAAAGAACTATTTTTCTCTCTATTTTGCAAGGGAGTATTAGGTGTCATGCTTTCTCTTGCAACTGTTATCAAAGTTATTCGTGATCACATTCATAGACTGGAAAATTGGACACAGAAATATCTGTTGCAGATAACAAACGTGAAACTATGTCTGAAACATTACTTGGTGTCATTTTATAGCCACTAACAAAAGTGAAGTCTAACACATGGAAAATACGTGTTCCACCGTCCTGACAATATGAGAACGAGCTCTTCACGTCTGTTCTAAATCCAGAGTCCACACCTTTTAACAAACTCCATATTCTCAGCGTAAGTGCAGAGAGAGTTGCAAACCTCAAAACATCAGTCATAGCATGAGGTGCTGCTTTGGATGCACTACCAACATTTACTATCTTGCCCTTCTTTTTCATCATCATATGTGGGATCACTACTTGAATAAGTATCGTTGGTCCTGATAAAAAATTGCACGAAAAATGAAAATTTTGAACTTACAACCAACGAGTTACGAACACAGTTAAACAAGAGAAGAGAATAGCACATCCGGGCATAACAGACAAAATATCTTCTTTGTGTACCTTGCAGCTTGCTTTGTACTTCCTTTGATGCGTAAACGGAGTATTTTAATTGCGTTCTTGAAACGATCATAAGGGGAAAATTGAATTTGAGAAATCATCCCTTACGAATAAATTGTTGAAGAAACTAAGTACTCTCAAGAACTAACTAAAAACTGGGCAACATCAAATTTGAAGGGTCAATTCCACTCTCAATCTGAATTAGTCATCCTCAAAGAGCTACCCAACGAAAGCTGAAAAACGACAATGTAATGGATCAATTGACAAAAGTGGGCACTTAAAACTTTCAAATTGACCTAAATTACGATTGCCATATGAACTGCTTACTCTTAAGGAGCTACGGAATCAGGCTAAAAACCCAATAGAGTACTGAAGTGAGTCAAATTTAAAAAAGTGGGCCCCAAGAAAGCTTTGAAATCGAGCTCACTTCCGATTTCTATCTGAAACACTCTTGCAGAGTTACCAAATCAAAGCTAAACGCCGATAGAGCACTCAAAAATGAATCAATTGAGGAGAGTGGTCACTCAAAACTTTGAAATCGAGTTCGACTTTGATTGCTGTCCTAATTACTTTTATATTTATAAAAATTCAATGGGCTTCTGAAAGCGATCAATTGAGAGAAGTGGGTATCCAACACTTCGAGAAACACACAGACACGATTAGAGGAGAGATGGGGATTACACAATTTACCAAACACATTGGTGTTGAACGTGTTCTCGAAAGTTTGCAACGGCAATTCCACGAGGGGACCGATGGATGGAGTTTAGACCTGAGGAAGACCCGCGGAACAGAAGGGGAGAGAAAATAGTTTAGTGTTTCCTCCGAAGGTTTTTACACCGGAGAAGTTTTTTTTCACTATATTCATTATTTTATTTATAATATAAAAATAATCGATGTCTAAATTTTTTGTGCTTTCCATTATATAAATTTATTGTGAAGAATGGTCAAATCCTATGTTAAATCTATCACTTTACCATTTTAACCAAACTTTATTATACAGATAAGGTCTCCGCATTTTCCATATGGACGGATGCGAGGGTAAGAAAGTTAGTCCTAGATAATAAGATTCGTATTGGTGCTTGTAATATCGGAACATTATCTCGTAAGATAATGGAGGTGGTAGATACTATGATTCGGAGGAATATTCATATTCTATGTTTAAAAGAGACAAAGTAGGTTAGAGAAAAAGCAAAGGAAATAGAGGATATAGGTTTTAAATTATGGTACTCAGGTAAGGAAAAGGCTCGAAATGGAGTTGGTAGATACTATGATTCGGAGAAATATTCATATTCTATGTTTATAAGAGACAAAGTGGGTTAGAGAAAAAGCAAAGGAGATAGAGGATATAAGTTTTAAATTATAGTACTCAGGTAAGGAAAAGGCTCGAAATGGAGTTGGTAGATACTATGATTTGAAGAAATATTCATATTCTATGTTTACAAGAAACAAAGTGGGTTGGAGAAAGAGGAAAGGAGATAGAGGATATAGGTTTTAAATTATGGTACTCAAGTAAGAAAAAGCTTGAAATGGAGTTGGTATTATCATAAATAAAGATTTAAAGGATAGTATAGTAGACATACAACGATATGGTGACCGAATCATGACGTTGAAATTAGTGTTAGGAGCAGAGGTTTTGAATATAGTTTGTGCTTACGTACTCCAAGTAGGACTAAAAGATAGTATAAAGATAACTTTTTGGGAAGAGTTAGATAAGGAGATTCAAAGGATTCCATAAAGAGAGATGATTTGTTTAGGAGGAGACTTAAATGGATATATGAGTAAAGAGGCATTAGGATATCAAGGTATTCATAAAAACTTTGGTTTTGGAGATATAAATGAAGAAGGTAGGGAGATTTTAAATTTTGCTATGGCATTTGATCTCTTTATAGTCAATACAATCTTAAAAAAATGAGATTAACATTTAATTACTTATAAGAGTGGCTTATCAGAAACTCAAATTAATTACTTTATTTGTAGAAAAAAAGATAGAGCGTGTTGTAAAGATTGTAAGGTAATTTCAGGAGAAAGCTTAAGCACCCAATATCGACTTTTAGTAATGGATTAATAAATAAAAAAATAAACAAAGAAGAAAGGAGTGCATCGAGCTATTCAGACTAAATGGTGGAATCTCAAAAGCGAGAAAGAAGATATATTTAAATAGAAAGTCCTTCAAGGAGATGTTTGGAATTATGTTGGTATACCTTATGATATATAGAACAATATAGCTATACATACGAGGAAAGTGGTGAAAGATGTGTTAGGTGTATTTAAGAGAGGTATACCGACACAAAAAAAAGCTTGGTGGTAGAGTGAAGTAGTGCAAAATAAAATCAAGGCAAAGCTGACTTGTTACAAATTACATTATGTTAAGAAAACTAGTGAAACTTTAGAAGCTTATAAGAAAGCAAAGAAGGAAGCGAAAAAGGCCGTGAGTGAAGCAAAAGCTAAAATTTGGGATGATTTATATAAAAAACTAAACTCAAGATAGGGTGAAAGAGATATTTTTAGGATAGTTAGGGCTAGAGATAAGAAAACTAAAGATCTTAATTGTGTTAGATGCATCAAAGATGAGAATGAAAAAATTCTAGTGGCAAATGATGATATAAGAAATAGATGAAAAAACTATTTTTATAAGCTTTTTAATAAAAATAAAGATGTTAGTATTAGCTTAGGAGAGTTAGCCAAATCAAAAAAGTATATAAATCATAATTTCTACTGACGTATTCAAAAGAATGAAGTTAAAGAGGCTCTTAAACATATGAAGGGTGGCAAATGAGTAGAATAAGATAATATTCCTATAGAAGTATGAAAAATTAGGAGAAAAAGGAATCACTTGGCTTACAACACTATTTAATGAAATATGAAAAAACCAAAAGATGCCCAAGGAATGGAGAGCAATTGTGGGAATTATCGAGGTATCAAGTTAATGAGCCATACTATGAAATTGTGGGAAAGAATTATCGAACATGGGTTAAGACAAGTATAAGTACAACAAAGAACCAATTTGGATTCATGTCAGATAGATCTACTGTTGAAGCGATTTACCTTTTGATATGTCTTATGAAATATTTTAGAGCAAAAAAGAAAGACCTTCACATGATATTTATTGATCTAAAAAAAGCTTACGATAGGGTACCGAGGGAGTTTCTTTAAAAAACCTTAGAAAAAAAAGGTATCCCGTTGACATACATTAACCTTATAAGAGACATGTCCGATGGTGCAAAAACATGTGTGAGAACTTATGAAGAAATGACAAACTTCTTTGAAGTTAATATTGGATTACATCAAGGATCAACTTTAAGTTCATACTTATTTATAATGGTGATTGATGAGTTAACAAAACATATGCAAGATGAAGTACCTTGGTGTATGTTATTTGCAGATGACATTGTGTTAGTGAAAGAGTTTAAGGAAAAAGTTAATAGAAAATTGGAACTATAGAGAGAAACATTAAAAAGCAAAGGTCTCTGACTTAATAGAACAAAGACAAAATATATGGAATGTAAGTTTGATCATTTAGTTACTTCAGATGACATAAAAATTAAAATTGGCACACATTGCATCCCCCAAAAGGAAAGTTTTAAATACCTAGGGTCAATTTTTTTAGAGTGATGGAAGAGTTGTTGAAGATATGACACATAGAATTAATGTTGGTTGATTAAAATGGAGAGGAGTATCAGGTATTCTTTGTGATAATAACATATCATTAAAGTTAAAAGGTAAATATTATAGAGCAACAATTAGACCTTCCATGTTTTATGGTTATGAGTGTGGGGCAGTTTATCATCAACATGATGTTTGTGATAGAAATGAAGATGTTGAGATGGATGAGTAGTCATATAAGAAAAGATCGTATACATAATGAGATTATTAGAAATAAATTAGGAGTGACACCAATAGAGGATAAAATGAGAGAATATCATTTAAGATGATTTGAACATATAGAAAGAAGATCAAAAGAAGAACCTGTAAGAATGTATGAAAAACTAAATTTGGAAAGTATTAAAAGAGGTAGATGATGACTACAAAAGTGTTGGAAAGAAACAATAAGAATGTATGTAGTCGACTCCGTCTAATATGAGAAAAGGTTTAGTTGTTGTTGTTTGTTTATTATACATATGTTTTTATGTCACTTTTTGTGGGTTTTTGAAGTTATGGGTGGTATGATTGCAAGTATAATTGCAATCGATACATTTTGTGTGGTTTTACGTATACAACACGTTCTTTCCACACAACAATCATCATTGTATAATTTAATACACTTTAAACAAATCTCAAGCCCACGTTTGCAACATGCTTTAAGAAAATATCCTCTTCTATGCCTTTAATCACAGGACCAACCAATATATCATTAGCTGACATATATAATATCTCTCTCTCTCTCTCTCTCTCTCTCTCTCTCTATATATATATATATATATATATATATATATCATTTCTCTTAACCATATCAAGAAAATAGTGGTACTTAACCATTATATGCCCGCTTCAAGAGTTATCAGATCTACTCTTAATTAGAATAATTGATGTATAATAAATGATAACTAGATCGTTAGCTATATTCAACTTCAAATTATGTATGAAGCAACTTATCTAGATGATACTCATTGTAGCTATACAATAAGCAACATATTCAACTTCTTGTGTATATAATATTACACAACTCTTTTTCTTATATGTCAAAGAAACCACTCTACCTCCAAATAAAAATATTTGTATAGAGGTTGATTTACTATAATCTTTGCTCCAAACAAAGTGAGCATCTAGGTATCCTATCACTTTTAGTTCATCTGCTTGAAAACAAAGTTTCAAGTCTTTTGTTCCTTTAAGATATCTTAAATTTTTTTTCATAACTATCTAATACTGTCAACTATGATTGCTTTGATATATACTTATAAGACCAACAACGGAACTAATATCAGGTCTTGTACATAACATAACATAAATCAAACTATCAACAACTTTTGCATAAGAAATATTAAGCTTGTTATCTTCCTCACTAAGACAATCAGGCTTCCTCAATTTGACTCCTTTCGCAATGGGTGTAGTTGCAGGATTATACTCACCCAATTTAAATTTATTGAGGATATAATTTATATATTTCTTTCTTATGCATAAGAGTTTAGATTCTTTATCTCGAGAAATCTTTATTCTCAAAATATAGGATGCCTCTCCCATATCCTTCGTTTCAAACCTTGAGTTTAACCATGACTTAGTTTTGACAATCATCTCATTGTTAGTCATAGTTAACAATATGCCATTTACATATAAAGATAGAATGATAAAGTAAATCCCGCTATTCCAAACATATACATAGTGGTAAAGTTTATTAGCAACAAACCAAAGTTCAATTATAACATTTTGAAAAGTCAAATACCATTGACAAGATGATTGTTTAATGCTATATAGGGATTTTTTCAACCTATATACTTTATCTTTTTGACCTTTAACAATGTATTATTATGATTGTTACATATATATGATTTCATCTAAATCCTTATTTAGAAAAGCAATTTTTACATCTAATTGATGTAAATCTAAATCATAATATACTAAAATTTTCAGAATTATTCTTAGAAATACAAACTTTACAACATGAGAATATGTTTCAACATAATTTATCATCTTCTTTTATGAGAATCCTTTTGCAATCAATCTCATCATCAATCTCATCTTAAACATGTCGATAAATCTTCGACTTTATATTTCTTTTTTAGAACTCATTTATAGTGAATCAATCAATTCTTATACTTGGTTTTTTTCGATGAATTCAATTTACTCGTTCATGACCTTTTCCTAGTCTGTCGATGCAGTTGAGTAAATAGCCTACTAATACGGTTTAGAGAGTATGACCTTATAAGATACTTTATTTATTATATACACATATGTACTTACCACTTCTCTTCAAAATACTCTTTCTAAAGAAGCATCTATTAACATAGATCTCATCATATTGAGTAAGGTCCTGTTATATCTTTTTGCTACACCATTTTGTTGAGATTTTATGGGCATTGTATTTTATTTTGAAATACCAAAGTTTTTATAGTATTCTAAAAATTCAGTACTCTCTACCTCGATGAGACCTTAAGACTTTGCTTGTATGCCCTAGTCAATTCTTAATTTCTTGCTTACATTCTTTGATGTGATAAGAGATATATATGTATATCTCAAATAATTATTGATAAAGGATATGAAATAAACCTTACCTTGATGTGATCTAACTCTAAATGGTTTACATATATCAGTGTGAATAATCTCCCATAGGATTGTTGTCCTAGTTATGACTTTGAAAAATATTTTTCTTCTCATTTTTCTTTGCATATAGACTTAACACTTACTAAAAGTTAAAATTTAGGCAGCAAGTTAAAGTTGATAATTTTCTCAACTTTTTCAGACTTATGTGTTATAAATGTTTATGCCATACATTTATATCAACATTAAAGAAACAATATATATAAGTAGAAGAACCATTATTTTCATTGATGTTTAATTTGAATAATCCATGTTGAATATCAAACAGTTCAGAGAAAGTTATCCTTCTATACTTTCCCACATTTACCTTGTTAGGCACAAACATGATTTCAAAACCTTTGTTAACTAAGTTAGGGACCAAAATTAAATTGCACCTTATAGAAGACACAATTAATACATCAGTTAATACAACCGAGTGTGCCTTGTATATTTATCCTAAAGGACCCAACCTCATGGACATCTAAGAAAATATTGTTTCTCATATACACAACATTCCCTTGGTTTTAGAGATATGTGTTATTGCTCCTAAATCAATCTACCAATAAGTTATTGGGCAATTCATATAGAGGTATTATGAAACCACACAGACTATGTCATGCTTATCCATTTGACCGTATTGTTGAGTGTTTCCACCATTAATCTTCTTGTTGCGATAATTTATTTTATAGTACTCTATTTTTTTTATAGTTAAAACACTGGACCTTAGAAGTGTTTTCTTAAAAAGTTGAATGTCTTTCTTGTTATTCTTGCAAAACATCTTGTTTGATTTATTCTTTTTCTAATTGAATTTTGAGCTAGACCCTATCTCATCTTGAGCTAGTAGCGATTTCTTTTCTTATTTTTATTCATATGTACTTGTTCAATTGCTAGTTTTAGGGATAACTTAGAAAGGTTTGTTTCAACTCCTAATCTAAGGACAGTGACAATCAAATTCCATAATTGGAAAATATTATTTAGGATAGTGGATATTTGTATAGCTTTACGGATGATCGATTTGCTACAGCTAAGTCTTTAGCCATTACTAACATGTGGTTCAAATGTTCAATTACATTATCTCCTTTCATTTTGCGAGAGTTGTATTTCTATAATAATAATTGGACATGTAACTTGACTCTAGTTTCATATTTGACTGTTATTGAGTCAAACAACTCTTTAGCGGTCTCATATTCCTTGAATACCGTAAGTAGGTAATCCTCTATGTACGTTAGTATTATGGTTCTGGTTATTATTTCATATTTAAGGAATGTTTTATATATTTCCTTTTCTTCTTCATATGTATTGGAGTGAGGATTAAATTATTTCTCGGAGTACATAATCTATAACTTCCAGTGTAAGAGTCACTAATATACGTCTTTTTTACATTTTAAAGTTTAAACCATTTAGTTTCTCAATTTTTGCCAATTTAGATACCTAAATTCTAGAATTCTTTTTTAGTTGTTTCACAATAATAGGAGCAACATGGTCTAAAAGGAAAACATGCAACATGTAACATATAATAAATAAGATGACTAATAGCCAACCATCAAAATATAATTTACTAAATATCTATAAACTGAGCTGTAAACAATTCTAGGTACCAAAAAACAATTTCAAATAGTGCTTAGGTACCATTTTAAAATAAAATTGATATAATTATGTTATTTCAAAACCAATCTGGGTCAAATCTATAATTTTCCTCTTTATTACCTACCATAGTAACTACTCTAATATTGGAGGGCAAACTAGTAATTTTGTCTATTTGTTTGGTTTGGTAATTTTCCAATAGGATAAAGGATAAAACAATAAAAATTACTATAGAGTAGTAATTCCGCCCCTCAGTTCGAATATGTAATTATGCCTAAACACATTGGGTAGAATCATCTTTTAGTTAAGTTGCATATCTATGAATGTCCCTCACGTTGAAGGACAACTACGTAATTCAACAAGTTGATTTTTGGTAATTTTGTTAAACTGTCAGAGTACAAAATTGTCCTTTCATTCTGTAAGGGTAAAACAATCTTTTGATTTTAAAATATTTATACTTTTTTGTTTGTCTCATGACAATTCATTATTTTACAGAATGTCCAAAGGCAAACATACTTTTTAGTCATCTGCTCGAGGTATTTTTTAAGAAATTCTTAGCAATTTTCACCCACGACTTTCGAAAAAATCACAGTTTTACATTGCGTTTTTAAAAAAAACTGTGATTACTTTTCATTTACAAGAGAAAACGAGAGAGAGAAGGAGAACAAGGAGAGAGTAGAAAGACATCGAAGAAAGAGTGAGAGAGAGGAGGGAGAGACAATGAAGGTCTCTTGCCTCTCATCATCTTTTCTGACGATTTGTTAGATCTTGTCGGTTTTTGTTTGTCGACCCCTCTTTTTTGACAATCTTAGGCTACCCAAACCGATGGCTTTCAACTGTCTATTGGCCCCCTTTTTTCGATATTCTCAAGCTACCCAAACTTCTGGCTTTCAACTGTGTGTCGGTTTCCTCTTTTTGACAGTCTCAAGATGTATCTCCTCCTTCCTCTTTTATTTTATCTCTTCTCTGTTAATTGTGAACAAATAATAATTGGTAATATCTCTGTCTTCTGTTGCTTTTGATTTTTTGTAAAGAAAAGATGCTTATGCCAAAAAAGTTTTTTTGGTATTTGTTCTCTCGTCTTTTCTTTTTCACACTAACTGCATACATTTTTGCATATTTCGATCAACCTTGCTCTGATACTACTAAAGGAGTTTAGACCTCATGTAGGATCCTCGTCAGAGTCCTTTTATTTGGTGCGCAATGAAGAGTGAGAGGTCTTAAGGAAGACCCATGGAGAATAGCAGAAGAAGGAAGGGGAGAGAGAATGGTTAATGGTTTCCCTCAAAAGGTTTTTTTAGGAAAGAAATTTTCCTTCTCGTGGATTGATGTTATTTTTCACTATATTCACTATTACTTTTATAATCGAAAAGCTTTCATTACAATCCAACGTCGTCTTTTATGTGTTACCTTTTTGGGCTTTCCGTTACAAGCCTTTATTTGTATCCGTATGCGTTTTAATAAATTTTCTTTTGAAACATGTAACCCATTCATGGAATCTGGGAAGATGACTTGTCTTCCTAGATTTATTATCAAGAATGGTCAAATCCTATGTTACAACAAACTCTAGCATTAGAGAATGACCGATGCTACCATTGGAGCACCCCGTTACCAATACTACCACCGACCGCCCACCACCACCACCGTCCATCTGGCAAGAATTGCTTGCTATGATTATCATACCTATATTTGTGTTGGAAGAAGGGAAGAAATTGATGGACAATGGCCATCGTTTCTTCTCCCGTTCTCTCTTTTATGCATCACAGGAGTGCACCAACACTCTTCATTATTTTAAGATTCTGGTGATGAGATTCCGTCTTTACAAAAATCTGGGATGAACAAACAATTCATAGGCCAACCTACAGAGAAAATTACAGTGAAATGCCTATACGATGGATATTTTTCATATTACTGCCCACATTTTGCTAAAATTGTTTATTACCGATATATAACTATATATACTGCTTCTTTCATTTCTGGATGAAACTTAATAAGCTTGGATCGATTTTGATTAGTTCGGTTTTAAATTAGGTACAAAATACAGAAATTCTTTCATGCATGATATTAGTTTAGATTTGGGTTTGGATTGGGGGAACTTTATGTCAATTCCCTTTAGTATGTAGCTTGAATAATGCGGCTCTAGCTCATCTCTTTTGTTTAATCATATTCGCTTGAGAGATGTAGAGATTTTCGATCGGTTTCTTTGGAGTACGAGTAAAGTTTTAGTAGAGAAGTTTGTTTCGGTCTCTCAATATACCATAGAGGATCATTGAGAAAACTTCCTTGGCCTTCATAATGTTCTTCCCTCTAGACCAGTTATTTACGCATAGAGGCTAGAGAAGGCATGAATCTTGCTTGCAAGTCTCTTGGTCCGTGAGTGATAGATTTATCTTTTTGTAGATTGTTGAAAAATTAGATAAGTGCACTTTTTTGTATTGCACACTTCATAAATGTGATATGGTGTTTTCCAAGCATCACTATCTTGAAAAACTAGAACAATTGTTGGACCCAAAATCCTAATTTCCAACACTGACATCTATGTGGTGCTACTTTTGGTTTATGTAAAACAAAAATGGTTTTATATTGTTGAATAAAGAAAATATTGACCATGTCCTCAAGTATGGTTTCCCTGCTTAAAACTTGTGTAGCAGGGTGCATAGGTTGATTAATCTTACCTCACATTTACATTTAGGAATAGTTAAAGCAATTCAACATGGAACGATGATTTATCAGATTGTTGCCAATTATGATATGAAGATCATTCAATTTTGAAGCTCCTTCTTTAGGATAAGAAAACACTTTCTGAATGGGTAGTAGCACTAGGCTTAAATTAAATGCACCTTATGAACCAAGGTGGTTGAAAAGTTTTGAATGAATGAGTTTGATCAACTTGAAGAAAAAGTACGAGTCTTGTTAGCAATTCCAAGAAAGAAGTATAACAAGTGAAAGTTATTTGGCAAAAGAACATTTTCAAAAGACTGGTTTCGGTAGACAATAAGCTTGAGCTCCATGAGAGAGTGCAAGTGAGTTTCTACTGCACAAGGGAGCGGTGACACAAGAAATTATGTAGACGAGAGTTGAAGAGCGAGGGACACTAAGGAGAGAGTTGAGGGAGACTTTAGGAGAGAGTGCCTATAAATGAGGGTAAAATGAGAATAAAGATGTGTGCTTAGTAATTTAGGGTGTTCCCATAGTAACACTTATTTAATGATTATAGTAGGTGGTGCCAATCTCGTGTTTTGGGTCGCAATCGTGTGATACCATTGTGTTTGTGACAAAAACATGTCAATGTCAACACAACCATTTTTTATTATCTCGGGTGATCGTGACCATAGGATTTTGGGGTGGGTTCATGTTAGATTTTCTTTGCGAGCCACCTTGTTTTCCGATCAATTAGTGTTGTTTCCAAGTCGGATTTTTGGATTGCATCCTATTCTTTATGGTGTGGTATGCAGCATTGCTTACATGAATGTAGCTGCGTACTCTTTGATCCAATCATGAGTGTCTGCTTATTACTTAAAGTCTTAACATGAGTAATGCATTCTATACTTTGATTCTTAATATCATGCAAGATCAACCTCTCATTATTCGCAAAGAAAAATTATTCGAAATCATCTCGATCACAAACCAACTATAACTCAAAATATGGATAATAAACCGCGATAAACATAGCCAGTTGTTGATGTTTGCTTTTGTGCATTGAATTATTAACAAATAAGTCCTTGCTTACAACACACGATGAGTCACATCTATCGGAAGCATAAAATTGAAGGTCTTGCGTTCCATGCTTGGGGTGTTCATGTCCACCTAACGAGAGTTTGCCAATAAAAGAAGTCTTTATGTATAATTATGTAATATGGTGGTGCTCTATGTCAATGTAAGCTATAATTTGGGATGGGTTTGCCATAAATATGCTTGTAATTGTGATGGTTTTAGGGCAGTGGTGGACCTACTAATGGATTAGGCGAGGCAGTGATTTCGCTCGAAATCTTAAAGATTCTACGAGCAGAACTGGTTAGAGTTTGGATTTGTTGTTAGACTTGGGACACTATTTTGTAAGCTGTTTGTTTGGATCTTAACTTGATGATTGAATATCTTTACATTCACTTTTGATAAATTATGCTTTTGAGAAGCAAATGATATGTTTGATTTTGGGTTTCAACTTGGGATTTTTTTAAAAATTTTGTAGAGAGAGGGTTGCAACCGTTAAAAAAAAAGAGAGGAATATTATAAAAGTGTTATTAAGAAATACTAAAGAATGATTTAATTTATGTTGAGTTAAATGTTAGCTAAACTACCTAAGGATGATACTTGTATGCAAGAACTGATAACATGAACCGAAATCCCCTACTTTGAGTCGACTGAAATTAAGAACTTACTCAACAAGAGTGCACATGTTTTCATTGCTCATAACGGGTACAAGCATGGGAATGAGCGCGGATCAGGGTGGGGGGAATGTGGTGCCGGTGTAGGTTGTTAAGTTCCATGTGCAGAAGTTCCTGATTGATTTACACTTGGTTTTGGTACTGCAAAAGCAGGAGAGTAGGGTTCAACCTATGTGGTACCATGAATTAAAAACAATATCGCTTTCTAAATGGCTTCATGGTTTCAATCAAAATCGAATCGAGTCAAGAACTGGTTGACTCGGACTCGGAATCGATTCTGGAACTAAGGATCACCTGATTTTAGTTTCAATTTTATCTCTTACAAAACTAGAAGGAACTAAACTGAAACCGACATTTCTAAGCTGTTGGTTCCAGTATTTTTAAAATATTTTTCTAATATATATATATTTATTTTTAATAAACACAGAGTTGGAGTGGTTTCAGACTCAAACCGAAACCGGTCTCAAGCCGGTTTGGTTACGATTCGAGGTTCGAGGCTAACCGAAACCGGGACATGTCTAATTGGGCAGGTCCGACAGGGTTTATTTTAATTCGGGTCGAGTGCCAACCATCTCCATTGCCATCCCATGGCACCACCCTAAGCTCCAAAGATAGCAGGAGGGTGACGCTGGAATCTTGATGCTCTCTCTCTTTTGAAGGACCTCGGTAGTTATCGTTTTCCCACTTGGACTGAATTAACTTTGGTCTCTCTTTGCTTGATAACATTCAGTATCTTCTTACTCAAACCCCATCTTGTTTTCCTCACCTTTGTGGGTAACTGGAGTTTCAACCATTTTTTCAGCCACATATTTTGAATCCTATTGATCGAGTTTCTGAAGAACCCTAAAACCCTACACCCAGATTCATACGCGACTCTTGTTGGGAGACCTCTCGATGGCTTGCCTTTCTTACGAGGTTAGGGTGGTAGGTTTTCCTCGAAATCTCTCTCTGAATGATGGGAGAATGCTCAGGCACTCCTTGCCACTATTTGAGGCGGGCAGAATCTCGTTATTCGGGGTGAAGAAGCCGGCTTTTCGCGGAATGAGGTTCTCAACGAGAATGTCCATGGATTCGTCCTTGAATTCCACTGCGCAAAATCGGGTCTCCGTCGCCGATTTCTCTCGTGAGTTTCCTACATCCTTCGAGGTTGCATGAATGCTTATGACATTCGATTAATATTTTGTTTTTTGACGTGTTGAAGTTTGTGTATGGTTGGGTTATCTGATTGTTCAGTTGGGTCCAAGATCATTGTTTGCATGACCTGATTGTCTCTGTGGTGGTGCGTTCTTCCTGTTGCATACAGCGTTGTAACTGCAACAAACTCAATAAATCAATTGCTGATTGCGAAATGCATCAGAAGGCTGTCATTTTTTTGAAGACTGTCATTGTTGCTTTATTTTGATGAAAAGCAAGGTAGAAATTGTGTTTTTCTTTTGTGCCTGCTTAGGTCTTGCAATGATCTAGGCATGTGGATTTTGTTTTTCTGATACCATTTGATCTTTGTTGGCCTCGGAGGCACAGATTACGATTTTTGTGAGCTTATATTACCAAAAAAAAGAACGATTAAATGTCTAACGCACTTATCCCGAAAGTAAGACAAGTTAGTGCATTGCATTTTGATGCATTTTGCATTATTTGAGCTTATTCTAGTATCTATTTATTTTTCTTTAGGATAAGTGGGTGACTGGGAGTTCATCCTAAAGGGGGAAAGCAAAAGAAAAGAGAAGGAAAACGAGATACTATGGTTGATATTGGACCTCATGCATTGTTTTTCAACTGTGATATTGGTCCTCATTTATATTTTCTCCTCTCATCCAAATTGTTTGTTCCATAAATGAAACAGAGGTGGTTATATTTGCCTAACTGATTGCAGTTGAGAGAGTTGTTGCGTTGGTAATTGGAGGTGGAGGTCGGGAACATGCTTTGTGCTATGCACTGCAAAGATCTCCATCTTGCGATGCCGTCTTTTGTGCTCCTGGAAATGCTGGAATTTCCAGTTCAGGGAATGCCACTTGTGTGCCGGACCTCGATATTTCTGACAGCTCGGCTGTTATCTCTTTTTGTCGGAAGTGGGGAATTGGCTTGGTTGTGGTGGGTCCAGAGGCTCCTTTGGTGGCTGGTCTTGCGAATGATCTTGCTGAGGCTGGGATCCCTACTTTTGGACCTTCATCAGAAGCTGCAGCTCTGGAAGGGTCAAAGGACTTCATGAAGAAGTTGTGTGATAAATATGGAATTCCTACTGCCAAGGTATTTGTTTTTTCTATAAAGTTTTTCTTTTGGTTTTATCTCATTTAGAAGTTAATGTACCCTTATGTCTAATCTTTCTACTATTTTCGGTTATAGAATTATGAGTTTGGCAACGTAAGAGCCATATTCAGTGGTGCAGCTCCAACCATTGTTCTAAAACTTTATGTTCTCATTGACCTATACGGACACTTGATTGCTATTCTTCTTTTGGATTTATTCGTCTAAGCTTTTCTTGCAATATTTGTATCTTTCAAGGTTGTTTAATGTAGTGATATTCTTCCTGATTTCAGTATCAGTTGTTAGGTTTATTTTATCTTTACGCTCCCGCAATTTTATTTTTTTCCTATTTACGTTAGCTTCTTGGAAACATTCATGCTGCTACCAGTAATTCTGTTACACCATGTCAGATTGTATTGGAAAACATATTATATTGTTAGATTATATTCAAGTTGTGTTTCACATAATGCAAATAGTATTTCTGATGCTAGGTTGTTCCCTTTCTTTAGAATTCCATCAAAGTAGTAGTTGTGCTTTCACATTCACATGCCACATGAATTTACATATCCATTCTTAGTAGGAACCTGTGTAACTGAGAGATGAAAATGCTTTGTTGGGTAACAATGCAAGTTGGCCTGAAGCTTCTCTATATTTGCAGTAAGAAACACATCTGCTTTTCATTCCTAAGTTTCTGTGAAGGACCTAGGAACATTCTTTTGTTCAGCAGACAATGACACAGTGTTGTATGTTTCTTTTCACTTACGGGACCTTTGATTAATTTTCATATGGTGTACATTTTCTGCTTTGCTTCACCATGAATGCACAGTCTTCTACTCATTTTGTACCCAAGTTGCCTAATATTATAAAATTTGCAGCACAAAACATTTTCAGACCCATTGGAAGCGAAGCAGTACATCAAGGAAGAAGGATCACCTATTGTGGTCAAGGCTGATGGGTTGGCAGCAGGGAAGGGAGTTATTGTTGCGACGACCTTAGAGGAGGCATATTCTGCTGTAGATTCCATGCTTGTAGATGAAACCTTTGGTTCCGCTGGGAGGAAGGTCATCGTTGAGGAGTTTCTTGAAGGAGAGGAAGCTTCATTCTTTGCTCTTGTGGATGGTGAAAGTGCTCTACCTCTTGAATCTGCACAAGACCATAAGCGAGTTGGTGATGGTGACACTGGTCCAAATACTGGTGGCATGGGAGCATATTCACCTGCACCAATATTAACCAAAGAAGTTCAGTCACTTGTAATGGAATCAATAATCCTTCCAACTATAAAGGGAATGGCTGCAGAAGGGCGCAAGTTTGTGGGAGTTTTATTTGCTGGGCTGATGATTGAGAAGAGGTCTGGTTTACCAAAGCTCATTGAGTATAATGTTCGGTTTGGGGACCCCGAATGCCAGGTAATTACTGGTTAGCTTTTTTCCCCTTATTACTCAAGATACTCCAATTGTTTCATGGGATTATCACACTTTTCATCAAACTTTGTCTATTTTCTCTTCCTTCACTTTTCTGGAAGTATATAATAGTTTGTGTTAGTAATCATATATGTTTTAACAACTTCGGTGCTCTTTGCCTTGTATGTAATTGTAAAATTTCGGTTTTGCTACAGCTAGTTGTATAATTTCTCATTGGTTCTGCATTACCAAGCTTCCCATGTCATGATGTACTCAGTCTATTGGGCGTCTTTACTTCGATTTTAAGCTGAAGGACTGCCTCCATGGGCGTTCTTCCCTTGACACAAGACAAAGCAATATCCAAGGTTTTACACCCATGGGTTGTTGGAGAGTGGAAGTTCAGGTAGGATTGAACTTTCCAACTGCTTCTATGGATGGTTTCCTTCAAAAAGAAGAAAAAATAAAAGAAAAATAGACACATTCTCAGTCATGTTAACCTTGTCAACGGTCCCTTCAGCATCCATTAGCTTTGCCTAAACATGCTTAGTGGTATCTTGCATTTGCAGTCTCTGTTACATAATACTGTTGGACAAAAGTTTGCATTATTTGACTATCGGACATCTGATATTGCAACATCAGAAGCATTTTTACTTACTTCTATCGATGTTTTTGCAAGCTGAACAGTTGGACTTGCATAACTTTATTTCAGAGAGTTGTGAAATACGCTAGGAGCTTAAATGCCAATACTTATGGTGCAAAGCAATGATCACGGAGTTCAATACATTGTAATACAGGTGGATGGGAGGCCTCAAGGGGATTGATTATTCAATCACCAAAAGGCGGAAAGCCCAACTGGGTGCATGTGAATTTCGAAGTGCTCTCTTTGATGTTTGTGAATGGGGAATCATATGTTATTCCTCATAGCCTAGTGCTTCTTGGCATGATAACGGGTAAAACCACTTTTTTATGGTTCTGGCGGTTCCCTTATTGGGAACCCTTTACT